>JAVHLV010000010.1:0-572452 GCA_036785495.1 Colletotrichum neosansevieriae
TAAGTATATAGACTAACTAATCCTTATAGCAACCTAGAAGTATAGTATAATAAAGTCTTATATAGTAAGGATTCTATACTAATAGGTAACTATAGTATAGTATAGATACTCTACTAAATTATTAAGGAAAGTAACTGGTATATTAAGGTTCTCTTTAGGTTAAGTACTAAACAGAATAATATCTATTATATTAATATCTACTATACTATAGAGAGGTAGTTAACTAAAAATAGAAAGCACTAAGCTGCTTATAAAGGCTTAGAAACTACAGATTATATCTATAAAGAGAGAAAAGATACTAGTTAAAAGAAAGGGAATTAGACAGAATACTAAGTAAAAGAGAATTATATCTAAACCCTACCCTTAGTTTAGTATAGCAGCTTTATAAAGTATCTAAACTGCTATAGTCTCTTCTTTATAAACTTAAACCTAAATATAGGCCTTAATAGTGCTAACTTCTGCCTATAAGAGTGCTTTATACTAGAATATAAGGGTTAGGTCTGCTTATATATTATTTTAATATCTAATCTCTTATATAAGTTAGCTACTTAATCTAGAGGCTTTTATAATATAGCTAAGTAGATCTCTACTTATAGGTATAAATATATCTAGCTATTAATTACTATTCTATTAGAGGTAGTCCTAGATAACTAGCTTTATATACTTATAAACTATATTATTATAGTTACACTAAACTTAGTAAAGAAAGGATTCTAGAATAGTAACCTTTCTATCTGCTTACTTAGCTTATAGATCTTTAATAAGGATATAGCTCTCTAATAAAAAACTTAGATTAAGAGGTCTTAGTAGCTTCTAAGAGGTTATTATTAACTAGGGTATTCTTATCCTTATCTATAACTTCCTTAATATAAGGTTTTAGGAGTAAAGTGGGAAAATAAGCTATATTTAGGTCTATAATATAGATCTTCTTCTTAGATTTAGTAATAGAGTAAGGAGTAGTATAGTAGTTTTAAGTTTGCAATCTAGTTATAGTATTAATATCTATATCTATAAAGAGAACTATAGCTAGAGTGCTGGGAGCTAGCATATAGATATTAAAGATATTATAGATAGTATCTAAGATTATTATATTAATAGGAGGGGTCTTTATAGCTAAAGTAGGGATTAGGAGTCTTAGAGTTCTCTATATAGCATACTAAGTATACTTATTAAACTGCTTATAGCTCTTAAGCTAGGACTTAACTCCTTAAAAGCTTAGAAAGTATCTATAAAGGGTAAGTATACTAGCTTCTAGCTGCTTAGTTTTATCTATACTAGCTATAAAAATTAGAAAAGAAATAATTATTAGGTTATACTAGCCTTATTAATAGCTTTTATTAATCTCTTTATTAAAGACCTAGATATAGAGAGAATCCTATAGGATGCTAATTTATTAATAGCCTCTATAAAATAAGTATAGTTTTATATTAGAAAAGGCTTTAGTAGTTTTATAATTTCTAGTAAGATATTCTTTCTTATTATAGATATAGTAGGTATTAAAGTTAATAGTTTCTATAAATCTTAGAGATTTTAGCTAGTAGTAAGATTTAAAGCTTATAGAGCCTAAATAACTACCTCTTCTTAGATTAAAGAGTATATAGCTATATTCTCTATATATAGAGCTATAGTTATAAAAGTTACTACTATAATAGTTATACTATAAGAGCTTCTATATAGGCTAGATATTAAATATATTAGCAGTATATATACCTACTTTATTAATAGTATAGTTATATTAAGGCATATTAATATAGTATCTAGTTCTAATCTACTTAATCTCTATATCCTTAAAGTAGGCAGTAAGGTTATCTACTTAGGCCTTTTAGTTAAGAGTACTAGTTATCTTATCTTTTAGCTTAGCCTTTATAAATAATGCTCTTAATTACTTATACTTAAGTATAGTAACTAGTATACTAGCTGGAGTATTCTCTCTAATACCTTATAGTTATATATATACCTATTAAGACTAAATCTATTTAGTAATTATAACCTCTATCTAGATCTAAGAAGCTAGAAGGAGACTTTAATAGTTCTTATAGAGGATCTTTAAAATATATCTTATAGTTTACTTAGAGAAGTAATAGAAAATAATATAGTTAATCTCTATATTAAGTAGTATAAAAAGTCTCCTTTTAGCTACTCTATTTTAAAGGTTACTAACCTTAATAAGAAACTTAGAGATATATCTAAGATTACTAATCTCTAGGCTAGAAATAAGGCTTTAGAGCTTCTTATTAGAGTCTAGATAAGTATTTAGGTCTATAATACTATATATCTTATAGAGGTTATCTTTAAGAGAAAGCTAATTATTATATTAAGTAGAAATACTCTTAAAGGTTTACTAATAAGCCTTAATATAGTGCTAGCTAACTAGAGTAATTATCTTCTCCTTATTCTAGCTATAAAGCTTAGTATAGAATAGATAATCCTTAAAAAAGTTAGAAATATTATTATTAGTAAACTTAGAGATTTCTAAACTATAAGAAATAATTAGAGTAGTAGTATACTACTTTTATATAGCTTTAGCTAATTTCTTAATTACTTCTATAGTACTAATAGTAAGTAGAGAGGCTAAGTCTTCTATAAAAGGTATAGTAGTAGCTTTTATAGATATAATCTTATCTAGCTACTAGTTTAGATCTACTCTCTATAGTCTAAGAGGAGCTATATCTCTATAGTTCTTATACTTATTATAGATATCCTTATTAATATAGACTAGATAACTAATCTTAGTGCTTTAAAACTATAAAGATAAAGACTTCTTAGATCTATTATTATCTATAGTAGTAGAGCAAAGAGCTTATTTCTAAATACTCTTAAATATAGCTTCTTTAAAGAGTTCTATATCTAAAGTGTGATTCTTAGAGCTAGAAAAGTTTAAAGTAGATATACTAACTTTAAGGGCTCCTCTAGATTCCTTAAAGTATTGCTTAGATATAATATAGAAAGTGGTTAATATAATTTATTATAATTAGATATTAGTATTAATATTAAAGTTTATTAATATTTAAATCACCTAATAATAAAAGAGAAGAGTTATATAATAATTTAATCTATAATAATTAAGTAGATAGAGAGAAAGAGAGCTTTAACCTCCTTCTCTTTCTAAGTAGTAGTTATAAATTATAGGCTAGAAGTAGTTATAGCTTCTATTTCTCCTATAAGTATATAGGCTCTTTTTTTTAATATAGCTAGAAATAGTTATAGTCTCTATCCTATCTATAAGTTTATAGACTTTTTTCTATTCTTTCTTATAAGTAATATAATACTATAATTTCCTTAATCCTATAAATATTAATTATATAGTAACTAAGATAGGGCCTAAATCCCCTTAGTTAAGCTTATTAGCCTAATTAATATTATTAATTTATTACTTTATTACTAATTATTAGGTTTTAGGTTATAGAAAGTAGATACTAGCTCTACTTTTATAAAAACTAAGAAGAAAAGAAAAAACTTTTTAATTTAGTAAAATCTAAAGCTATTATAGCTAGATTTTTAGGGTTTTAAGTATTTCTATTAAAAACTCTAACTATATAGCTATTATGCTTAGTATTTTCTTAGATTAGGTCTATAAAGAGGCTTCTAAATATTATTTTATAAAGTCTATTATTATTACTACTAAGTTTATAAAGTTAATATTCTATTAAGTAGTTAGGATAATATATTATAGTTCTATATTAAATATAAGCCTGTTTATATAGTATAGAAGTATACCCCTTTTAAGCACTATAGAGGAAGTCTTAAGAGAAAAAAATCCACCTATAGGCACTATTAAAACAGGCTAAGAACCTTAAGACAAAAAAACAATAAAACTATATATTCCCACACACTTATATAGAAATATTATAATATTACAGCTTTATATCTAGAGGCCCCAGAATAAAGGAAAGGATCTCTCTAAGTATAATAACCTTATTATAGATATAATTTATTAAGTAAAAGTAATAAAAGCTTCTCTATAATAAGATAAAACTATAGTAATACTAACTAATAATGCTCCTCTATCCTCCTCTCTATCCTTAATAAGGCAAAAAGTCCTGCTATACTATGCTAACTAATATACCTATCTGGGCACCCTCTAAACTAGGCTGTCTGCACTGCCCTATCTCACTATAAACGGGTTAGAATAATAAAAATAGACTTAAAAGATATATAAAGTAATTTGCAGATCTAATTAAAAGAGATCACTAGAAATAAGTATAAATTTACTAAGAAAATCCTGAAAAAAACTTAAAAATTAAGTATTAAGATATTAATAATTATAATAATAATAATAAGTCCTCCTCCCCTCTATTCTCCTCCTCTCTTCTTAACTATAGTTCTTTTATAATAGATCTATATACTAAGAGAGCTTTCTTAGAAATTATACTACTAAGTCTTACTTATTCTATTTTAATTATCCCCTTAAGACTCTTTATAATATTATAAAAGAGAGTTTTAATAGATAAATAAATCTACTTATATAAAAAATATATAGAATCCTATTTATAGACCTTTCTATTTAATAATTTCTTTTTAGCAGGCAATTTTACTATTAAAAAGGTCCTTTAAGTGCTATTATTTTCTATTATAAACTATATCTTAATAATAGCCTTATAACCTCCTCTTTCTTATTATATTCCTTATCCTATTCTAATTTCTAATATAGCTAAAACTATTCTCCCTATTAAGATAGATATAAGAAATTATAGTAATATAACCTTTTAGGAGTATTTTACTCTATTTATTTCTATTAATTAACTTTCTATTAGATATAGTCTTCTCTATTATAGTTATATTTATCTAAAGTATTAAAATATTTAGAATAAGATAGTATATCTATAATTATAACTTATAATTAAGATTTAGTACTTATACTTTAACCTAGTATTTAAAGGACTTATATTTAAAGTTAGTATTTTAGATAATTAAGTTTACTATCTAATATATTAGATAAAGCTAACTTTAGTAAATCTCTTAGAGAGGGAATTATAGGCTTATTATTATCCCTAAAATCCCCTATATTATTATCTAGAAGTAAGAGTTAGCTAGGTTTAGATATAGAGAGTTATATAGAGAAGAAAGGATTTTTCTTAAAGTCTTATTAGCTATATAGAATATCTTATAAAGTAAAGCTAATATTAATAGATATATTATAGAATTCTATAGTAATAGTAGAAATATATTAGTTAACTAAAGAAATTTCTATATTAGTAAAGAGCTCTCTATCTTTTCTAGCTATATAGCTAAATTATAGTAATAAAACGCTCTCTTAAAGAAATACTTAGACCTATTTAATATATTTAAGTTTATATATAAACCTATCTCTTTATTAGATTAAATTAACTATATAATAACTAGTTAATAAGATTATTCTAAGATATACTAGAGCCTCTATCTTATAGTACTATCTATTAAGATTATTTATAGTATCTATAAATTATTAATTACTTTCTAAATCCTATATAAAGTTCTAGTAAAAGCAATTACTATTTACTTAGTCTATAATAATTATTACCTAATAACTATTACTATAATTAAGTAATAAAAAAGCAGTTATAGTATCTTAAAGGTTATTTATATCTCTCCTTATTATACTAACTATATCTATTATAATCTCTGTTCTAGATATCTAAGATAGCTCTTAAAGTAAAATATAGATAGAAAGTAAAAACTCTCTAATTATAAGTCTAAGAAGACTTATAACTTTAAAGTTATCTAAGTTCTCTTATCTTATTAGTATCTCTTATATATTATAGAGGTTAGAAAGATATTCTACCTTTTCTATACTATTAATAACTAATTCTTATCTATATCTAGTTATTAGATAATCTGCTAACTACTAGTTATTTTATATATACTAAGAGACTGCTAAAATAGGTTAATTATTATTTAGTATAGAGTTAGCAGGCTTTATATAGTTAAAAACTACTAAGTTATTATAGAATTTAAAGATAACTTATTTTACTAAAAAGGGAGTAAGATATAGTAATATTAATAGTTTTATAGACCTAGAATAATTATAATATTTTAATAAATTAATTAGTTACTACTAATTATTTACTCTTTTATACTTTTTAATCTTATCTCTTATTACTATATTTTAAATAGTTAGATATTTTAATAATTCTTTATTACTTCTTAAAGTTTTAGTATTAGATATACTAGTAGGTTAGATCTATAAATAAATATTCTTAGATCTAGATAGGTTAAGACTTATCTTATTAAGTAAGAAGGGTTTTAGGTCTATAAATTATAGAATATACTTATTCTTCTAGTTTTTTATTGCTTTTAGTACTATGTGCTCTAATATTCTCTTTCTATCTTTAAAAACCTAGTCTTAAATAGTTCTATCTAGCTTTAAAGAGACCTAATACCTTTTAAATAGCTCTTTATTTATAAAAGTCACTAATAGTTAGTTAATCTAGATTCTTTTTCTTACTTATAGAAGCTATTTTAGTAGTACTAGGCTACTAGATTATATAAAGAATCTAAACTAGTTAACTAGATAGAGGCTAGAAGTTTATAATAGAGGTTTAGTATAGTAAAGATTAATTAGATATAGTTATCTTAATAAGACTTTAGTTATAATAACTAGGGCTTTAGATAAGATTCTAGTTATAATATATATTAAAGTCTATAATCTTTCCTCTACTTTCTTTTCTAATTACTAATTATTATAAAACTAGTTTTATTTATTATATAAGTTAATTAGCAGCCCTAAAAAAACCACTCTATTTAATTTAGACACTTATAGATAGATAAATAGTATATCTAGAGCTTCCTTCTTAAACTAAATAGTTATACTATCTCTCAGGCTTCTATTATTAAAGTTATCTTTTATATCTCTAATTATATAGTATTAAAAGGGTTATCTAGCTTTAATAGGTCTTATAAGGTAGTATATAATTACTATAATATCTATAAAGTATATTAGAATCTTAGTCTCTAATATTCTAATAGTATTATATAGGCTAGTAATAATATACTATAGTTTAAAAGGAGAAAATAACTTCTATACTATATCTAGAGTTTTACTCTAGTATTTAATAAGTATATATTTTATTAGTAAATCAGAGAGATATATGTAACTAGTTATATCTTAGTATTATAGAGGTAGGGTCTTATATTTAATTATTAGCAGCTAATATCTCAGTTTCCCTATAAGTCTAAAGCTTAATATATCTCTAATAATCTAATCTTATATCTAGAATTAGCTCTTACTTAGTTTATTAAATATAGGATCTATTAGTTATTTAATATTAGAAGCAGGAAGCTTTAAGGATCTTAGCTTCTAAATATAGTTATCTAGAGTATTACTATTATTAAAAATAATCTTTCCTATTATAATATTTTTAAAAAGAAAGTTAGTAAGAGAAAAGAGTAAGTAATTTTTAGACTAAATAGATAGATTAAATAAAGATAATTATAAAAATCTAAAGATATTATAGTATAGTAGTTAGTATTAAATATCTCCTATCTAAGAAAATAGATTAGGTAATATATATAAATATAGAGCCTCTAGCTACTATATAGTAATTTTACCTGCTTTATAACAGACCTTCTAACTCTGCGCCGCGCCTCCTAATAATATATATAGCCTTTAGTTATATAATCCTATTCTAACCACAGCTGCACTTATATATACCTATCTATTAGCTTATAGCCTTATAATCCTCAACTTTGCAGTTTAATAATAATATCTGTTAACTTGTCCTCTCACCTATTACCTATGCTGCTATTAAATACTGTCTCTATTACTGCTTTATCTGCTAGTCCCCTTATTTAATCAGGCTAGCTAACGCCTTTATAGCTTTACTGTTATTAGCAATACTCTCTCTGTTTAGTATAAGCTGTACTCACTAATATTTAAGCCCTATAGAGCCACCTTAACCTTAGTATTATAGAGAGCCTGTTTAAAGAAGGGCTAATATATAGGGTGTGTAATAATCTAATTAACTTCTAATACTATATTTACTTATTTATATATAATATTATTATATATCTAGTTATCTCTTATAGGGGTATTAATAAGAGCTCTTTTAAGAGCTATACTAATAATATGCTATTAGTATTATCTGGGCTGCTTAATAAAACAGAGTGTTTTATTAATTATATTAATACTAAAATCTTATATAATCTTTTATATATTATTAATATTAACAGGTATATCTTATATATAGCTAGCATATTAATATGCTAGGTCTAGTGCTAATATCTTAGAGGACTTATTATAGGTTATAGGATAAGAATAAGGAAGAGAGATAGATATAAAGCTCTGCTTATAGTAGAGCTTTTTATGCTTCTAGCTATAAAAACCTCTTAGAAGGTTAAGGAGTTATCTCTTATATATATAGCACCTTACTAGAAGGTTAACCTTTAGGCGAGAAGTTATTAGATATCTTATATAGTAGTGTTTACCTTACTAGAAGGTTTACCTTTTAGGCGTTTTTTGCAGTACCTTGCTGGAAGGTTTAGCAAAGGCGTTGCTATGAGAGCCTTAGTAGCCTACTTAGCCCTAATATAATTAGCCCTGTTATATATAGCGCAGTGTTACCTGCGCTATTACTGTTCTGCTAGTCTATTTAGCTAGAGTATATATCTAACTTTGTGATATTTAGAGGGTTTACTTACTAGCAGGAATATATAGGGTTCCTATATTATTATCCTTAACTAGTAAAGGGCATAGATTAAAGTGCCTCTATAGTGTTTTCTAAATTATGCCTATAAACTAGGTGAATTTATTATAGTCTTTTTTATGGAGAGCTGCATTATAACTATAAACTTAATATATAAATATAGATAAAAAAGAGAAAATCTAGAAAACTAAAAGAATTAATTAATAATACTCTCTTATATCTACTAATTATCTTAAAGTATTAGTAATTTATTAGTATTTTATAAAAGAAATAATTAACTTCTTTTTCTTTTAGCTCTCTTAGCTCTAATAAAGATAAAATAAACTTAAAATAAAAAATCTAATAATATATCTAATAGTAAATTAGAGCAGTTATTTATAGAAAAAGAATAAAGGAAATAGTAGCTATTAGTAGCTATTAAAGTAAAAGATCTAGTTATAAAACTAGGTAAATATTCTCCTCTATTTTCTAATATTAACTTCTCTTTCTCTAATAGTTATCTTTCTCTCTATCTCTTAATCTTAACTTAACTCCTCTAAATTCTTCTTTTTATATCTATAAATTACCTTCTCTTATTATAGCTAACTATAACTTTCTTATATTAAGTATTAAGAATACTAATTAGCTTTATCCTTATTATCTTATCTAAAAGCTACCCTCTAGATACTTAATCTTAATATCTCTATATTTTAGATAAAGCAGAATAATATATCTCTTTTTATTTAGTACTTTAATAACTAGCTTTAAGTAATTCTCTTTTCCTTATACTTCTTATTACTTAACTAATATTTATTATCTTTTTAGGCTACTATAAGCCTTACTTAGCTCTAACTTAATATTCCTAATAATAAATATTTAGAAATAGCCTTTATCTTATAAGTATTTTTAAATAAGATTACTAATATAATAAGACTAGCTTTCTAGAAAGTTTATCTTAGTAAGTAAGACTTTAATTAAATATTTAAAATAACTAAGAAAACTAGTAACTTTTACTTTTAAGTTTTTATTTATATCTCTACTATCTTTCTTTTTAGCTTATAATAGATAAAGGTCTTTTAATATATAATAGCTGCTTATAGCTTATTTATCTAATTCTAAGATAGTTATAATATAATACTCTATATCTATTATAAAGAGTATACTTATACTATAAGAAACCCTATAACTAGTATTTTTATCTATAAACTATACTTTAAATATATTTCTATACTAAGCACTTCTTATACTAACTGCTTCTTCTATAAAATCTAAGAGAATTACTCTTATAATAATCTAAGTATTTATAAGTACTATAGATATAGAATTAAGTATAATAATAAAGCAAAAAAGAGTAGAAAATTTAATAATATTATAATAATTTTAGAGTTCTAAATCCCAGCTAATATTACTATATTAGCTATATCTAAATTTAACTTTTTAATCCTTTAAAATACTCTTTATTCTTAATAGGCTTAAAAGTATTATCTAGGAGCTAGATTTATCTACTCTTAGCACTTTTTTATACTAAAGCTATATCTAAACTTTAACCTTATAGAGATTACTAACTACTTAGAGCTTTATATTATAAATTAAGAAAAGAAAGATAGAGTAACTAAATATGTCTTTATAGAATAGAGAAAAAGAGAAAGAAATAATAGAAATATTATTAAGTAGTAATAAGAATATAAAGAAAATATTTTCTAAATAGGTTTATAAAACTAACTTTAAACCCTATCTAAGTATAAAATTAATAAGATCTCCTTTATAAATATCCTTCTTTTTCTTACTAATAATAGTATTATATTACTACTTTTAGTATTAATAGCTTTATTACTATACTCTTAGTTATCTAGATATTAGTATTCTTTTTATAAATTAGTAACTATACTTTAATACCTTCTTCTCTCTTCTTCTCTTCTATCTATCCTTAAACTATTAGTTCTCTTATTTATTTAGTTTAGTAATAGCTATATTTATAGGGGGGGGGGTTTTAGTATTATTATTAAGAAGCTATAGATCTCTAATATCTTATACTTAGTATAGATATTAAAGTTATTAGTAGATAGATTATTATTATATTAAAAGATAGTTATTAATAGAGTAGTATATTTTAATAAGTTAATATTATTTCTTATTCTTATCTCTAAAGTTTAGAAATATTATTTCTAGAATCTTAAATCTTTAAAATATAAGAGATAAAGAAAAGAAGACTCTATAAATAAGTATAAATAGGTTTATAAATTATTAAACTAAGTATTTAAGAATAAAAGAAAGATTATAAGTCCTTTAAATCCTCTATCTTAATATACTCTCTCTCTTTCTCCTTTAATATCTATAAGATTTCTACTATTAGTTACTATTTAGCTTTTAATACTTTAATTACTATTTCTAAGTCCTTTAAATACTATCTTAATCTTACTATAAATTATAATATATTTTCCTCTTTATTTCTAATTATTTCTCTAAATATTATTAGTTCTTTATCTTCTTCTCTTAGTATATAGTTATTATACTCTTTATTTTCTAGTACTAAAAAGACTTTTACTAGACTTCTCTCTAAATTAGATCTATAAATATTAATATTACTTAGTTTCTAATATCCTTTAAGTGCTTAAATAAATTTCTAAAGTTAATTTCTATTAAATATCTTATCTATAATCTCTTCTCCTATTAATATTACTAGTTAATATAATAGAGTATTAGAAATATATAATAAGATATAAAAGGGGCTTTACTATTAGTAGTTAAGCTTCTTAATAGAAGATTTATTAATAGATCTCTTAATATTAAATACTAAAACTAGATTACTTACTTCTAGCCTCTCTTTTCTTATTATCTACTTATATTAATTATTACTATACTTTATAGTCTTTTTATATTAACTCTTAACTATTTTTTTAGCTTACTTTCTATCTTTATTAAGTTATAAAAAGGCTTATAAATATATCTAAACCTCCTCCTTCTATATAGTTACTAAATTCTAATTAAGAACTTTCTAGGTTAGTATTAGAGTCTTAATAGGTATAATAGATTTAAATCTATATAAAAGGTAAAAAGGGCTAAAGCTAGTTAAAGTATAAATACTTAATTAGTCTATAAATAGAGCAGTAAGTAAATATAGTTAAGAGTTAATATCCTTCCTTTCTCTAGTCTATATTAATAAAGAATAAGTAATAAACTAATAACTAGTCTTAATTACTCTATTAGCTCTTAGATTATAGGCTAATATTACTTTCCTTTTTATACTATATCTTTTATTAAACTTAATAATAATACCCTTATTTTCTAAATCTCTATTAATAATAATTTCACTATATAGCCTATATTAATAGATAACCTCCTCCTAAATAAACTTTATAATCTTAGCTATAGTTACTTATCTAAGCTAGTATACTTTAAGCTATCTAGTAAGTAAGTTCTAAGCCTCTATAAGATACTACTTACCTACTCTCTATATATCTAATAAAATCCTTATAAAGAGTAATCCCTTTAGTAAACTATAGGTTTTTATATTATCTATATATTAAGCCCTTCTCTTTTAGTAATTAGAATAACTTCTTAGAAACTCTTTAACTTCTAAATATATATTACCCTATATATAATAGTTAGATAATCTCCTTACTATAGCTTACTTACTTCTATAACTACTTTCTTTATAGGCTTTAGTAATTAGCTTCCTCCTCTATTTAGGGTTATTTATAATTTATCTTAATATTAGCTTTTAATTTATTAATATAGTAAAAAGCGGATAGTTTTAAATATAATAGTTTAGAGCTCTAACTTTAAAATTATAGTATCTAATAGATTAAATCTCTAGAAAGCATCTTTATATTATTAAATAGTAGGTAATCTATTAAAAATACACTAAATAGGTCTATAAATTATTAAAAAGGGTGTCTAGAATAGTTATTATATTACTAATAATTTCTTATATATCTCCTATAAAAACCTCCTCTATTTATTATATATCACTATATTATTATACTTAATTAAAGAAGAAACTAGCCTTAATATTAATAAAGAAAATCTATAAATTAATCTAAGAATTAATTTCTCCTTTTACTTCTTTATTAATTATATCTAAAGAGTCTTAGAGTTTCTATAAGAGGCTATTTACTACTATATTTTATATATTATAGATATATTATACCTTAAAGTTAAATATTTAAATCTATATAATCTATTAAATAATAAGAGCTTCTAAAAGGTTTATAGCTACTCTATTTAGTTATATAACTAAAGTCTAAATATCTGTTTCTAGAATAAAGTATCTTCTATAGAGATAATTATATACCCTTTTTAAAGCCTTTAAAACACTATATAGTTCCTTTTTCCTAGTATTATAGGATAATTCTAGTTCTAACTAAGTGCTACTCTTAAAGCAAAAAACTATATATTAGTTATTAATAAATTAGCCTAGAACTCTACTCTATTCTATATTACTAGTATTAATAGTAAGATATATATCTTCTTTTCTAAAACTATAATCTAAGATAATAAGAATTAGAGCTTTAGTAAGTATTAACTTTAAGATATCTATTACTATCTTATACTTCTTCTAGATAATATCTATTAGTGCTATAAATATAGCTAATAATTATTACTACTTTCTAGATCTATTAAGACTTAACTACTACTATTATATACTTTACTAGCTCTAAATTAACTAGAACCTTATTAATATTCTATAAATATTCTAAAATAAATCTATAAATTTCTAGATAAGACTTAATCTCTTCTTTATTATAGTATAAAGTTAGTCCTTTAATAGTAATATTATTAAAAAAGGCTTTATAATAACTAGATATAAGGTTATATAGAATTCTAATTATAACCCTTATAAATTATATAACTAAATTTATTACTCCTTAAGGTAAAGTATATATATATAGTAGTCTAATAGATAAAGCAAATATAGTTAAGTTTCTGCTTATAGAATCTAAGGAAACTTAGTTATATTCTAAAAAGAAGTCTAAAAGGAATAATAACTAGTATATAGTAAAATCCTCTAAAACGTTATCTATAAAAGAGAGTAATACTATATCTTAAATTATAACTATATTTATCTTTATTATAGAGTTAATAAGTCTTATCTTACTATCTTTCTTATATATAAGAAAGAATAAATTATAATATACTATATAACTCTGCTTTAGAATTCCCTTCTCTAGTCTATCCTTTAAAATTATAATAATATTCTATTCTAACTCTCTTAATATTAGAATTCCTTTTACTTACTATATTTTATATAGGATTATCTATATTATTTATAGGGGAGTAATAAAAGAGTAAATAGAGCTATAATAGATAAATTTCTAGGCTAAAGCTTTCTCTCTTACTATTAAAATAGCTATAAGAAGCTTCTTTTTTTTAGGTTATAGATAAGTAATAGTTTTTAGAATAGCTTCTAGCTAGGTCTTTATAAGCCTTATTTCTAGTTTAATACTTAAAAACTTTAATATAATTAAACTAGTAAATAGAGTATTAAGATCTAGCTTTATATTTATCTCTGCTCTTATCTATATCTTTAACTTCTATTCTAGATTACTATCTAGAGTTAAACTATCTAATATAGTATTATTAATAGATTAAATCTCCTTATCTTTTATCTTATATAGTATATTAATATCTTCTATTAGTAATATAGATATTATCTATATAAGTATATAGTAATAATAAGAAAAGATAGTATCTATAGCTATAATAACTTTAATTTCTTTTTAATATACTAATTTATACTTTCTCTTAGATACTCTCTTTTTTGCTGCTTTTTTCTTAGATCTATAAATATAATACTAATAGTTAATACTATAACTATTATATCCTTTAATATATCTAGTATTTATAATTACTTTATAGATATTATTAAGCTTAGAGATAACTTCTTCTTAGATTATAGTTTTTAGAATTTTATTAAAAATTAATCTAAATTCTTTAAAAATAGTAATAACTTCCTTATCTAGCTCAATTTATTACTTAACTTCCTCTAGTAGGTTATATAAACCCTTAAATACTTATTTAATTACTTTAATATCTTAATATATCTTTATACTATTTAGTATTATATCTAACTCTTTTTTATTTTTAACTTTATTAACTTACTAATTATCTCTTATAAATTCTAAGCTTATTACTATATTAGATCTATTAATAGTAGCTTCTATTTTCCCTCCTCTATAAAAGATATAAGAGTATATTAATATTATAAAGAGATAAAGCAGTCTATTTTAGTAATAATTTCCAGGAAGTAAGCAGTTAAGTCTTCTATATAGAATAATAATAGAATATTAATCTTAATATTTCCAGACTAAAGAACTCTAATAATCCAGTTTTATATATAATCTAAGATTATTCTAGTCTTTAAAATAAAAGAAGCTTTTAGTACTAAGTTCTTATTATAAGTATTTTCTAGAAAGATAAAAAAGCTAATATCTTAAATTATATTATTTCTAATATAGATATTATCTATAATTATACCTATAAATTAGATTCTCTACTTCTTATTAGTAATCTTATAGATTTCTATATTAGTTCTAACTATATTATTCTATAAGCCTAGATATCTAATATATTCTTTACTAATAAGATTAATTACTAAGCTACTATTAATAATTCCCTTAATTAGTATATTTATAGAGCTATAAAGAGTAATTATAATCTACTAATAGGTTATAATAAAGTCTAGAATAGTAATATATCTTAGTAGTAGAAAAAGTATAGAATCCTATTCCTCTATTATAGTATCTATTTTAAAAATAGAATTAATTATATAGTAGTTAAACTATACTTACTTAATCTATAAATTCTTAGATAAGATTATAGAAATAGTAGCTAAAATCTCTTAGCCTTTAAAATAGTTTTTATTATTATTCTATTAGTCTATCTGCTCTTATAGCTTCTTATTACTAGCTTCTAGGCCTCTGGCCACTACACAGTGATTTTACCTGCTTTATAATAGACCTTCTAACTCTGCGCCGCGCCTCCTGATAATACACACAGCCTTTAGTTATATAATCCTATTCTAACTATAGCTGCACTTATATATATCTATCTATTAGCTTATAGCCTTATAATCCTTAACTTTGCAGTTTAATAATAATATCTATTAACTTGTCCTCTTACCTATTACCTGTGCTGCTAATACTATCTCTATTACTGCTTTATCTGCTAGCTTTGCTGTTATTAATAATGCTCTCTCTGTGTTATAGTTAGTGCAAGCTATACTTACTAATATTCTCCTATAGAGCTACCTTAACCTTAGTATTATAGAGAGCCTGTTTAAAGAAGGGCTAATATATAGAGTGTATAATAACCTAATTAACTTCTAATACTATATTTGCTTATTTATATATAATATTATTATATATCTAGTTATCTCTTATAGGGGTATTAATAAGGGCTCTTCTAAGAGCTATACTAATAATATGCTATTAGTATTATCTAGGCTGCTTAATAAAACAGAGTGTTTTATTAATTGTATTAATACTAAAATCTTATGTAATCTTTTATATGTTATTAATATTAATAGGTATACCTTATATATAGCTAGTATATTAATATACTAGGTCTAGTACTAATATCTTAGAGGACTTATTATAGGATAAGAATAAGAAAGAGAGATAGGTATAAAGCTCTGCTTATAGCAGAGCTTTTTATGCTTCTAGCTATAAGAACCTCTTAGAAGGTTAAGAAGTTATCTCTTATATATATCTTACTAGAAGGTTAACCTTTAAGCAAGGAGTTATTAAATATCTTATATAGTGGCGTTCACCTTACTAAAAGGTTTACCTTTTAGGCGTTTTTTACAGCACCTTGCTGGAAGGCGTTCCCAGGCTATAAGAGTCTTAGTGGCCTATTTAGCTCTAATATAATTAGTCCCGTTATATATAGCGCAGCGTTGCCCGCGTTGTTACTGTTCTGCTAGTCTATTTAGCCAGAGTATATATCTGACTTTATAATATTTAGAGGGTTTGCTTACTAGCAGGAATATATTAGGTTCCTATATTATTATCCTTAACTAGTAGAGGGTATAGGTTAAAGTGCTTCTATAGTGTTTCCCAAATTATACCTATAAACTGGGTGAATTTGTTATAGTCTTTTTTACAGAGGGCTGTATTATAACTATAAACTTAATTACTAGCTCCTATCTTATTAAATTAATCTAGAAGTATAATATTAATAGAAATAAAAACCTCCTATATCTTTAAATTATATCTATTCTTATACTTATTAATTATTACTTTAGCAGTATTATAAACTATTCTATTCTAGTCTAGCTAGTTTTAATAAAGAAAGGCTTTAAAAATAGCTACCTTTTTATTTACTCTCTTACTATATAGCTCTAGTATAAGTATATAGCTAGTCTGCAAATTGCTATATTAAATCTAAGACTTATCTTACTCTTCTTATCTCTATTATTTAACTAGCTCTTCTAGGATATTCTATAATATAATATTATTAATATCTTCTTTATTATTATAAAGTTTAGTAACTTACTAAATAATTTAAATTAGAAAATCTTAGACTATAAGTAGATCTGCTATTTAAGAGGCCTATTAAATATAAGTATTATAAGGTTCTAAGTAATAGCTTCTAGCCTTTACCTATTCTATAGCAGTAATATTCTTAACTAGATTAATATACTAGTTTCTAGGCTTAAAGCTAAAAAATATTATATTAATAAAGTTATATAACTATATTATATCCTTTTCTTAATCTATAAAGCTAATAGATTACTTAGAGTATAGCTTATTATAACTAATAACTTATATAATCTCTTTTATTAGTTTCAGCTACTACTTCTCTACTATTTTACTAGTAGCTACTATATAGTTTATAAAGCTATCTTTATTAATAAAAATATACCTTAAAATTATCTAGCTATCTATCCTTCTAGCTATATAGCCTTTATTAATAATACCTGCTTTAACTTAGATATTAGAATTAAGAGTGCTAATAAAGTAGAAAAGTGCTATATAGTAGTAGACTTCTCTCTAACTAGCTTTAAGGTACTTAATATAGCTAATAATAATATAGGTAACTGCTCTATAAAACTAGTAGTATCTAAAAGCCTAAAAAGATATATATTACTATAGTTTCTCTTACTAAAAGCCTCTATAGCCTCCTCTTTATCTATCTCTTCTAAACTCTTAATATTATTAGTAGCTACTTTAGTAGTTACTATAACTAGCTTATAGATAGTAGTACTATTATTACTAATATTAAGTCTATATATTATTCTAAGATTATTATTTATATAGTTTAGTAGCTTCTATAATATTTAAGTTAAAAGTATTATCTCCTTAGCTAGTAACTCTCTTAATAAGGCTTAGAATATCTATCTTATAGTTAGCTCTATTAATATTAAGAGTCCTAAAGTTTTCTATAAAAGAGTTAATAATTAAGCTTATAGTTTATATTATAAAAGGTTCTTTAACCTTAGCTTTCTATTTTATTAGAATTATCTTTATAGAAACTTAAAGCATAGTTATTAGTTTAGACTTAATAAAGCCTAATAGTTACTAAAATTCTTATTAAGTAGTAAACTATTTAATTAGAGTATCTTTAACTATAATCTATTACTTTAAAATAACTTTAATAGGTTAGCAGTTAGAACTTTAAGCTATAGCTCTTATTACTCTCTCTAAAAAATAGTAATAGATAATATAAATAAGTTTAGTATCTATAAGTTCTAGATCTCTATATAGAATAGCTCTCTATTAAAGCTAGTAAATAGTAGTAATTAATACTATAATCTATAAAGGGTTATTATCCTTAATATAAAAGCCTATAACTAGGTTTTAAAGATTCTTATTAGAGTTCTATTAACACTTTAAGTCTATAAATCTAAATTAGTAAAGAAGTTTCTTCTTAGCTTCTTTCTAGGTCTTAACTTTATTAATATAAAATCACACTATATCTTAATAGTTACTAGAGCTATATATATAAACCTTATTCTTTATATCCTTATTAGTTTTATAGTAAAGCTTAGAAAGGCTCTTATAGTTTATAATAAAGTTTAAAATATTAATCCTAATAAACTTAGATATATTAATAGAGTAGGAAGTTATTATAGCTATAATAGAGTATCTTATTAAAAGGTTAGCTAGAACTATAATATCTTAATTAGTATATATCTTCTTAGATAAATAATAAGAACTAGAAGATATTACCCCTATTCCTAGAAAGAGATTTATAAACCTATTTATACTATCTTTAAAAGCTAGCTATTCTATAGCTTATAGTTATATCTCACTAAATAAAGTTTCTATAAACCTCTTCTTAGACTGCTTTCTCTTATTAGAAGAGGATCTAGTATCTAGGTTATTATTTAAATAAGAAGAAGATATAATACTTATAAGCCTTATAAATATTAGATTTTATTATTATATAGTAGAAGTAATAAAGCTTTCTAAGTAGCAAAGTGAATTTATTATTATAATATCTTCTAAATAGAAAGATAAAATAGGTAATTATAACTCCTTTAAATAATAAAAAAGGAAAAATAATATAAACTAAATAAATATAAAAAGGTCTTTTAACCTTAATTTTACTACTCTAAGCTTTTATAGATCTACTTTAAGTCTTATTACTTAATATAAAAGGGTCTCTCTAATAACACTTCTATCTTAGAAGACTTTATAGCTTTACTATATTAGAATATCTTAAATATTAGTATTCTTTACTCTTAGCACTTAAAGCTATATTAGTAAGGGGTTTATTAATATTTATTTACTAATCTAGTTAATCTCACTATACTTATTAGCTTAGTAAAACTGCTAATTACTATATTAGTTTTAAATATAGCTATCTTAGCTGCTCTAGCTATAACTTACTAGTTAAATAATAGTAGTATTAAAAATATATAAGAGAGGGGGAAAGGGAGTATATTTACTAGAACCTACTAATAGTATATAAAAGGGAGCATATTAGAGTCTTTATTATTTCCACCTTAATTCTAAGAAAATATATAGCTATTACTATCCTTATAAACTAAGATAGGCCTATAAATATCTTTCTCTATCTTTCTATATTAGCTATTAATTATATTATTATTCTTTATTATTTATAGACTTTTCAGATATATTATTATATTTAATATAGATTAATTATATATATATATATATTAATAGCGGGGATATATAGATATAATAAAAGCACCCCACTCTCTGAGAAGCCTTTAAAGGCTATTAAAAAGAGTAAAAGAATCTGCCTCTAGGTACTATTAATAAAAGCTGGAGCTATAAGAGCTAGAAAGGATAGCAAATAATATAACTCTACCTATAAATAGGTTAGAATAATAAAAATAGGCTTAAAAGATATATAAAGTAATTCACAGATCTAATTAAAAGAGATTACTAAAAATAAGCATAAATTTGCTAAGAAAATCCTGAAAAAAACTTAAGAATTAAGTATTAAGGTATTAATAATTATAATAATAATAATAAGTTCTCCTCCCCTCTATCCTCCTCCTCTCTCTTTAACTATAGTTCTTCTATAATAGACCTATATAGTAAGAGGGCTCTCTTAGAAATTACACTGCTAAGTCCCACTTATCCTATCCTAGTATATATGAGGGTTCTATAAGGGTTTAGTATATATTTAGCGCTGCTTATTAATACCTTTATAATTGCTCCCCTCTCTAAGGCCTTAGTCTCTAAAGCTTATATTAGCTCTTATAGGCTTAGCTATAAGCTTATTTAAATAATATCCCGTAATAATTTAAATAATCTAATTATCTAATTATCTAAATACTACTTATTTTAGTGTTATTTTAGTGCTTATTTAGTGTGTGTTTAGTAAAAGTTATTATAATATAATAGGGTTATTATAAACTTAATATATACTTATTAAATATCTATATAGGATTATTATAAACTTAATATATATCTATAGTAAATATAGTATAGAGCTGTTAAAACTTAATATATATCTATAACTATATAATATCTAGTATAGAGTTATTATAAACTTAATATATATCTATAACTATTATATATCTTAGGTTAACGCTAAGAATATGCTAATTATATACTAAATAGTAGCTATATAATTATAGTGTTTTACTATAATTATAGTTAATAGTTATTCTCTAATAAATTAAGGTACTTAACCTCTTTAGTAGTTTATATAGTGTTTATAGATACTTTTAGTGCCTTTATTAGTGCTTTTAGTGCTAGGTTACTGCTAGCTTAATAATAATGCTCCTCTATATACCCTTTCTAGAAGTAAATAATATAAGTGTGGTTTTTCTAGTACTTATTAGCAGTATAGCCTATATAATTATATATTATATAGTTCCCAGGGTATATAGTCTTTATAGGCTATTTAGTCTCTAATATTTCTATAATAATATACTGCTTATAGTATATCTCCTAGGCTTTTTTAGTAGCTATAGCTATATTTAGCAGTTTCTAGGTATTAAACTGCTACTACTCTAGGTTTCTCTAAATCTATAGGCTTAAGTAGTAAAAGAATAAAAAAGCTAGTATATAGCTATCTTTATAGAGTATTCCTTATATCTATAGTATTACTAACTATTTAGTAAAGAAATAGAGAGAGCTTTAATTTCTCTATTAAGCTTTATATAGTAAGCTATATAACTACTGCTCTTAGAGGGCTAGGTTAATATAGGATTAGTAAGTAAATACTAAGAAGTTAGTCTATATAGCTTTATAGCTAAGAGTAGGGGTGTGGTTTTACTACTATATTTAGAGTATAGATAAGATCTTTATAAGTGCTTACTATATATAGTGGTTATTAGAGATATTATAGAGGTTATTTATATTCTATATAGTAATAAGCTAATCTACTACTTATATAGAAGTAGAGTTCTCCTTAAGGGTAGTATAGAAGTAGGCTAGGGAGTATTTATATTAATATATAGTAGTTAGTGTGTGGGTAGTGAGGGTATATATAAGGTCTGTATAATTATAACCCTAGTATTAGATAATATATAAAAGCTCTATAATAACTATATTGCTTAATAATATAGTTAAAGGTATAGTTAAGGGTATAGCTATATTAGTAGTTATTATAGTAAGCATAGATATAGTAGATAAGGCTAGTGAAAAGTTTTCACTATTAGTGCTGGCGTTAGTAACAGTGCAGCAGGTAGTTAGGTGTATAGTTATAATTCTGGGCTAATCTCTTAAGATAAGGTAGAAGTTATATAATTATAAGGGTATAGATAGCTAAAGGCCTAGATTAGAGAAGAATAATAACTTTATATAATAATAAGTATATAGTAGTGTATTAAGTATAACTTAGCTTCTTCTCTAATAGTATAGAAGCCTCTTTTAAAGTATATATATAAGGGTTCTGTAAGGGTTTAGCACACGTTTAGCGCTGCTTACTAATACCCTTATAGAAGTTAAAAAAAGAGTTAAATAAATATATTAATTATAGTTATATAAGTAAAGCTATCTTTATACCTAATTATAGTATGCCTAGTGCACCTCTTATATATTATTAAGTCCCTGCGTTACTACTTATGCCTCTAACCCATATGCAGCTTAATATTACGCCGCGCGCAGCCCGCCTATTGCGGTACGGCAGATTAATAGTGTAAATCCTAAAAATTTCCCAGAACTCACCTCCCCAACATCGCGATCGCAAGAACGAGTCACACAACCCCACGATGCCCGCCCCAACAGCAGTAATGTCTCCCATCGAGGAGCCCTCCGACCCGGATCCCGTCATCGCCTCGTACGACGTCTTCTTCAACCCCTCGCTCCCCCAGGGCCGCAAGCTCTGGGTCCTGCAGCAGCCCAACCGCACCGACCCGCGCCAGGCAGCCCCCTCCGAGATGCGCCTCAAGACCCGCGCCGGCATGGTCGAGGTCGACATCCCCCTCGACTACACTCAGTCCTACGACAAGGAAAAGGGAATGAAGTGGGGCCGGCAGCTCAAGGCCAGTCTCGAGGCCAAGAACGGCGGCACACACGGCCTGTCCGGCGGCTTCGGCGTCGGCGCACCCCCGCCTCGCCCCAAGAAGCGCGGCGACTTCGACGAGGAGGACATGTACCTCGAGTGGCCCGAGGCTCTGCGCCAGGATAAGGTGCTCCGAACGCAGACTCTGGGCGGCCAGTGTCCCGATCACACGGAGGTGCAGTACATGATTGGCGTCTTCCAAGGCAGTAAGTCTATATGACTGGGTACATATGCCCCGGCTGGATAGGAGCTGACAAGATAATAGAGGACCTCCACCTCACCCCCGTCACGAACCTCGTCCACCTCCGCCCACAACTCCATCACATGGACGCCGTAGCCCAACAGGAGCGCAACGCGTCCGCCAAGGAGAACGCAGCTGCGGGCGCCGGGGCTGGCGCATCCGGCGCTGGAGGCCAATCAGCCGCGGCGCGCGCAATTCACATGACCATCAAGACGACCCCCGACGGTGCGACGGCCAAAAACGAGACCATGGCCGACAGGTTGCGCGCAGTCCAGATCGAGCCCTGGCGCAAACTCAAGTACACCGATGAGAACGACGAAGCGGCGTGGGATATCTACCAGGAGTCTCTGATTCTCCGTGCACCTGACGGCAACAAGCCGCTGCCGGCTGAAGAGGATGAGGAGAAGAAGAAGGCGGCGATCGAGGCGGGCGAGGCCGAAACCAAGCCCGTGGTCAACTTGACCGATGCTGTCGCTAGATTGGAGACGAGGTGGGGTGATGATGAACTGCTGGAGGCTGTCAGCGGTATCAAGAAGCCGAGGGTACTTTCCAAAGCGGAGCAAGAAGCCGAGGCGGCTGCCATCGCTGCTGCTGAGGAGGAGGCACGGAAGATGAAGCCCAAGGCCCGAGGTGCAGTTGGGTCGAGACGAGGTGGCAAGGCCAGGGCTGCGCCTACGCAGGCATCTTCGAGCATGGAACTGACATCATGAGGGTTCAACAATGATATGAATTTGCATAGCTTAGGCGTTGCGGAATATTTTAGAAAAAAAACGGGAACTGGGATGATTTGGTACTTCAAATGCAAGATTTTTTTTTTTTGGCTAACTAGCAAGGCTGGTTGCGATGCGCCGCTTAAAAATACTATGGCAGCATCATTCGTAGAGTCGTGTGTGTAATGTACACGAGATATGTTTGTGCATATTGCCATGGGATAGCCCCTCCGCCAATTCAAGTCCCCATCAAAGCTGCAGCCCCAGTACTGCAATTTTCCAGTGATCTCTATGCCCTTAAAAATACGGGCCCAGCATCGAGTAAGGCATAACAGTATCCCAAGCTTCCAACGCAACGATCGAACAAAGTGTAGCGTCCCAAGCATGTGTGATAGCGCAGTCCGCGCCGTATTCATCATCCCTTCATTCGCATTTAGATCTTTTCTTACTGAAGCAATTCGACATCCAAACCGATGGAGTGCATGAAAAGGTTGACTGTAGCCAACCGAGTCGTTGCCATGGCGCCTGGAAGCGTCTTTGCGTGAGCGACCGTGTCCAAGACACGGTCCTTGACAGCCAAGACGAGACGTTGCTGCTGCTCAGGATTCGCGCTGACACCAACGGCAGCCAGCAACTGCCAAACAACAACGTCCTCTCCAGTGTTGACACTGCCAGGAAAGATGTGATGAAGAGTTGGCTCAAGAATATTGAAGAAGATGTTAAAGGCTTGCTCCCTGTGAGTATGTAAGTATGTGAAGTCTCGCGTAACGTTATGATTGGGGAATCTCACCAGTCAGCCCACAGCTGAGGAGTACCACCGCCACCTTGCTTCAGAAGCTCAGCTCGACTGAGGATGAGAGTCAACATCGAGCAACCAACGCGGGTTCTGGCGACGAGGTCGATGTTGAGCTTAGTAATGAGTCCCAAAACACCAGTTACAATGTCCAGCTCGGTCTCATTGAAGTAGGCGAACAGACTAGGCATGACCGCGGCAGAGAAAAGTTCAATACTTTCGCGCATCGCCGCGTTCAAGTTGACTTCGCCATCCGTCATTTGGGCGCCACGGACGACGTCAAGCTGATCCAGGTGGAGGATAACCATGGTCAAGATGGTGGTGCGCTGCTCGAAGCTGATGTGTCGGAATACACGAGGGATAGCCTTCTTGCCCTTAGGGAAAGACAAGAAAGCAATAAAAGGGTGAATGGTAGTGGCGCCGATAGGCTCGTGGACCTTCAGATCTTGCCAGAGCTGACCGTTCAAAGCTTGTGCCACCTCTAACCACTCCTCGTGCTTCATGTGGAACTCTTCATCGTTGCCGTTCGTGGGCGGAGGAGGCATGTGGCGAGCGTGGTCTTCCATCTTCATGACGGTGTTGTACACGTTCTCGATGTTCTTGAGGATGGCCTTGCGGTCCAGCTCTCCATGCTGGCGTTTGCCGTTACTTGGACGCTGGGCATCGCTGCTGCTGTCCGTGCGCTTGATGTTCAGCAGAGGCTTAGGCGTCTTGGCGTTGCTGAAGGAGATCTTTCCGAGACTGCCAGCAATAACAAGCTGCGGGTTCTTGGGCTTGTTCTTTGCTGCCTCGACTGCACGCTGGACTTGCTGCTCCATGCGCTGAACATGGTTCTCAGCAGTCCTTCCTTGTCTCCTCATGTTGCCCTGACGGCTGCCTGTCTGGAACAAGTAGGTCTGGGCGAAGTTGTTCAAGGGCTGGTTCGGGTTCTGACGCTGGCCACCACGAATCTGGCTCAAAACCTGGTAGTAAAAGTCTTCGGCAATCGAGTCGTCATTGCTGTGGTCGATTGGGTTACCGGTGGCAGAGACCAGTTGCTGCAGCTGGATGCGTGTAACAAAATTCTTATCCTGGGGCGTCATGAGGCCATTATCCTTCGACAGCAGCCAGATCTTGTGATTCCGTTTGGCACGCTTTGTCTCCTGGTCCAAATACGCTGCCTTCTCGTCCTCGGAAAGGTGTGAAAGGTGCTGCTGCTGGGAGACCTGAGGAACACGACCCACAGAACCTTGAGAGCGATGACCCTGCTGACCGTGTGGTGGGTGATGGCCATGAGGCTGGGGACCTTGGGGGCCTTGAGCACTGATGCGAGCAGCATCCCCCGAAAGTCGTTTGGGGTTTTGCAAGATCTGGGTGGGCTGAGTGGGCGGCTGGGGGTGAGGAGGCTGGGCCAGAGGACTTGGAGTGTTCTGAATGGGAGGCGTTGGCTTGGAGGTCAAAGACTGAGGGCGCTGAAGGATTGTAACCGGATGACCTTGGCCAGGATGATGAGGACCTTGGCCGGCGAGCTGATGCTGCTGCTGCTGCTGCTGCTGCTGCTGGTCAATGCCGTGGAACGACTGTTGCTGTTGAAAAGACTCTGGGCGAGCGAGGCCATAGTCAACACGCTCCTGAGGGAAGCCTTGGGCACTTTGGGTTGATTCTGCTGGTTGCGTCGGTCGCTTGGTAGCTTGCTCACGCATTGCCTTTTCAACCTCCTCCAGACTCATCACCTTGCGGCCGCCAGAAGGAGCAGCCTGCGGTTTCGGAGACGGCTCAGGAGCGGTAGGCTTCTTCGAAGGCATGCCCCAGAGTGACGTATCGACGTGAAGGTCGGGAATAGGCTCATCCTCCTTGTACTTCTCGTATCCTGTGCGAACAGGCCTGGGAGCTTGCTGGGCAGGATAATAGTAGTGCGCGGGCGGTTGGACCTGGGGAGCGTGATGCTGGACCGGTGCCGGGGCAGGGGCAGGAGCGGGCTTCGCGGCTGGGACCTGACGACTGTAGCGAACCTGCTCCTCCTCCATAGCGTCGGAGACCTTCGCCGTTTGGCCGAAGAAGTCGAAGTCCTTGCCGACGGGAGCAGACGTGATCGTGTCTCCTCCGCCACCGAAGGTGTCATCGTTGAAGGCGTCGCCGCTCTCCTCCAGCTGGTCTCCTAAACCATCGTACGTGTCGTCAAACTCAACGGCGTCGTCGTCGTCGGCACCGCGCGAAAGGCCGGCAAAAGGATCGTGGGCTTGAGAGAAGCCAGGTGCAGCGGTGTTGTGCCCGCCGCCGCGGGTCGGGTCGAAGCCGAAGAAAGACATGGTGTGTCTGGTCCAACTTCGTGGTAGAGCAGGGAAAAGATAGCTGTATACTAGGTATTGGTCAGCATCTAAGTCAAGGTATCTGACGTAGGATGGCGAGGTCGATGATAGTGAAAACGCAGCGGATGGATGCGATCTCTGGCCAAACGGAAGTGCTGTTGTGTGAAAGTGTGGACGACCAAGCTCTTGCCCCCTCCCAAACTTGCTATATGTTGCGTGATATGGAAGTTGGGCAGTTTGCTCTGGCCTCTTTTGTGCAGTGGCGAGAGATCGGGCGCCAGAAGTAGAAGCAAGTGACCAGAGCTCCTGCATATGCCTGCCAGAATGAAAAGGGACAAACGCAACTTACCACTAAGAGAATGAGAGATTTGTGGTTTTCAGTAGAGCAGCTGCCAAAACTATCATGATGTCGTCAAAGCCAGATTCGAAAAGAGCGAGCAAGGCGACAGGGCATAAACGGGATTATAGCCGGGTTGCTCGGTTAGAACCACATCCAGAAGTAACTATGTTACCAAAGCACAAGGTCAAACACAATGCGCCGTATGAGGGCGAAGACTGGGGAAAGAAACAAAAGTGTCGCGTCGCTGGGGGTGGGATGCGATGTCCAAAGTGGTGATGCACCGATTCGCATTCGTGGGGAGGAATTGAGGCTCGAGAGCCTTGGGCCCCCACACTTTGGGACTTTCCGGGCCAATAGCAGAGCTTGTTGCAGCCAGCTCCCGATGGGTAGATCACGTGATGACGTTGGTCATTCGCCGTGGACGGGAAGCCCCTCTCGTCATAACGTGGCATGTATTTCCGAGCGCAAAAGGGTTGGAGGGGTACATTGACGGTGGAGGGGACTTGACTGGTATCGTCACTTTCACTCAGCCCACTTCAGCGCACTGGAGCAAGCAGCCATGGTTGTGAAGCCAGTGGGCTCTTTAAGACTTCGTCTCGGAGCTGGCCATAAATATGCTGATGTCTGGCAGAAACTCGCCTTTGTCAGTCAATGGATTCCAGGTTGTGTATTCATTTCCAGGACTGTTAGCGTTTAGTAATTGAGTGCTGCTATTCCACTCAGCGGTCAGCACTTAATCAAAGCGCCGTGGTTGCTGGTTGAAGCAAAATGATGGATGGTTCTCAATTCACCAACTTTCCAGAAGTGTTACCACGTGCGCGGCATGGGTCATTACGACTAGTAGCCGAAGAGAGTTGCTGCGAGTATAGTGTGCGCTACATTTAAAGAAAAGAAAATGCATTATTCTTATGTGATAGGATAGTCAGTCAGCAGATACAGTCCGTACCCTCCTCAACTATGTTCGCAACGTCATGTCGATATCTCGTTCGCTAGCAACCGGCAAGTGCCTGTCAACAGGAGATGGAACTACTCAAGTGCGTAGTAGATTGCAGCAATAAGCCAGTCTGCAAATGTCGAAGAGCAGATAAAGGCCTGTCTAAGCGATGCCATCGGAATGCTCATCGCGTGACGAGGCGTCTCTTCCGGCCATGGCGGCTCTGGCCCGAGTCGAAGTCCATGGGAGCCTGAAAGGTTCATCCCGTTCACCTGTTCGGAAGCACAAGAATAGCTGACTGACAGCCACTACCGTGCGCTCCTTGCACGAGATGCCGTAGGCATAAAAGCACGACCAACCAGGTGCTCAGTGCCCCATGAGATGGTGTCTTGATCACGGACAGCCCGCTTGCAAGAGTGCATTACTGCGTATATGCCCAGTAGAATCTGGGGAGCAGATGAGCCTTAGTGGGCGGATGATACGAACTACTGATACTCCTGCGAGATTCAAGTAGAATGACATTTCGTTACGGCATGAATGCGGTGGGGTAGTCGATTCCGGTTAACAGGCTTGGTGGGCTCCAACCACGGCAGGCAAAGGCGTCGACGATCAGTTGCTTGGCTGCGGGTGAGAAACGGAGTAGTGTAGGTACGGAGCAGGCCCAAGACAATTGGGATCAGCTAATTTGGCGTTGTTGAAATGTGTTCCGTTCTGCTGGAGCGGGAGGGCGCCAAGTAGGTGGTCAGACTTTGACGATGCAACTCTGGGAGAAGGAGATGCTTTCTCCTCGGCCCTCTTCCCTCAGGATGAGAGACCAGACCAAGTCACAATCCGAAGATGTGCTCTGTATCTGCACTTAAGTCAGGGGCAACGAAGACGTGTACATGTACTTGACTGGAAGGCATGGGAAGGGAGACCAGATGGAGGGTCTTTCAAACAGGCCGGCGGCTGTTTTCGGTTAAGGCGCGGGTATGGAAGTTTCGTTGCACCCATCCTCCCGTAGCACTGCTTGCGCTGCTTTGCACGGGGCAAGTTCGATGGCACGGAGAGAATCCCATCAAGCGGTTCCAGAGTCCCAAGGGAAGGCCCCTGGGTGCATTTGGGCTGAAGCGGTGGCCGCCGATTCTCACAGTGGCCACGTTCCCTGTTCCGATCATGGAGCACCAAGCCAGAGAAGACGGTTACGCGGCAGGCGGCTGCGGCGAAGAGTAATTGTCAGAGAGGCTGCAGGCATGACGCCCAAAGTCCATCGACGGTACCTAAGGTAAGAGTACCCAAGACTTCCGGCCGTCAGTGTGTGCTCCGTCGTGTCTACGGATGTCGGGACTGTCAGGCGTCATAAGCATTTAACAAGTCTTCTTCAGACGACCATCAGCATGAGCATGAGTCCAAGCTATTGTCGATTGATACATCTGGCATACCAACCTTCACAAACAACGGCATGTGTAAATCTCTCGTGATACAACCAAATAAGCTAGCCAAGTTACTGGCTGAGGCTCCCTACTTGTGAGGTCGGTAACTGAGACCATCCATAGCTGGTAATGTACTCCTCACAGAGTCCCTTTTTGAGTTGAAAAGTTCCGGTTCAGGCCATCTGTCGCCCCACCCCCTTTATTCCATGTCGTGGGCGCAACTGCGTAGGTAGTGCGTACGCTGCATTCGTACCCCCACCCTGTGGCATTCTTACAGGTCCCTCAAAGTTCCACGCCACAGTTTGCTTGCTACCTACTGGCCCGGTCCAAGTGCGCTGAACATTTTCCTGGAGTCGTCGTGTCTGGATTCTCATCCCTTCCTGCGTCTCCCTTCTCTCTTTTTTTTATTCTGAACCTCGTTCACCTCGAGGAAGAACGAGACCTTTTTCCATTCTTCTTCAGCCATTATTCACTGATTCGAATTCCCAACGTCGGCCAGTAAATTTGGTCAAGATGGCGACAGGCTCCGCACGATATGTGCGATACATTCTTTTCGCCTTCTTCGTAAGATCACCTCTCACGAGTTCCAGCCAGCGCATCCCATCTCACGATCTGGGTGTCTTCATCTAAGCTCCTACACGCGGGGTATCAGAGATTTTAGGTACCTTGCTAACGGCTTTCTCGTGCAGGGCCTCGCCGTATTCTACTTCATCTCCCACTCCAGCTACGAGGGCGTAAGGCTCGAGAATGGCAGCTTCAAGTCGCCCGGCCAGGGAGCCGCTCCCGGCCAAGCCCAGCAGGGGCAGACGAAGGAGCCTGAGAAGGCTCCGGGCAAGCCTCAATCCAACGCACCCAAGGTCGGCGAGAAGTACGATCCCAAGCAGTGGCCGATGCCCATGACCCCGAACGAGCCCGGCTGGGACGAACTCAACGGCATCGCCGACGGCCCACGCATGAACGCGACTTTCGTCACCCTCGCCCGCAACTCCGATATCTGGGACATTGCCCGCTCCATCCGTCAGGTCGAGGACCGTTTCAACCGCCGCTACAACTACGACTGGGTCTTCCTGAACGACAAGCCCTTCGACGCCACCTTCAAGAAGGTCACCTCCTCCCTGGTGTCTGGCAAGACCATCTACGGCGAGATCCCCAAGGAGCACTGGTCGTTCCCCGAGCACATTGACCAGGAAAAGGCCCGCAAGGTTCGCGAGGACATGGCCCAGCGCAAGATCATCTACGGCGACTCGGTCAGCTACCGCCACATGTGCCGCTTCGAGTCTGGCTTCTTCTTCCGCCAGCCTGCCATGATGAACTACGACTTTTACTGGCGCGTCGAGCCCTCCATCGAGCTCTTTTGCGACATCCACTACGACCCGTTCCGCTTCATGAAGGAGAACAACAAGAAGTACAGCTTCGTTCTCAGTTTGTACGAGTACGTTGAGACCATTCCCACGCTCTGGGACAGCACCAAGAAGTTCATGAAGAACCACCCCGAGCACATTGCCGAGGGCAACTCCATGGGCTTCCTGAGTGACGACGGCGGTGATACCTACAACCACTGCCACTTCGTAAGTTTTCCTCCCAGCCTGTTACTCTTCAGTTAACTAATATGAAATCAGTGGTCCAACTTCGAAATCGGCGACCTGAACTGGCTCCGCTCCAAGGCCTACATAGACTACTTCGAGTCCCTTGACCAGGACGGTGGTTTCTTCTACGAACGCTGGGGTGACGCGCCTGTGCACTCCATTGCTGCCGGTCTCATGTTGCCCAAGGAGCAAATCCACTTCTTCAACGATATCGCCTACTACCATGTTCCCTTCACTCACTGCCCCACTGGGGAAAAGGTTCGCCTCGACAGGCGCTGCCACTGCAACCCTAAGGACAACTTCGACTGGAAGGGCTACTCTTGTAAGTTGATACTCCGCGTTGGGTGCCAGTCAGACAGTTGAGCTAACGATTGCCAGGCACGAGTCGTTACTTCGAGATCAATGGCTTGGAGAAGCCAGAGGGTTACGAGAACCAGCAGGATTAAGTTCGTCACGAGGCCAGGAGCAGAGGTAAAAACGTAGCTTGTATTAACAATTTCATCGTGGCTTTTGGGTTATGCCACGATTCGAATTCGCCTGCATCCAGTGAGAGAATGGGCAGGCATTGGGACACTAAACGTGGAGAGGCGTCAAAAGGTTCTGTCTGACTTGGACACTTCATGCTCTGTAAATATTTGCAAATGCAAGGTGCCGTCTGGAGTCTATCCAGTCAATTTTCGTTAAACTTGTGGTATTCTGGTACAACGGTAGTGATACATGTCTGTTCATGTCTAGGTGTCCAGGATTTTGGTGCACCATACTAGGCACATATTTTCCGGCCTCGTCCCTTTCTTCCTTATCCCGCTTTATCTTCCTCCACGTTGTATACTCGTCTAGCTGACGGTAGCCTTCTTGGGCTTCATTGTTCCGTACTTGGAGCGGGAAGTTGTACGGCTACCGACACCGCCCAAATCGAGAGCACCACGAACAAGGTGATATCGCACACCGGGACAATCTTGACTGCGGCCGCCGCGGACGAGGACGACGCTGTGCTGCTGGATGTTGTGGCCTTCGCCGGGGATGTAGGCGGTGACGTGACGACCGTTGGAGAGACGAACACGAGCAGTCTTCCGCTGGCCGGAGTTGGGCTTCTTCGGGCGGACGATACCGACACGGAGGCAGACGCCCTTCATCGCGGGGGCATTCATCTCGGACAGAGCAGGGGATACGGTGTGGCGTGCGCGCTTGCCCTTCTTGTGGCAGCCCTGGAGACGGAGAATCAGTAATCTCAAGACGTTCAAAGTGGAATTGAGAGGCCTGGAAGAGGAACGAACCCGTAGCACTTGGCCGATGGTGGCATTCTGAGTGGGAGTCGAGGAGAAAGGGCGAATCAGTGGCGAGGCTTTCGGTGTGAGAAGGGATGCGGCACGAGGGAAGGCTGCCGGCCTCATTGCCTGGGCGAAGAGGGATCTGAAGAGCGTACTGGCCATAGTGGGCAACCAGGTGTCGAATCGGCGTCCAATTGCTCTCTACACGGCTGAAGCTCTCGTCGCGATCCGCCTACCACCACCACCGAGACCGAAACGTCGCTGGCAATTTTGTTGCTTAGTTAATCACAGGGATCGCCCACGAAAGGCGACTTGCGACCTGAGGCACTAAATCCCCGGTGCTCCGTCCCCCGGACCCACTCATCTCGGTCACCGCCCATGCACCGAATGCGGAACCGCGCCGTCCTTGGATCACATGCCTCCGCCCAGTTGCCCCCAATCCGTACAATCTGGGGGAAGATCCTGACGTAAGCTCCAGCCAGAATGTGGGCGCAACCCCGGCTTTCTCAGACAGTCGCTGCGCCGTTCGGCTCTGTGTGCCCCCCAAGGCCTGGGGACGTCGTTGCTCCCCGCTGCGGGTGATGGATATCCTCGGCTGAAGCGGGCGCTGCGTCTGTTCGCCAGCCGCGAGGTTCCGTGGCTGCGAATGGCTTTGAGGTTCACGGCCTAGCGGCGGACACATCTTTGACTCTATCTTCCCTTTTGTTCGCCTCACCTGAGCCTGCGCTTTCCTAAAATTGCTGCTTATCATCTCAAACCCTTTATCTCCGGCCGCCGTTCGACGCCAATTGACCACTATCCAGTCCGGGCGTTAGACCTTTCTACGCATCATCACCGCACGGGTCAAGGAGACACGGACAAAGCATAAGTACCACGTTACTGCCGACGATCTCTGATCAACTGCTTCTGCTCCGAAGTTCCCTTCTTGTGTTTATACCTTTCGGTCAATTTCTAAATCATACCTTCCTTTTCTGCTTTACCATACGATGTCGTCGTTTGCAAGGGCCCTTCGCCCCGCTATGAGGGGAAGCCGTGGTGTTGCCGCGCTGGTGAGGGCAAGGAACTGCACACCGGGCAGAGCACTGTCGCCACTTCAGCAGTAAGTTATCTCCACGAAGCCTTATTCACATCCACACTGACATGGCCTCCTTCCAGGACCGCGAGACCCCTCTCCACGACCCAGCGCCGCCGCAATGCCGACCACCTCGACATCACCGACATCCCGCCGACGCCCATCACGCACCTCTCGGAGGTCGAGGCCGCCATGGCGGAGACGGTCAGCAAGTTCGCCAACGACGTGATCGCGCCCAAGGTGCGCGAGATGGACGAGGCGGAGAACATGGACCCGACCATTGTCGAGCAGCTCTTCGAGCAGGGGCTGATGGGCGTGGAGATCCCCGAGGAGTACGGGGGCGCGGGCATGAACTTCACGAGCGCCATCATCGGCATCGAGGAGCTCGCGCGCGTGGACCCCAGCGTCAGCGTCATGGTCGACGTGCACAACACGCTCGTCAACACGGCCATCATCAAGTGGGGCAGCAGCCAGCTGAAGAAGCGCTTCTTGCCCAAGCTCGCGACCAACACCGTCGGCAGCTTCTGCCTCAGCGAGCCCGTCAGCGGCTCGGACGCGTTCGCGCTGGCGACCAAGGCGACGGAGACGGAGAGCGGATACAAGATCAACGGGTCCAAGATGTGGATTACCAACTCCATGGAGGCCGACTTCTTTATTGTCTTTGCGAACCTGGACCCTGCCAAGGGCTACAAGGGTATCACTGCCTTTATCGTTGAGAAGGACGCCAAGGGCTTCTCGATTGCCAAGAAGGAGAAGAAGCTCGGTATTAAGGCCAGCAGCACTTGCGTCATCAACTTTGACGACGTCGAGATCCCCAAGGAGAACCTCCTCGGCGAGAAGGGTCACGGGTACAAGTATGCCATTGGCCTGCTGAACGAGGGACGTATCGGTATCGCTGCTCAGATGACCGGTCTCGCCCTCGGCTCCTGGGAGAACGCCGTCAAGTGAGTACCACCTGACATGAATCTGTGTATAGTTTACCGAACTAACAATACCAGGTACGTCTGGAACGACCGCAAGCAGTTCGGCCAGCTCGTCGGCGAGTTCCAGGGCATGCAGCACCAGATTGCGCAGTCATATACCGAGATCGCGGCGGCGCGCGCCCTGGTCTACAATGCGGCCCGCAAGAAGGAGGCCGGCGAGAACTTTGTTATGGACGCCGCCATGGCCAAGCTGTACTCATCCCAGGTCGCGCAGCGCGTTTCGGGCCTGGCGATTGAGTGGATGGGCGGTATGGGATTCGTCCGCGACGGTCCTGCCGAGAAGTTCTGGCGTGACAGCAAGATTGGTGCCATCTACGAGGGAACGAGCAACATCCAGCTCAACACCATTGCAAAGCTTTTGCAGAAGGAGTACACTGCTTAGGTTGGGCGTGCGGCTACGAGTTGACGTAACGGCGAAATTGGCATTGTAGGTTATTAGACGGTAGTTTAAAAGCGGCACGATTCGGTACCCAATTCGAATACCCTCATCTGTGAAACGCACCTCGTGGAATGGTATACTGGCGGAACTCTCTCTGCAAGTGCAGCCTAATCAACTTCATGTTAATGATCTGGAGTCGGGCGGATGAATATGGCCAATAACAGAACATGCTCTAGGCTAGAGTCCAGACGCGAATTGGGTCATTCTCATGCTGCCTCGTGTAATAGGTATCTTCCATATACCCGAGTAAACACGCGCTATTGCTAATTGTTTGAGAACACCTAGAAGTTTCCTGTCTGATAATCAATTGTTGATGATCTAGAAGATATGTTTGCTCTCCCTTTGCCCCTACTATAATGGCTCATTTCCAAGATTCAAAAGCTCTTGAAAACATGACAAAAGCTCACGAAGAAATCGGAAGTCCAAAGGTTTGAAAGGAAGTTCATATTAGTCGCGATTATCTCTGTTGAATATTAGGACTACCTATTAGAACCGCTGAGTACCACTTAGGACCCAGCAGATGAGGTTGCATTCCGTTTATCCATCCGAACGACACACAATAGAGAAGAGCAAATTATCAACAGATCACCAGAGATGGAAGTGATATTTCGGCGCCCCCTTGAGTTATCACTATCATGGTCTTTGTCATTACTGTCACTGTCACTGCTGTTGCTGTCGTCGATGCCGTCTTCCATTCTAATTTCCCAATTCCGTCTTCCGGTTATGTGTCCGTTGAATAAGCCGGCTTTGAGGGATCACTGGCGACGGCAATTAGCTTATGGCCCTAATTCTTTTATCCCAACGGCGATTAAGAGAGCTTGGGTTATTGTTGAGGATTGGGCCCTTATTTAGTTATTGTCGAGATAATATCTTCCTTTCCGTGGCGGTTCTCTTGATCTCGATCTCGATTGCACCAGCTCCTAGAAACCGCGATTGCGTCCATTCTCGCAAGAAGTTACCAGAGGACAGTTCAAGACTGCGTTGGACTGTCTGTACATGCACTTTGCAGGCAGGACACCGGTTAACCGTGAATCATCGCGCGTCTGGGAAGCTCGCAAAACCCAACAGTAACTACCAGCGCAGAGTTGACTCTCGCTTAATCCATATACGGGTCTACGCAGTATACTCTGAGAATTCGGAAAATACATTATCACGACACCGAAGTTACGCTGAACAGGTAAAGTCAGCCGATGTTGGGTTGGATCAACGCGGTTCTGACACGCGGGAACCCGGGCCAATATTCGATCTACACAAACGACTTTCAAAAAGGTAGGACGAATTTAGCAGAAGTCAGAAAAAAAAAAAGACGAGGGGCATAATGTTTTCCATCATTTCCCCCTTCCATCTGACCCCCCCCCCCAGGTGGCTTGGACGTTGCCGGAACGCACTGCCGGCATAAGCTCAACGACGTACATATGCCCGCAGCAACTTAAATCAGATCAAAGTCGGAGCACACGGACCATTGCGCATTTCAAGGGAAGCCGTTGCGAAGCAGGAATCATGCAGTCAGTAGTTACAGGCAAGCTTTGATGTGATCGGCTGCATCGCATCTCAACTATGTCAAAGGTGTGTCCGAAATCGCGAGAGCCAAACATACGGCTTCGGCCGCAACTCTGCACGCGATGACGAAATCCAGTGTCGGTTAGCAGCATCTGAGGGCTGGCTGGCTGGGAGTAAGGTAGGTTGAGTTTGGGCGGGCCGAAAGTGGAGGGGTTTCCCATGGACGCCACGACCCAGGCGCGGAGAGGTGGTGGGTCGAAACGATTCCGCGACGACGCTGGGCTGTTTTTGGGGGCCGTTGTCGCCCTTGGTTGTGGGCGCTGGTTGTGCCGCGGGTTCCTGACGAGCTGAAGTTTGGTGGCGGGGTGGATGGCCCTCGATGAGGCATCCTGGGCCTACTTCAGTAGGCCTTGAGCTGCGGGTTGTCATCGTTTGGGGCGATCTTTCGCAGTGGTGAGGGCTAGGTTTGTTTCAAGTTAAACGTTACATATGGGGGGGGGGAGGCATGAAGTAGTGTAGTGTAGGCCAGACGGGGATTTTGGGGAGGTTTGATCAAGCTCGTGTTGGGGCGGGTTAGTGGTTGCGGTAGAGCTGGAGCGGTTTAGTGGTTTATGCGAACTCGTATTCTAAACGGGTGTGGTCGTGATGACGGAGCCGGGATTCCCGAGGGCGGGCGGTGTCATGGCGGGTGAAGTGAGGTGGGATATGGGGGTCGCCGTCGGTGTGGTGCGGAAAGGCCGGCCGGCAGCTGGTCGTCAGCGGGGGATGTTTTAGTGAGACTTTTGCCCGGCAGTGTAGGTGTCAGCCGGGGCGCGGCGGAGGTTTGGATCATGAGGTTCAAGTGTGGCGTTGTGGCTATCCCTAGCTCGTATGGTTGAGTATGGGATTCAGAACGAGATCATGATAGAGAAAGACAGGACACATTGGGCTTTGACATGCGCGGCCCTTGAAGGGATCGTCGGGGTCTTGAAATGAAGGCCGGCAGCTCGCGTGCAGAGTGATAATGCACGGTGACGGATGGATTGCGATTGGGTAAGGCGCTACTGCAACAGACGAGCAGCTACGCAGTACGCATAGCTACGCAGCAGGCAACGGGAAACTAGGGCTGCATCATCAGATCATGGACTCATGGGAAGAATCGTTGGAGATGGAAGGAAGGTGATTAAGGGCCGATGCGGTCTGATGGATCGGGCGATGATGAACGCCGAGAACGGGGCTTGGCCATATTGAAAACGGGGTCTCTGAAAAACTTCCCGACGAGAGACTGCTGCAGGTGCTGGCGGTCGCTGTGGTGAATGTGTTTTGTTTTGGCTCAAGGTCGAGTGTAATGGGGGGCCGGATGGCGATGCTGAGAGGGTTATTGGTTGGCGAGCAGGTGGAATCTGTCGCAACTCATCCAGTCATATTCGTCAATAAAAAGGTATCCATGTTGATGTTGTTGACAGTCTGCGAGATAATCTGTAACCTGTGAGACCTAGATAAGTAGCCCGGGCTAAAGGATCAACAACAATCAACAAATGAACACACTCTTGGACACCGACGCCGGTCGGGATGAATTACTCAGTTGGTTGGCGTATGTTTTGCGAGGTGAAATAGATGATTGGCCGGGAGAGTGAATCTTCACCGCAGTGAAACAGCGAAAAAGTCCTAGGAGCCCCACGTCCCTGGTCCAGGACTTTTTTTCTTCTAATTGTTGCCAGTGCTTTCCTCGCCGTCTGCAAGGCGCCGCCACAATTGATTGATTAAATCTGATTGAGCGGAACATTGACTGATTGACGAGAATGCTCCAGCTGAGCTTCCTTGCCCCTTGGTGCCCTACAAGCTCAGGTACACCCCGTGTAGGCCTTATTGTGCCCGTCAATCGAGGTCAGGTAGAAAAAAACGATCCGCATTGGATGCTCCCCGGCGCCAAGTTGGGCATTAGAGACGGGATTGTTGAGTCCTCATGTGGAAGCGAATGGAGCAAAGGGAAGCCCACGAGAAGCCATAATTGGTGGTTTGAAAGCAATAAAAGAAAATTCTGCCGGGACGGCTGCGTAGGACTTTTATTGACAGGTGATGTTGTAGATGTTGTTGCTGCTGCTGCTGCTGCTGCAATTCCGCTGGGCTGCCACATGCACATGCTCAGAGCAAGGAGCAAGGACACAGGACTCAGGAGTCCGGAGAAAGAATTGGAATAATCGTCTGAATCATCGTTTAGCTCGCCTGCCATCTTCACCTCGAGTTACAGAGTTGCTTCGTCCGCCCGGGCGCTTTCGTAACACCCCTCCATTTCGCTGCAGTGTGTCGTCCCCCTCCAGACTCTGAGGTACGTACTCTTTCGGTGGGGCATCAAAGGCACCTGCAAAGTACATGGTTCTCACAGGGATTTGTGCGTGTGTATATGTACTTCCAAGTCCCCAACCTGCCGCCAAAAGGCAGAAGGACTTCACCTCCTCCACCACCAACACCACCTCCAGCAGCGACCCCTCCCGAACCGCTCCCCCCCCCCGTCTTCCTCCCAAAATCCACTGACGACATCTTTTGACCAACCAGCCTAACCTGCGAAAAACAACACCACTCACTCCTCGAGGGCTGGCCGCACCCACCGATCTCTGTCGTGATAGTCTTGATACCGACCGCCGACAGACCGATCTCTCCGCTGTGCCAACCCAAGGGCCTGCCCGAGCCGCCTCCCGACGCCGAACCTCTGGTATCCATATCCATTCAGCCCAGCGTCCACTGAACACCGTTTCTCTCCACCTCCAGACCTGGCCTTATCCCCTCACGGACGTCTCGTCTCGTCTCGTGCCGTTCTCGCTGTATTGCTGCGACACCTCTCCTCCACGCCTTATGTGCCCGCCACAGGTGAAGGATCATAGCTCTAGCATCAGCATCTTTACACTCGCGACGTATCTCTACCCAAACACCCACATCTAACACCTTAACACACCACCACATCCTTCTCTCTCCCCCCGCGCGTGGAGTCGCGCACCCCCTCCGCCCATCATGAACGAAGAAGACGCCATCCAGAACATCCTTAAGAAGATCGAGCGCGAGAAGGCTCTCCTCAATGCCGCCAATGCTATGCGAGCGCAGACCAACAATGAGGCAGTCCGATCCCGACTCGACTCGCAGATGCGCGATGGCCGCCGGAACCTGCAGTTCTTTGAGGAGAAGCTTCGCGAGGCCCAGATGCGTCGCGGCATGGACAGCATGTCTCTCGGCTCCCCCTCCGACAGACCTCTCAGTGACGAAATGGGCGACGCGCCCCTTCCTCCTCCCAAAGATGCTTCTCAGTGGGCAGAGCGTGGTGGTTACGGTGGTTCTGGCGCCGCTGTGTCTGGCGGAAATGTCCAGTACAGCCAGATCGGAGGTCACGCCGATCTGATGCCTCCTCGCCATCCCTATGCTGCTCCTGGCCCCTCGTCGTCCACCCCCAAGCCGCGACCTAATTTCACGAAGCTTGGTTCGTACTGCGCTGCCATATACTTGACAGGAACTGAATGCTGACTTGTGCAGACCTTATCAAATATGATACTCCACATCTCGGCCCCCGTATCCAGCTTATGCTGTCTCAGATCCAGTTCAAGCTCAACGTGGAGGAACAATACCTGAAAGGTGTCGAGAAGATGGTTCAGCTGTACGGCATGGAAGGCGACCGAAAGAGCAGGGCCGACGCAGCTGCTAGAAGGGTCGAGAGCAAACAGAAGATTCTGCTTTTGAAGCAGGCCATGAAACGCTACGAAGAGCTTCACATCGACTTGGATACCGCCGATAGCCCGGATGGTGAGTTCTACCAAGGGGCGGCTAATTTGCTGTGGAATATATTAATATGGGACTACAGACGACTCCATTAACATGCCCAATCTTCGCAAGCCCCTCACCGGTCAGCTTACGATTCTTGTCCGACAGATTTCGGATGTCGACCATGCGTCTATGAGTCGCTTTGCTCGCGGACCCGAAACCTTCATCGCTGTGAAGGTCGAAGACAACGTCGTCGCCCGCACAAGAGTCACCAGGACGGATAAGTGGGAAGCTGAGTATCACACAATCGACGTGGACAAGGCGAACGAAATCGAGCTCACAGTCTACGACAAACCCGGTGAACACGCTATCCCCATTGGCATGCTGTGGGTTCGTATCTCAGACATTGCTGAAGAGATGAGAAGGAAAAAGATCGAGGCCGAGATCACGAACTCCGGATGGGTATCGGCCGATAGAATGGGTGCCCCGCCAGCGCAATTCCCCATGAACCCTCAAGCGCAGCAGTCCACGGGACCCCCACCACCCTCTCCCGGCGCGCCCCAAGGCCAGCAAGGTGCTACCCCGATGGCCATGGCGCCGGCCCAGGGCCCCATCGACGGATGGTTCAATCTCGAGCCCGCCGGCCGTATCCAGCTTCAGCTGGGATTCATCAAGCAGAACAAGGACCGTCGTCCTCTGGATCTGCAGGGATTGGGAAGAAAGGGTGCCGTCCGTCAGCGCAAGGAGGAGGTGCACGAGATGTACGGCCACAAGTTCGTCCAGCAGCAGTTCTACAACATTATGCGCTGCGCGCTTTGCGGAGAGTTCCTCAAGTATTCGACTGGTATGCAGTGCGAGGACTGCAAGTACACTTGCCACACCAAGTGTTATACCAGCGTAGTCACGAAGTGTATCAGCAAGAGCAATGCCGAGACGGACCCTGACGAGGAGAAGATCAACCACCGTATCCCTCACAGATTCCAGGCCTTCTCCAACATGACGGCCAACTGGTGCTGCCACTGCGGTTACATTTTGCCATTTGGTAAGAAGAACTGCCGAAAGTGCTTGGAATGCGGTCTTACCGCCCACTCCGCCTGCGTCCATCTTGTCCCCGACTTCTGCGGTATGTCGATGGCGGTGGCCAACCAAATCCTTGAGGGCATCAAGACGACGCGCCAGATCAACAAGAACAAGACCTCGTCGTCTTTGAGCGACCGTACTCTTAGGAAGCCGACTAGCCCGACAAGCACCATGAGCTCGCCGCCTCAGAGCGTTAACCAAGCCCCATATGCCCAAGGCTCCCCTGAGGCTACCGAGGCGGCCAAGATGATGTACCAGCAACAATCTCCTCCCGCTCAGAGACCGCACCCCGATCGCACATCTTCCAGTTCCGCCGCGGCAGCAGCGGCAACGGCGGCGATGAGTGGGTCGATGGGTCAGCAGAAGCCTCAGTCACCGCAAGACTATGGACGGTACGGACCCAGCGGTGGTTACGGATCTCCCCACGACCAAGGACCAGAGGATCCCTATGGCCAGCAACGCAAGTACAACCCGGCGGACTACGCGGCCGTCAACGCCTACCCCCAGCAGCCGGTGCAGCAGCAGCAGCAGCAGCAGCAACAGCAGCAACAGCAGCAGCGACCTGTTCAGCAGCAGCAACCTCCTCAACAATATTCGCAACCCCCGGCTCAACAGCAGCAAATGTACCAGCAGCAGCCGCAGCAGCCGCCTGTTGCCCCACCAAAGCTGCAAGAGGCACCGCAGCTTTCACCCATCACTCCTGGTGGTGTTCCCAGTGCCGGACGCAAGCCCTTGCCTTCAGCTACCGATCCTGGCACTGGCCAGCGTATTGGTCTTGACCACTTCAACTTCTTGGCTGTGCTTGGTAAGGGTAACTTCGGAAAGGTCATGCTTGCGGAAACGAAGCGGTCCAAGAGGCTTTATGCCATCAAGGTGTTGAAGAAGGAGTTCATTATCGAGAACGACGAAGTAGAGAGCATCCGGTCTGAGAAGAGAGTGTTCCTCATCGCAAACCGAGAGAGACACCCTTTCCTCACCAACCTCCACGCCTGTTTCCAGACCGAAACTCGCGTCTACTTCGTGATGGAGTACATCAGCGGTGGTGATCTAATGCTGCACATCCAGCGTGGCCAGTTCGGCACTAAACGAGCTCAGTATGTGATGTGATTTTGATTTGAAGTAAACAAGCTAACAGAATGCAGGTTCTACGCCGCCGAAGTCTGCTTGGCGCTTAAGTACTTCCATGAGAACGGCGTCATCTACCGTGATCTGAAGCTCGACAACATCTTGTTAACCCTGGACGGACACATCAAGATTGCTGACTATGGTCTCTGCAAGGAGGACATGTGGTTTGGCTCTACCACCAGTACTTTCTGTGGAACTCCTGAATTCATGGCTCCCGAGGTATGCACTGCTTGAAACTATTGAAACATTTACTGGAACCTGACTAATGAGCGCAGATTCTCCTCGATAAGAAATACGGTCGTGCCGTCGATTGGTGGGCGTTTGGTGTCTTGATCTACCAGATGCTTCTCCAACAGTCCCCCTTCCGTGGCGAGGACGAAGACGAAATCTATGACGCCATTCTCGCCGACGAGCCTTTGTACCCGATTCACATGCCCAGAGACTCGGTGTCCATTCTGCAAAAGCTACTTACCCGTGAGCCTGACCAGCGTTTGGGTAGCGGCCCGACAGACGCGCAGGAGATCATGAACCAGCCGTTCTTTAGAAACATCAACTGGGACGACATCTACCACAAGCGCGTGGCACCGCCATTCATGCCGCAAATTAAGAGCGCCACCGATACTAGCAACTTCGATTCCGAGTTTACGAGCGTCACGCCTGTTTTGACCCCTGTCCAATCAGGTATGTTGTCATTGATTTCAGGCAGGATTTTACCACTAACCAAGCGCAGTTCTTTCGCAAGCTATGCAAGAAGAGTTCCGCGGCTTCTCTTACACTGCCGATTTTGACTGAGAGACCCAGAATGAAATAAGTTGTTTGTAGGTGATGAGGTGACGAGGTGACGAGGTGACGACGCCTATGAGGGGACGAATATCAGGAAACAGAGGAACGCGTACTAGGATACCCAGCGCCGAGTGCGCGCCAGGATCTATCGACGCCAGCCCTTGCGTGCATAGAGACGCTGCGCGTCGTCAAGAAGTGACGGAGAGGCGCGCGAGCGAGGGAATGCAGCGATGGGTGAACACGATATGCGGAGAACAAAAGCAGTGTTTCCCCGGTCTTTCGCTACGCAACCATTGGAAAAAAGGGGGGGGGGGGGGGGGGATTTGTCGGATTATGACTAGAGTCTATGTCTGCGAGATACCGCGGACCCCACCGCAACGCAACTTCTTTTAATAGACAAAACCTGCAACGGTTCTATATAGTTGACTCGCCATCTTGCAAGATTATGAGGCCGTCCCCGTGCTCTATATGGTATCATACTGTACAGTTATTATATACAATCGTGGAGTGGCGCATCTATGATCTACGAAGCAGAATGAGCGCCAGACCTCCTGCGACAGTAGCTCCCGCAGCAGCACCTTCGAGTGCGAGGATCGAAGCGTCACGCATGCGCAAGTCGATTCGGCGCTCAGAGTACAGGTCTTCCAACCGCGCTTTCCACAGCGCGGGGTCGGAGAGGAACTCCCGCCATGTCTTGGACTCGGGAACCTCCTTCTCGAGAACCTCGAGAGCACTAGCCACCTCTCTGTCCAGCTCGTTCTGCACGGCGGGCTCCTCCACTCTGGCGGCAAGGACTTCTTCGGGCGCGGGCTCCTCGACGGGCGCCTCCTCCGCCGCCGGCGCAACCGCGGCGGGTTCGTCCCTCTGCGCCAACGTAGCCTTCAGGCTCGCGAGCTCGGCCGTAACACCCTCCAGCACAACCTTTTCTTGCTCGACCACGCCACGAACCAATCGCTTCCTCTTCCACGGCTCAGCGACGAACTGCAGGACCATGAACAACAGCACGTTGACACCCATCAACCCCCACGTACCCCACGTCGACGCCCTCCGGATCCGGTCCGACCAGATCTGCTCCTCATGGTACCTCTTCAAGATACCCGCGTTCAGCTGCTGTCCTAGCGCCTGCTCGGCGTGCTCGGCGTCCGTCAACGCCTCGGCCGCGGCCGTGACCTCCTGCTCCAGCTCGTGGTCCGTCCTGTACAGCTGCGTGAAGCGCTCCAGGTCCGAGGGCGACCACGTCTCCTTCCTCGCCAGCAGCGTCGTGACTTCCCTCTGCGTGGCGGCGCGCTTGGCGTTGTTGGTCTTGTAGGTGTGTCGTGCGGTGCGGACGAGGTCCTGGGCCGAGGCGAGGCGGGACTCGAGGAGGGTGTTTTGGTGCTTGATGGCCTCGATGGGCGCGTAGCCCGTCAGGGCGTTGAGGGTGGTGGAGGCGGTTAGCAGGCGGGTTTGGAGGGTGTCCATCAGGTGGGAGAGTTTCTCGGAGAGGGCGGGCGGCAGGGCCGTGTAGATTTTGGAGGCTGTTTCGGGGAGCGGGTCGTCGGCTGCTGCTACATCTTTGTCGGATTTGGAGTCGGGGTTGGTCGTTGAAGAAGATGTCTTGGGAGAGGAGGAGGAGGAGGAGGAGGAGGAGGAGGAGGAGGAGGCGTCGGTTGCTGAGTCGGAAGCTGTGGTGGAGGTTGTCGAGTTTGAGCTCGGGTGTGGGCTCGACGACGACGCGCTGGGCTCGCTTGTGGGGGAGGCTTGCTTTATTTCTTCTTTTGAAGCTCCGGAGCTAGGTGGCGGGAAGGGAGGGGGGGAGGAGTAGAGTCGCTGCGATGCGGGCGTGCTACGTTGCGCTGCTGCTATGGGCCATCGTGTGAGGGTGGTGGTTGCGGTGATGCGCAGGCTGAGGCGGGCGTGGATTAGCCGCGATGCTGGGCGGGCGATGGGGTGCATCTTTCTAATTTCCCCGTCTTGGGCGAGATTGGTTCTGAACCCAATTGACCCTGCGACAGCTCACTCTCTCGAGGGTGATGGGTGGATGTGGTGAATCTCTGCGGCCGAACACGGGGGACGGACAGCCAGCCGGGTCGGCAGAGAGAAAGTTTGGACGACGATGGGTGGTGCGCTGTGCCGTGTGCGGCGGCGGCGGCGGCGGGCTTTCTGCCGGAGGACAGCTCAATTGGTAGCGGGCTCACCGCCTGTCGGTTTGGGGGAGAAGATGGGGATCGGGCCGGTGCCGGGGGGGTCACAGCTTTGAGAAAAATGGAAGGGCGAAGAAGGCCCCGGCGGTGACGAGGGATGGGGAGTACGTATCGCAGAAGAGATTTACTGTGCTCCTGACGCACGTGTAGTGGGGGGTCTTCTGCCACTGGGAAAACCAGGCTCATAGTGCGCTTCCAGCGGACGGGATCTTGGTAAAACCGCGCCCCAGCGTGGACTTGATACGGGGGCGCACGGGGATTCCGCCGAGGGGCTGATGTCGTCACTGGCAGGAGGTTTTTTTTGACGGCATTGGACGTTGAGCCTTTTTTTGGGGGGGGGGGGGCCGGGTTCTTCTCTAAATTCTGCGCCGGCTTAGCTAGATTTTGGTAGACTCACTCAACAACACGGCATTCGACTTACAGAAACGCATCTTGGGTACATAGCAAACACAACATGGAATAGGATGCATGGATTCGTTTGCATGGATTCGTTGGCCACACCTTGCATGAAGTACTAAAAAGTCGATACCTAACAATTCCTTTCTCATCCCAAGTTGAAATAAACCATACGTCCGGGCGGCAGCGGCTTGGTATGTCGTCCCGTATATAAAGCCATTGACACTCTCTTCCCGTGTCTTTGACAACTTCTCAGACCCACTCTCCAACTACCCTTCATTGTTGACTTCTTCTTCCTACCCCTCCCCCTCCTTCCAAACCTCGACGTGTCTCACTCACTCTCACACACTCTCACTCACACCCTTACTGTCCCTCATTCCCTCAGCCTCACCGCCACCATCACCACCACCTCAGAACTACCCAGGACCGCGCCAAGATGGGTTCCCAAATCAACGAGACGCCGGCCCTGGCCACGAACCCCAAGTTCATCTTCTTCACCGACTTCGACGGCACAATCACGCTCGAGGACTCCAACGACTACATGACGGACAACGTCGGCTTCGGCTACGAGAAGCGCCGCGACGGCAACCTGTCCGTGCTCGAGGGCAAGAAGCACTTCCGCGACGCCTTCCGCGAGATGATGGAGAGCATCAACCTGCCGTTCGACGAGTGCATCGAGCTGCTCAAGAAGAACGTCAAGCTCGACCCCGTCTTCAAGGAGTTTTACTTCTGGGCCAAGGAGCAGAACATCCCCGTCGTCATCATCTCGGGCGGCATGAGGCCCATCATCCGCGCCCTGCTGGTGCAGTGGCTCGGCGAGGACGAGGTCGACAACATCCAGATCGTGAGCAACCAGGTCGCGCCCCGCGAGGGCAAGAGCATCAACGAAGCGGGCGGGTGGCAGATTGCGTACCACGATGACAGGTATGGCCGTTCTTTCGCGTGTGTGGGTTTTGTTGGGGGGGCTTTCTTAAACTGATGATGTTTTGCAGTATTCACGGCCACGACAAGTCAATTGAGCTGCGCAAGTACTCTTCCCTCCCTGAGCGGCCCGTCATGTTCTACGCCGGTGACGGTGTGTCGGACTTGTCTGCCGCTCGGGAGACGGATCTGCTCTTTGCCAAGCGCGGCAAGGGTGAGTTTTGTTTTTTCTTTCCCTTTTTCTTTTTGTTAGGTCATTGGACTCGAGACGAATGCTGACCGCGCCGCAGACCTCGTCTCGTGGTGCGAGAAGGAGAACGTTTCTTTTGTCACCTTTAACGACTTTTCCGACATTCTGGACACGGTGAAGCAGATTGTCGACGGCAAGGTCAGCGTCAAGGACGCTGCACGGGGACGCATTCACCACTAGACATTCCTAGAGATAAAAGAGAGGTAGATGGGGAACGTAAGCAACGAACATGAACTTGGGCGCGATTTTTCTTGATGATAGACATAGACATGACGGGGTTTAGGGTACAGGGCTTATGGACGGCCAGATAGCAATGCCATCCTATAGATGATATACCACGCAATTGGTGGCTAAAGATGCGTCTGTTGTGTCTGATTTGTCGGGATTTTCTTTCATCTGACTTCTATCGAGAACATTGAAAATCTGTGTACCAGACTCCGAGCGCCAACACTCCAACAGCCAACACTAGACCCAACTTTATCTGACATGAACATGTCCCAAACAAGACATTCCGCCCTCGACAGCTCCATTGCGGCTCTCATCAGACCAGCTCCGACGCAACGTCCAACCCCACCTCCCGACTCCCATCATCCCAACTTACACGCTTCTTTTGCGGGCATGCGGGATCCCGAACCAAGTCGCCGCATGACAACAAATAACCCAATCGCAATGGGATGCAATACCTAAGCGCCCGAGGTCTGCGCCACCAACCCCGTCGCGAACGGTGCGACCGGGCCCCCAGAACTCGCACAGGCACTAATGACACCCATACCGCTGACCCTCTCGTGCTGCGTAGAGGCCCCAGCAAGAGGCCGATGAAAGCCACCGAGACGGCCGGGCCGACAACGTTGGGGACCCACCACACGAGCAACTGAAAGACGGCGAGCTTCTCGCCGATGCGGGCGGCCGGGTGCGAGAGCAGGAACCGTCCGAGGGTGATGCCGGCCCAGAAGCCCGAGGTGACGTTTCCCGAGGATGCGGGCCCGGGTCGAGCTTTTAGTCGGTTGGTGTCAACCGCTCCGGGCGGAGTTCATCCACCGGGGAAAGTTCGGGGCGCCTCAACCAAGTCTCTGGGACTATTTACTCTGGTAGTGTTGGACGCTAACTCTGAGTTTTTCATCGGAGTAATGTTTCTTCCCATTTATATTATTGTGCTATCGGAAACCATTGTCCAAAATGACGCGCTAAAAGCACTGAGCTTAAGACACCCAGTGAAGTAGGAAGGCCAACCAGGTACCCCGCGTTCTAAAAAAGAAAAAAAACCCGAAAACGAAAAAAAAGGGGCTAAAATTACCCCACCATCCACCACCCAAAAAAGGCCTTTACTCTGCCTTGCCAGCATTCACTATGAACAGCTTCGTCATTCGCTTTCTCCGTACCTAACCTCTCTAAACCAGCGTAATGGCTCGCACAAAGCGCACCGCCCAGGCGGCGGCCGAGGAGACCATGACTCCCCCCGATACCCTCGAGAAGAACCAGGCCATCGTCCGGGTCATCAAGGCCGAGGGCAACAACTTGTACAACTGCGAGCTCCCCAACAAGAAGGACATGACCCTCGAGCTGGCGCAGCGCTTCCGCAACACGATTTGGATCAAGCGGGGTGGATACGTGCTGGCGGAGAGATACGACGAGCCCGACGGCCGGGTGGCGGGCGAGATCATCAACATCGTTCGCGACGAGAAGGCATGGCGCAAGCAGGCTTACTGGTCCGTTCTACCAATTCAGCGAAATGCACGCGCAGTATGCTTACCATAGTAGGCCGAAGGAATTCGCCAAGAGCAGGTACGAAGACGAGGAGGACGAGAGCGATTCCAACGTCGGCAAGATGCCGCCATCCGACTCCGAAGACGAGTATTGATTCGCAAAACGACGTCAACGACTAATGACCTTCCCTCCGATCACCGCTTCTGCTCCTCCAATTTGTCCTCCGGCTTTCCCTCGTCCGCCGCCGCAAACCACGCCGCCAAAACGGTGACCGCCATCACGCCCACCACGACCTGCGAGCTCGCGTCCGTGCTTGGGAACACGTTCCAGGCCCACTCCTGCGCCGCCCAGAGCAGGTAGACCACGACGACGGGAAGGCCGCTGCGCCAGAGAAGGTACGGCGTGGACCAGGCTAGATAGGCGTAGAACTGGTAATGCAGAGACCTGGCGAAGAGCAGACCCATGACGTTGGCCGAGAGGATTGTCGTGAGGATGTATCGCGGCGTCACCCGGCTGGCCACTTGCGCCTCCTCAAGCCCTGCGAAGGGAGACCTACCCTTAAGCATGGCCGGGAGTAGAGAAGACAGAGGCCGCTGGGCGGGGTTGAGCCAGCGGGTTGTGATGAAGACGAGGAGCGCCGCTACATGTAGTCCCAGGAGAGCGATAGCGAAGGGCTTGCTGAGGAACGCCTCCTCGCCCACAAAGCGCCAATTGACCGTCCACTTGAAGAAGAACTGCCGCGAAAGCTCGAATGCGCGGCCCAAGTACCCCGCAGCGTTCTTCGAGAAGAACGGGACACCGATGACGATTTGTAGTTGTGCCATGAGCCACGCCGCGCGTAAGCTGCCACCAAAACCACGGCCGAGGAAGAGTATGACGCCCACGGCGGGCAGGACGAGAAGCAGTGACATCTTGATACCCAGACCCCAGCTGTAGAGTATCGCGCCAGGCGTCCAAAGGCGTTTCTGGAAGAAGAAGATGGCGAGCCAGAGGAAGAGGGTCGCGAAGCAATCGTTGAAGCATCGGAGGACGAAGACGCTATGGAGGCGCTTGGAGAGGATCAGGAGGGGAAAAATGTACGGCGGGGCCTGCGAAGGAGGGATCAGCTTGGCTGTGAATGTCGAGGCATCCGCGTCGCATACCTTTGCCTGCCAGTAGCACGCCATCACAACCGCCAGGGTAGCCAGGTAGAGAATGGCAAAAAGCTGTTGCGCCAGGATGATGTTCTTTCCCTCATCGGTGAGGTAGTAGAGCCCCGTGTAGGTGTAGACGTGGGCGGCCGGGTAGACGAGGGGACCGGTGCCGCCCTTGATCTTGGTATAGTCGCGCTCGCCGGAGACGAACTGAGCGACCTGCTCCATGTACGCCACCCAGTCAATCTCTGTGTCTGGAAAGCCATGTCAGCGCCGCCTAAGGCTTCGGTCGTGGAGAGCGAGGCTAACATGGGACCTTCCAGATGATCAACCCGCAGAGGACCGCGTCCAGAGCAAGCAGCAGTAGTGGAATAGCCTTGGAGAGCGCATGGCGTCCGTTTGCGACATCGAGGACGATTCGCGTCGCTTGTATGTAGATTGGAGGCGCTCGATCGGCCATTGTGCAGCTTCGCAAGCTGGGAGAGCGTTGTGGTGAGCCTTGGTGATGGCCAGGGGAGCTTCTGAAAGCTGTCGCGAACTGCAGGTACGACACACTGTGCCGGGACTACGCGTTGCATGCCAATTCGTACTGTACGCAAAAGGAGTTCCTCTGCTTCAATGGATTCGGGTCTTCATCATCATGTGTATCTACTTGTCGTTCTTGAAAATCCAATTATTCCCTTCCATACGCAAATAATTGACTAAAGCTTGCTTGGGCGATCCCAGGAAAACAGCTTCGGCTCATTCGCCAAGTTTTCACCCTTCTCTCGCCTGATCTGGTTCACCAGCTCAACAACGCCCTCTGAGCAACCATACGACCCCTGATATCCCCATCCAGAGTGCCCATAGTTGTGTACAATAACCGTCCCGTCGGAAAAGGTCTTCTTGTCAATCTCAATCCTGACGCCGTTCTCGCGGTACGGTCTCAACCCAGCACCGTGGCGTATAATGCTCAACCCCTCAATACCTTTGCCCCCGGTCAACTTGGGGTTCAGCTCAATGGCCCGCTTCATGATCCTGACCGCGATATTCGGATCAGGATTCCCGTCCCAATTATCAATATCGTAAGTTCCTCCGAGAATGGTTCCGCCGCCATTGGCGCGGGTCATCATGTAGCATACCTCCGTCGGTCCGTCGTCCGTGCCGGAGATGGTGGCCATCGCCTCAGTCACGTTGCGAACGACAACAACCTGCCCACGCGCAGGCCGAACGGTCTTGTCCTCGACACCACCCAGCTTGCATGCCAGCAAACCCGATGAGTTGATGATGATGTCAGCTGGGTTGCCGGTGTGATGCAGGTCCTTGAGCTCGTGGATGTGCTCGATGACGCCGCGCTTGAAGACAACGCCGTTCTTGCGGCACTGCCCGACCAGCCAGGGGAGGTACAGCGCCGTGTTCATGCAGACCGAGGTGAATTCGCAGCCCGAGTGGGCGTTGGCTGGCAATTCGTCCTGGCGCAATTCGCGGAAGTCGGGCATCAAGTCGCGGTACCATGGGTCGACGGCGTAAAGGGCGTCGTAGGGGTTTCCACCTGCTTCAATGTCCTTCTTACGGCGGTAGACGATAGACTCTGTTTTGTGTAAGTATAGCCGTGTCGAGTCGTTGACCCGTAGAACTCACTTTGGAAGTGAATGCCTGCTTCAGGAACCTCGGCAGCAAGACGCTTCATCTCAGGCCATGTTCTCCTCTCCCACCTGCTCTCGGAGGCAGGGGCCATACTACACCGCGTTAGCACATGTATTTCATCCCAGGATATGAGAATGGGGGCCAACACTCACGGCAAGACGTTGGCACCGGCCCATGGCGAGGTGTACTCGATGTCATAATCGCCGGGCATGTGTTTTGCAATGAGAGTGATAGAGTTGCCTTTGCTCTTAGACAAGAGCAGCGCGGTGGTGAGGCCCGACACACCGGCGCTGAAATTGGTCAGTCAGTAAACACCTTGATGTCAGAACCTCTTACCCAAGAACAACGATATGGTTTGTCATTCTGTCTCTTTTCGAAATGTTACGGAACTAGTCTTTGAGCTGTTGTAAAAACGCACCCGGCTGGTTGCAGCGGTTTTTTATCCTCAAGTCGGACCTGGTGTATCAAAGTTGTCTAATTAGGCCTTCTCGATGAGTAACTCGCTGTGACAGGACTTCATCAAACTCGGCGCTGTAAACCTTGACGAGCTCTGACCGCTTGGAACTGGATGAGACGAAACGGACTCTTTAATGCACCGAAACCCGATTGATACGAGCGGACAGAACGCCTTTGCGTGATTTGCTGCATGCAGGATCGCGCCGTGTTTATCGGGGTCGGTCAAGCAGGACGACTTGAAGCTGGGTCGTCCCTTCCCGCGGGCAATGACCCCCGCGGTACCGGGGCGAAAACCGGCGCGGGGCCCAACGGCGATTGCAATCAACTCACACCGGCCACTGCGGAAACCGACCGCGCGAGCCGATAAAGGCCGTTATTCCTGGCATTCGTCCCATAGTTATCAGCGCCTTGCGGTGACATGCTGCAGCATCGTCGAATTTTAATCAGCCTCGTTAAGTTAAGGCTTGCGAGACGCGAGGCGGTAAGATGAGGTCATTGGGTAAGATGGGATTCGTCACACAGTCAAACTAGTCAACTGACCAACCCGAATTTTCTTCTTCCAGGAGCGGAATACGATCTCTCTTCGAGTCACACTTGGGCGTCGACGATTGAAATTTGTCTGTCTAATCATTCTTGGTTCTCGATATCAATCATGATCTGGCAAATCTTTCTGCGCCTACTTTTTTGTGGTCTCGGGATCGAATCGGCTGCCAAACCAATATGAGGGCTTAGGATGACTTTCAAAACGATGATGCACGCGTGGTATTGCACGAGCTGGCCTCTCGAGACCAACTTTACCGCCTTGAATTGTACAAGTGCGCGCTCGATTTATTCGAAGCAAAACAATCATTTTCCTGCTTCATGATATTGACGAACTGCCGAAGATTCCTTCGAGCCAAGCAAGTTACGCAAGGTCGTAAACTAATTCGGTATTGTGATGTGGTATCTAGTGCCTCGGCGCGCTCAGTATCTGAGTCAATGGCTGTTTTTGTTTCTCTATTTTTCTGTTTGGTATATCCTTCAGATTTCCTCCTTGGTAGCCTCATCCTCGGCAGGCTTCTCGGCGGCCTGCCCGTCGGTGTTGGGAGCAGGGAACTCCTTGGCAAGCTCCTTAATGGCGTTGGTGAGGGCATTAGGGTTAGCACCAACTATCTCTTGGGCCTTCTCGCCGTTCTTGAAGATCAGGAAGGTAGGCATGGCGCGAATGCCAAGCTCCTGGCTAAGATCGGGGACCTCGTCGACATCGATCTTGACAAAGCGAAGACCTCCGTGGTCTGTGACATTGGAGAGACTGTGGGTAGGCAGCAGGTCAGTCGAGTGCGATTTGGGCACGGGAAGATCCAGCAGAAACTTACTTGGCCAGGATAGGGGCGATAGCCTTGCAAGGACCGCACCAAGTAGCGAAGGCGTCAAGGATCACGGCGGGGTTTTCCGCAATGGCCTTGTCGAAGTCGGCCTTGCTGTTGAGGCACAAGTTGTCAACAGCTATACACGAAAGCAAAGACCGCACGGGGAGCGTATGACGATGACGGGGATTTATTTGGGGCAAAAAGGGACGGGACATAATTAGTTACCTGCTGATGTTGTGGACAACCATGTTGGACGAGGATGCGTGAAAAGCTCTGTAGATTGTAGGTATTGAAGTTTTCGCGATGCGTTGAGCTGGACGGAAGAGTCTGAGAGGCATGTGGGATTGGGAGAAGAGCGCTCGGCGGTGACGCAGGAGGAAATCGGACTAAATATCAAGGAGGGGGAGGGGAACGAGCAATTTGGAGGCTGACAGTTGTGGTTGGGGGGGCAAAGGGCGTCTGAATCGTCAGAATTGCGCTGCGGCAAGGCTTGATGTGGATGTCGTAAAGTACCTTAGTTGCCCGCAGTGAAGAATCAGTAAGTGACACGGGCACTGCTAGCAAATTCCTCCTTGATTTGTCAGGATGTCAGGGTGTCGATGACGCGAGATCCAGAAGGACCTGACGCCATGGGATGGTGACGCTGCATGTAGAAGTACTTGCAGTATGCATGTAATAGGCTAGCTAGTCGAAGTATCTCTATACTCTCTCCTTGAAAGTGTGCTCCCGGTGGCTGACAGGAACCCACATTTGTAAACGGCTCTCGGCGATGCGTCGCGGAGCTCGGCCTTGCTATCATCTTCAAATGCCGAATTGATCTCCTGTTCTCAGTCATCTATTCATGATGAATCAGCCTCTCTATCGTATTCTCTTGGCCTCTTGAAGAATAGCATTGAAGGGTATTCACGAGCACTCTCAACAGTCGCCGAAGTTCCAAGTCAATGGCTTGCATATCTGCATCTATACTACCCGATCGCCTTAACTCAGCGACATCAGCTTCGCAATCATGTCATGTCTTGGTATCCAAGCTTGGCAGCAATGTCCAGTGGAGATAGCGTCGTACATGATCCCAGCACATTCTCAACCACAGACCACTGGACGGCGAACTCATCGTCGGTGCGCTCCTTGCCCGCGATCAGTTGGAGCACCTCTTCCTTGCCGGACACTACTGCCACTCGAGAGAGGAAACTCCATGGAATTCGCGGCACCGTCAGCCGTCCCTGCACCCCGCAAATGTGCTTGACAATGTCCACGCGACCCCAAAGACATGCAAGGCCAGGTATTCGCAGTCGTCAAACCCCTCCGAGCTATCTTGCAGAATCTCTCGATTCTTCATTAGGAAGACGGCTAGATCCTCATCTATAGCTATTGAATAGCAGAGGGTCTTGTGATAATCCTCAGCAGGCATCCGCGCCCCCTTGCCTGACAAAAGCATCAAGAATTGTTCGTTCGCCGCTTGGCTCTGGCCGATCATGGGCACGACAGCAAACCCGTTGGTTAGTTTTCGTGATCCGGAAGAAAGAACGCACTGAAGCATGCGGAGCAAGTATGCTCTCGTCTCGGTGCCCAAGTTCGTGTCGAAGAATGACGCCAAGGCCCGATTCCGGATCTCTGGAGAATACTCCAACACAGACAGCAACAACCCGACGCCCTCCACCTCGCCAAAAGTTGCCCTCGAGAGAAGAGCTTCACCCTTGACATCTGTGGCTCCATCTTCGACGAGCGCTTCCATGTTTTCTTTAGTGCAACCCATAATCACAGCCTCGGCCAATCCCTCAGACAACTCGACGCCCTGGGATATTGGTACGCCAGCATCTATTAGAACCCTTCTCGTCCAAGCTTGACCTCTTCTTGTTGCCGCAATCAATGCCGCTTTGCGAGCCTGAAGTCGTTTATCTTCGTTTTCCTCGTCCTGGGCGTCTAGTAAAATCCGCAATGAGGACGGGTCGTCCAGCATTGCAGCTTTGATGAGGGCCCTGTTGAAATTTCCTGCCTTCCTACGAAGCATGAGCTCCAGCGCTGTTTTACTATATACAGAAATCTCGAGCACACTCAACATGTGCATTTCCCCATCCTAGGGCAGCCGATATAGTCGATGGAGATCTACTCCGGTGTTGAACAAAAGCATAACCGATTCGATACGCGGCATCATAATCGCAGATGGTAACGCTTCGCCCACCTGGAGAGAAGAGCTATCGTATTCTTCCAATAACCATCTGATAACATCAGTCTGCGCGCTCATTGCAGCACTGACCAAAAAATCCATATCCCTATGGTTGCGAGCCGTGATCAGGTAGGATTTGGAATCTACAAAGCCTCTGATGACAGCATAAAGGCCGCACTGAGCAGCGCAATGCAGCGGATAACGCCCCCAAGTAGCCGAAGGGCTCAAAATAGATTCGGGAGAAGAAGTATGAGTCCCGCTGAAGTATTTGCCGCCCGCCAACAAATGCCACCAGTTATAATACAATGTTTCACCCGAGTCACATAGCGTTGTCATCTTTCAACGCAGCGTCGTGTCTGTTCGGAAACCTTCGCCCTGCTGTTGGGCGTGGTCGGCCCAATACTTCGAGGCATACTGATAGAAGTCTGCGGTCGGAGGTGGCAGCAACGCAAGAAGCATCCTGTTAGACGATTCCACTTCCTCAGACTTTCTTGGAATAGTCTTTCTGGTGGGCCAGCCTCGCAAAGTGACGGAGTTGACAGTGGCATATGCCAAGACTGAATGACATTTCGTGAGCTAGAGGCATTGTTTCCATGCGATTGAGTTTGCTGCTGTGCTTCGCAGCAAGAAGTCTCTTGCCGTCTGGTGGACAAGATGCTCTTTGAGACAGAATGGCTGTGCTACCCAGGTTGTTCTGAGGCAACTGGCTGAAGTCTCTGTTAAAGATTCGTGGTTTCTGGTTGCTCAGAGTCATACTATGAAAGCTGAAGACTGGTTGACAGTAGTTTGTCACTATCTTCTAGAAAGCCTCATTTGTGCGGGAGCAAAATTATGTCTTGACAGCGGTGGCAAATCGCTTGGTGAGATTGAGATTGTTTGGAAGGGGGATCAGAAGCTCAAGAATTACGATGGATTTGGTCGTGTTCTGGAAATATAAAGCCTCGTGACAGCTCTGCTCTTATTATAATAATCAAAAAATAGTAACAGGTGTCCCGTCTGTCCACACTTAATGCGGCGCGGGCAGTCAATGATGTAATCTGAACGTGCCTCTCACTTCTTAAGTGCAAAGCACCGTTCGATGTTATCCGCGTTGTTGCCCCACCAGTTTACCATCACCGCACCCATCGTGCCAAGGAAGATGAAGATGAAGAGAAGATTCGCATTGAATCCAGTGTCCAGAGCTGCCCCGCCGATGTACGCCCATTTGTTCCAGAACTTCAGTCTGTATCGGCAAAGATAGAAGTTGGAGGAAGTACCGACTCGGAACTTCGTGAATGGTCTGGTGATGTTCGAGTTGATCCCAAGAGTGTCATTGCGTTTTCCTTCACTCACCCGTACCAGTCCCTGAACGGCTCCGTCACTGAGATCGCCAATAGATGAATGAAGGTATCCCAGTAACTCAATGGACTTTAGGAATACCTTTTGATTTGAACTTTCCCCACAGTCATCACCAAAGCGCACTAGCTTCTTTTGCTGCTCATACAAGCCCTTAGCAGTGACTTCTGGCTCGGTGCTGTTAAATATCGCCCTTGAGGTTCTGATCCACTTGATTATTGCTCAAGAAAGATAACAAAACTTAGTGCAGTTGGCACTTTAGGACAAACATTGATCAAATTTGCATGTAATTTGTTTTGACAATTCTGGGCAGGCTCGCTTGCGTCGAACGCTCTTCCAATATCCATGAACGTTGGGCATGCTCTCTAGGACAAGACCCGAACATTGAACGTGCTGGGTTGATGCGAGAAGCTTGAGGACCAGATCAGAATAATCGCGTTCGGTCAACACAGTATTTCCGAATACATAGCTTTTCAATGCGGTTTCTGATACCGGATGGAATTTCGCACCTATAAGAAGGGAAAAACAAATAAGAAAAAAAGAAAAAGTAAGAAAAAGTAAAAAAATGGGCAATACCGTATGAAGAGAATCAAATGAGACCTTGACATTGCTAATGCCCGTGAATTTGTCGATCCAATTGACCATAGTATCAAAGTACTTGCTCGGTCTCAGCCTGTGTCCGGGCTGAGATTGGCGTTGGAATCACATTGTATCTCATCTGGAAGTTTCTGCTGTTTCTTTCTTGTTTCACTCGAGATTTCTCCAACCTCTTGGGCGCCCGCGAAGCTTCGGCGTGCACCGGCGGCAGGAGTAAACAACGGCTTCCGCAAATCCTCAGGAATGTCATAGGCTATGACTCAAATATTTGATGGACCTTTCATTCTTCCTGCCATGTAGGAAAGCAACGGTGCTCGCAAGCTGTTGTGGCAGTGGAAGTGAGGTTTAAGCAGTATAACGTAAGAAAGAGGGGGTTAATGAGGCTTTCTCCGTGACAAAACAGGAATCTCATCTCAAGGCCATACTGGTCAAACGGCGGCTACTTGAACCCCGTGATGAGAGTGAACCCAAGTCACTACGGTACTCCTATGTACTTCGTAAGCAAATCCGACTGCAAGAGAAAAGAAACTGAGTAGTAAACCCTTCTCATAAGTGAGAGGACCATCATTCTGAGGCAAGCCCCTTGATCCACTGCGCTCGAGTTCTTAGCAGCAGTTTACTGGGTTTTGCAACGGTGAAGGCGCCCCTTTTCCGGCTAGGCTACTCTTGTCATTATCACCTGATTCGAGACATCCAAAGTTCCTTTTCTTTCTCATGAAAGTATCCAGCTCACACGTTAGGTGGAGCGTCAATTGTATGCTTACAAGAAGCTCAGTAGTGGATCTACATACAAGGGGTTGGACTGGGCTATTAACCGAAATGCTTGCTCCTCATTCTTTAGGCACCTGAATTCACCCTCGATTCTAATTTGCTCGCCTGAGCTAAGCCCAAACCTTAGCGGGATGTTATCTCATCGTGATGATCAGTTATCATCAACGCCAAGCCGAAATTTTGCTTATGAGGCAGACCTTTAACCAAGAAAATCAGAAGCTCGCTGCTCGGCATCCACAGCTGTGAGATTTTGGGCTTTCGTCTCGCATTCCGTCGTGAACCCCATAATCCTTCGAGGGAAGAACTTTGGACGACCTCAAGTATGTGCCAAGCAATAAAACCGAGAATCAGCTCCATCTACTCATGAGCCAGGCGCAAGCGGTCAGGCAGACTTGAGTATAAGTAGGACCTGCGTCTTCCAGTCGACAGTCATCTTTGCTTCTCTACCAGTACCGAACCTTCCGCGACTCAAGAATACTTCCTAGTCTACGTCAGCATTGTTCTAGAATTACAGACCAATTGCAACAAATCCACACCATGTTGTTCTCAAAGACCCTCGTCCTCATTGCTGCGGCAATCGTTCCCTCCGTCATGGCAGGTTGCTCAGCCGGAGCTCCTTTCCAGGGAACTTGTCTCAGCTGCACCGGCGAGTGCCACGAAAGTAAGTTTATAATCATGACAACAAGCTCGGGGACAGAAATATATTTATGAATTTGAAACTCGTAGACTACGGCGGACCTGACCGACAATCCGCTATTCAGCGTTCTGGTTGCATGACCGCCTGCCTCATTCTGTGCGACGACTGCTAAGTCTCTCACTTACGTCAGTATACTTGTCGAAGGCAGTCAGTCCGATGCTCGAAATCTTGATGGTTCCTGAGAGGTTTGCGGGTTGTGGTTCGGAACAGACTAGGAAAATAAGGTGGGAGACGGCTTGGCCCGGGAATTCCTGTAAATGAAAGTCAAATAAATCTTCAAACCTCAAAATCATCCAAGCCAAAATCCACCACCAATTTGTTCCACAGAGAATCTTTGAGCTGTCTTTCGCTGCAGCCTTGTTGTTGGCATATGTGATGGCAATGTTGCTCAGACCCTTGCGGGCAAAGTGAATAGCGATGGCTTTACCCGATACCTCTAGAGGCGCCAGTAACAATGGCAGACTTTCCGGCTAGTGACCAGGGCTGCTCGAATTCGACCTGAGTAGCCATGGCTTTGAAAACTGGAAGACAAGACAGTGATGGAATAGTCGTTAGGGAAAGGGGTATTTCGGCTTGGGTTAATCAGATCATGACCTGTTATGCGTACTTGGGAGAACAGGAACTTTTATGCAAAGTGGGAGTGCTTAAACTTTGGGCTTTTCGGACTCGGCTTGTCATTTTGATGCGAAAGCATGAGACTTAGATCCTCGCGAGACACTGGTGGCAGCTTAGCTTAAAGTTGAGAAGTCCGCAACAAGTCTGGAGCGGCGTAGCTGAGGTGGAACTGGAGAATCCCGGACGATATAGTCGACAGACGATTCCAGGCTTGCCGGGCCTTACCGCCAAGCTGGTCAACGGCTTGATGCCGATGAAGATTCAATTAAGTAGAGTTCGTTTAAGCAAAAGGCGTGAATAATTTCAATACTGACACAGGTTTTCGCACCCATGTTGACACAAACCAGCAGAGCCGTTCCGTGCCGTGTGTCAGCCGCCGGACTCGCGAGTCGCTTTCAAGGACTCCGGAGGGTGACATAGAAGGCGCTGTGCCGCTGTCGATCCCGAAATTGGGGCCATAATGCTGCTCAAGGCGTCTGGGGTGAAGAGGCTTTCACTCAGCCCAGCCATATCTTGCTCAGATAGCACGATATCATTTGTGGCTTGCTGACCGCCTTGCAATAGTTGGGATAGGTTCCAAGAGCCTGCCAATCTGGGGATCTCCTCTGAAGATCCAGCAGGTGCTGGTAGACGCGGAGCTTGTCTAGCCCGCACATAAGTACATTCAACTTGCCTGTCGATACACCGAGAGCAGAACGGGAAGGATCGGTCGCATCGTCTCTTAGACTCGGCACACTGCAAGCAGAATTTCTGGTTGGAACGTCGAATAATTGTGAGCTCTGTGGCCGAGTGAAAAAAGATTGCAGAAACCGAAAAGCATCGAGTTCGCCATTGTAAGAAGTCTGACAAGGTTTGAGACGGGCTTCTTGCGGAGATGGCGCGGACTTGGCAACGGCTACAACTTTGGGTTTGCAGGCCAACCGAGGGACGACGGTTTTCATGGAATATGCTTATGTAGCTAGCTTACTGAGAAACACCGGAAAGAATTGACGAATACACAAACCTTGCAAAATAAATAGGAGGATTGATTTCTTGTGATGCACTACGCGGAGTACGCGCTCTGGATTGGCTTGGTAGTGTGTTAGTTAATGCCTGCCTAATTGCTCCATGTGGTAATAAAGGACTTAAAAATGCTTTGCAACGACGTAATTGATAAGAGTAATCCATCCCTTTAATTCCGTTAGAAACCGTCTGATCAACTTGCTAAGCCTTCTACGCCCACGGGTACGCCATCCGGGTCTATATAAGGTAGATATAAGCACCAGTCACATGGACGAGCGTGACCATCTCCTTGACGTCGTCCGGCACCTCAAGGGTGTGAATGTCGCCTGGCGGCTCGTACGCATAACGGCCTTCGGTGGCCCACCACGGATGGTCGAGGTAGTGCCAGCGGCCCTTGAGAACCGTCGCGTGTACGGGATCGGCGTGACTGATAGTAGCTCCTTAGAGCTACCTATTAAGGGATACCTCAGTCGCACATTCCGAACGTACGTACATGAATGGATAAGCTGCGGCTCAGTAAGGTAAGTCGCAGTGTGGAGCCCGCTTCCGATTCCATCGGCATCCTACCTATCCTCCGGACTCAACACCGGATGCTCTCCCGGTCGCGCACTTCATCGTACCCAGAGCAACGCCCGATTCGTCCTTCGGCATCACCAGCATTCCAGCTGCCGGCAGGATCTCTACAGGGTCCCCACTACCGGCATCCCCAAAGTGGGAGAAAACAAGCTTTAAACGTTCATCCCACAGGAGCCCCTCAATCCCTGAAGCAACTCCACTTCCTCACTGTTCATCTCGGCACTTCTTCATGCTTATCAGCTAAAATTGTCCAGTAGCAAGCCGCAATTCAACTTTTGACCTGCCTATTCCGTCGCTAATCGCCCTGCATTGCCTTTCAACAGAGCACTCCATAAATTGTCGAGACGATTGACATGCCTTCTTCGGTTAGATTTGTCCACTCTCTTCTTCATTCTCGAGTCGCGTCATTTCGCGCACAGAAAAAGGATGTCGGCGGTAGGGGTGTGATGCACATGTCATGCTTCGGTATATAGTTGCGTCGTCCAGATATTCTTGGCTAGATCATGGCTTGTCTCCTTCTCTCTTGGCAGGCTTCTCGGTTCTTTAGGGCTCGGCGTGTTGTGACTCGACGTACTTTGATCTTTTCAACATGCGCTCGTCAAGCGTCGCTGCCGGCGTCATCGCGGCCCTCGGCCTTCCGTTCATTTCGGCCTGGGTTTCGCCTCACGCGCACCGAGCTCGTCTCGCCAATCGCCAGGTCGCGGCAAGCCGTGAGGTGAAGGCTCCACGCGGAGCTCTGCGTCGTAGTGAACTGCAGTACTACACCAACAAGACCAGCTGTAGGTGACACACTTCTCGTCGACGTCCAACTTCTTCCTTCTTCATTCTCACAACAAGCCAGCTTTCTACGTCGACGGAACCAAGATCCCCGAGGTGGACTTCAACGTCGGAGAGAGTTACGCAGGTCTGATCCCCGTCGACGCTTCGAAACCTGAGGGTGAACAGCAGAAGAACTTTTTCTGGTTCTTCCCGACGGAGAACCCTGCCGGCAAAGACGATGTCATCATCTGGTTCAACGGAGGTCCTGGATGCTCGTCCCTGGAGGGTAAGTCTTGCGCCAGCACTATCAGAGACTCAGGGCTGAGAGTGTACAGGTTTTCTGCAGGAGAACGGCCCCTTTCTGTGGCAATACGGAACCTACAAGCCCATACCAAATGCTTGGTCCTGGCACAAGCTCGCCAACGTGATCTGGTAAGGGAGTTACTCGTGTGTCTACGTGTAGCTTTCAACTAACACTCAGTGAAGGGTTGAATACCCCATCGGGGCCGGCTTCAGCAGCGGCAACGTGACGGCAACCAACAACGCCGAAACGGCAGATCAATTCGTCTCGTTCTGGAAGAACCTCGTCTCGACCTTTGACCTGCAAAACAAGAAGCTCTATATCGCCGGAGAGAGCTACGCCGGAATCTACGTCCCCTACGTCGGCGCCGCCATGCTGAACAAAAACGACACCACCTACTACAACGTCAAGGGCGCGCTCTACTATGACCCCGTCATGCCGTACTCGGACGACCTCGGCTTCGATCACGCCGCTCTGCCCGCCTTCCACCGCTACTGGGAGAACGTCCTCGGCTTCTCCAACAGCATGAAGGCGCAAATCGAAAAGGACAACGAGCAGCTCGGCCTCGACACGTACCTGAACAAGTACCTCTCCTACCCCCCGCCAGCGACGCCGTGGCCGCAGGTCGCCTGGGACGCCGACCACGACGTCGTGGACGACTTTGACAACTTCATCAACGTCATCAACCCCTGCTTCAACGGCTACCACATCCTCGACCAGTGCCCCGTCCTCTGGGACGTGCTCGGCTTCCCCTCCGTCATGTACTCGCCGCCCAACGCGACGCTCTACTTCAACATCCCCGAGGTCCGCCGCGCCATCCACGTCCCTGTCGACCACCCGTCCTGGAGCGAGTGCCAGGACCCCGTCTTCGTGGGCGGCGACGACAACTACAACGGCACAGACCACGAGATGAGGTTCCAGACGCTCGTCGAGCGCACCAACAACGTCCACGTCGGCTCCGGGCTCGCCGACTACGTGATCCAGCCGAATGTCACGGCGCTCGGGATCCAGCGGATCAGGTGGAACGGGAAGCAAGGGTTCGAGACGCGCCCTTCTGAGGAGCTGGTGATCCCTGATGTGAACAACAACGATGATAATGTTATCAGCTGGGCGGGTGGTAATGTGCAGGGGACGTTCCATACCGAGCGCGGCTTCACCCACTCCACGGCGAAGTTGAGCGGGCACATGGTTCCGCAGTATAGCCCTGCTACCGCGCTTCGACATGCCGAGCATCTTCTTGGACGGGTGACGTCTCTGTCCAGCGGTGAGGCTTTCACTGTGAATATTTCCACTTCGTTTGAGTGGCCTTACTAGAATTGTAGTTGTATCAAGATTCTGCAGAACATTGTATAGAACTTGTTAGGATCATGTACTCACGAGATGTCATGCTCAACCGCCAAGGTCTCCTAGCTTTTCGCATTAGGACATATACTAGTGGCGACTGAAGGCTCTATACTGTTCCTGGCTTTAAAGCATTATTGGGGAGACTGCGGTTCTTCCTCAACTTTCTTGTCGATAACATGGACTATCATTGGGCCGAGACACACAAGTCATTGATTCAAAATTAGGACGAGTGGCGATGTAAACCGCGCGATGCCGGCATTCGGATCAATAGCGATTCTGGGAATGGACCAATATGTCTTAGACATAAGTACATCATCGAGTATCTCGCTTATCTTGTCTTGCATCACATTCGTGTAAACGATTCACTCGTGACCAGAGCATCTAAGTCAGGTGCATCTCGTTGTAGAACCAAGGCCTAGACTGAAGATGACCATCTAGCCGTTGTCACGATAGCATTTGGCGGTGAGCAGCTCCAGACCGAGCTCTGCAAATATACTACGACAGATTGCCCCTCATCTCTCCAAAACATGAGATTTTTGTGATTGTTAAGATGCATTTGACGTGCCAAGATAATCAACGCTGTCTTTTCTAGAAGGGTACCTGGGCATCTTGGCACCGACGGGATCCAGTCCTCCCGTGGTGCGTTTAGTGCGAAGGCGGACAGAAACGAAACGACTGAGAAGATCCGAGGCTTACGACAAAGTCAGCTTCAGAAGCATAAAAATTTGGCGAGGCTGGATGTTAAGATAGAAGAAAGACAGTGGCTGCAACTATCAGACTATGAGATTCCGGCGAAGTGGGCAGTGGGTCGTGCTGATCAACTTCCCGGACGTGCCGGTTGCTGCGGTGTTGCAGGCTACAAACCAGAAACCATTTGCGCGGGCTCCCGATTGGAAGGCTGCGACGTCCAGATTTTGAGTTTGATTTGATGGGAGGTTGGAGCGAGCTTATATTGACGACGAATAGGAACCGCTGGGTTCTCTCTCGTGTTAGAAGGCCGCGTACTTGAGCCCACAACTCTACCAACCACTTCTTGGAGACGCTGGAGGCGGGAAACAACACAATCTGTCATGTTTTGCCACCTGGATTTGCCCAATGAACACATCTTCGTGCTTCATGATCGGAGAGAACCAAGTCGTGGTTGCTTTGCTTCAACCCGAGCATGTCAGCGGGCACTGAGGACACGATGCTTCTGCAGATTTCATCAGCCAGTCAGTGAGTAACAATCCTCCTAGCACGAAAATCTTTCCCTTCCTCGGAGAAGTCGCTTGGTACCTAGCTTTCCAAGCGATCTCAAGATTCCGGAGTGGTCGTTCAAATGCTTGGCTGTATGATTGATGATCTCGAGCAGGAGTTGCATCATGATTAAGCATCTGAAAAGACTTCTTGTCAGTTGAAACGCTACTCGCCAAGTTTCGTCTTATGAGAAGGGAGCAGAGGTTTCCTACTTGTGAAACTTCCAAAGGCAATGGCCGAGTCACGCTTTTGATAGATACTGTTGAGGTTGGGCAAAACGCCGAGAAATCGGGAGCGGATAGAAGAACCCGCGGCGGGCAAGACCCGTCAAGGGCCGATCCCGGGCCCCGCATGAGCATCACGGAACGATGTCTTGTTTCTTGCAGATCCGATCCGCTGATCATCAACCCCTTCAAGACGGGAGACTTTGACTATCGGTACGAGAAGACACAGACGTTAGTTAGGCCGAAGTTTCCATCATTCTTTCGTGCGAAATCAGCTTGGAGCTGTCCCGACTTGCTGGCTCCAGTGAGGCGACAGACTTTGGAATGCTGAACCGAGCTTGATGCTGAGATGCGGCTCAGCAAGGGTACCATCGATAATAACCAGGACACGGTCGCAGAAACCTGCAATCCTTCTGCTGTAAGGTAAGTTCCCCGCCGCAGTGGATGGACCAGTAAGCTTGATCAACGAAGGTTAGACCAGCGTTGAAGGCGTTCTGCCACAACCGTCGCGCTGCCTGGGGGCAGTAGTGCAACCTATTTCCATCTTCGGGCCGGATGATTCCTGCAATCAGCGCTGGAAATGAGGATGGTCATTTCACACCGAACGAGGCTGGCACAGTCGAGGTTGAGGGAAGCTGCCATTTGGTAGACGTCCGTGACAGAATCTGCGTCCACTCACGAAACTAAAATCGCGGCAGGCACATCCTGTCGATGACTGCTTTTTGATGGTAGGGATCTGAAAGAATGGAGAAGCGTGGGTAAGAGATCCGTCTGGCATGCAGGACAGGCAAATGCAGGCGGATGATTGTGATACAGTTGTTGCGGGTGGAAGGGTCCCTACTGCGCATTTTACCTAAGGTACCTAGCCAGCAAGGAGTGGCGAAGCCGGCAGCCAGTGAATGGCAGCTGGCGAGGGATGTCAATGTGAGGAGTAATGAGGGGAACGAGGATACGTATATTTTGCAACCCAGGGGCTATTGGAGACTGGAGACTGGAGTCCAGGTTTGTGGTGGGTCGATTGGGCAGCTGAGGCGATTCAGCCAAACTGCGAGAGCTTGTTGCTGTCTCTGTCTCTAGGATGAGTTGAGCTTGGTGCTTGGTGACATCCTTTGGAGTCTGGTCCTTCAGCACTCTCGCAACGAGAAACGACAACAGCGTGGTCTCGCCGTCGAGTCGTGCGCCGCTAAGTAGGTACAACATGCGATTGTTGACCTTGGCCCAGAGCTTGTTTCCGTTGCCACGGCGAGGGCGACGCAGCAAGGGTCTAGATTAGCCACGGTTGTCGCACGTTGAAGTGACACGGGCCTATGATCTATCACCCGTTGCAGAGGGGTGGCCACATTCCTGGCTGGCCTTGACATCACCGGCCGGGATGCTTGATGCGACGCTGCCAAGCGCTTTCCCTACACTATTTTTTTTTGGCTCTCGTGGTGCTCAGCTGAGAACCAACTGAACGGCAGACGACATGCTGCGAACGAAAGATGCACCCACACAGATGACTCTTCAATTGACGTGTGCCGTATTGTGTTACAGCGTTATAGTTGAAAACATTTCCAAGGCGAGAGCCCAACGAGACGACGGCGTTGGCTGGTTTGCGCCAAACATGTGTCGCAAGGAGAAACGGGGCGACGTCGTCGAGGGGCTGTCGTTGGCGCTCTCGTCCGATTGCCGAGCCCATATTCTTTTCGAGAAGATTGCAAAACAACCCACAAGAATACGGGATGGACTTGGGGCGGTTGGTGTTAGTGTCAGTTCGAGCACGAGTAGTATAGTGTACGATTGGAGTTTCTTTGAGACCAACAAACCAAGGCGTGCGTTCGAGAAGTGCTAGGATGAAGCCTGCCGGGGGATGGCGGTGTTGGTGCGGTACAAGCTGCGTGTTCGCATTACCAGGACGGAAACAGGTGAGATGGTCCGACCAAAGAGGGAAAGATGGTGTGCTTGTCTTTCCATTATGCGCATGGAATGGGTTGCCAAACGTCTATGTGGGTGGCAAAAGGCACTAGAAGAAACGTCTATGCCTTGTGTATTCGAATATGCATAACCATCGTCATCCATTGCTGACTGACGGGGTAGGGTAATCTACAGTACTTCAGCAGAACCGACCATGGAGTTCCAGCCGGTGCCACTGTGGGTGCAGTCTGCAACATAACATGAGCTGTGATCTCATACACTTCAGCTGTTTTTTGCCGGAATTTTACGTTTTCACACTGTGAGATGCAACGGCTGCATCCAGCTGGCGAGGCGAGGCTTAGCAATTTAGCGTCTGCAGTCGCAGTCGTATCGCAGCGCAGTGAGCAAAAGGTGGCAGGAAAGCCCCTGGGCCCGCCCCCGCTGTATCGCATAGTGAGGTGCTCTTTCCAAGAACAGGGTGCATCCCGCACTGCGGGAAAGCGCTAGCCAGAACGTACCCCATTTTAATCCACCCACAACGACCTTTCGTCCAATCATAGCCAATCAACCCCCGGGATTTTAGACCAGCACTCACCTCCTATCCTGGCTGTTCTCTGTTCTGTGTCTTCGGCGCTTTCCCATTCCAAACTGAAGACCCCAGGCTCTGTTTCTGCAATTTCATATCCCGCTGGCTCTGCCACTTTTTTATTCCTTTCCTTATCAGCCAAGCTCTCGCCGTTGCGTCAAGTCTCACATTGGGGAAGGTTCCCCATTTTCTGCAGCTGGACGCAGCATTCCACCCATTGTCTAATTCTTCGACCGGCGGTTCTGCATGTGTTTCTTCCGTCCTGCACATGTCCTATGAACACAGTTCTGCCTTTTCCTCCATATCGACCTAACGACCTCACGAATCCTTGACGACCTCTCAGCTCTCTATGCAAGTGAGCTGACGCAAGCTCTTGTGGCGAGGACTAGCTGCAGCAGTAAACACGAACTGAGCCTGAACCCTACCGACCTCTGCCGTGTACCTTCTGCTGCCCACCAAGCGACCGTTTTCTACTCGACGGACCTCCACACAGCCTCCTTCGAGCCCCCAACCTCACCAATTCCCCATCACCCCGAGGGAAAAAAAAAGGCTTTCCACCGCCGACGGCCTTGTTCTCGAACTCCTACTCCGATCATAAGGCTACCTGCCCTCATACAACCCCCTGCGCACATCCGCATCCTATCGGTTTGGCTCCCAATATCCGCAGAGTGTCCGCCGTCGTTGTCCTGTCGAAGCTTTGCCAAGATTGTTGACAATCGCATCCACTGCCGAGCCTCGCCAACCTTTTGCTCATATCAGTCAGATTATTCCCTCGACTGCAAACTGTCCATGCTGGGTGGAGCCGTCCTCCTCTACGAGAAGCTCATTTTCAATACCCGCGTGTCGTAACGAAACTAAACGAATGATCACGAACCTCGAGTAACGAAAGCCCCTCTCGATACATCACCCCGGCGACCAACGCCGCCGGCGTCGCACCCCGTCACCATGGAACAATCCGGAGAGCTGCTCACAGCAGCACACGAAATATACGCTCGAATGGGAGGTTCTTCATCAGACACTGCCACGCGCCCACCTGCGTTCAAGGCCATTGGTATTTCTCTGGCTGTCGCTTCTGGCGCATTCATTGGCACTTCCTTCGTCATTAAGAAGGTCGGTCTGCTGAAGGCTAACGAGAAATACAATGAAGCTCCCGGCGAGGGCTACGGTTATCTGAAGAACGCTTGGTGGTGGACCGGTATGATTTTGATGATTGTGGGAGAGATCTGCAATTTTGTCGCATACGCCTTCACCGATGCTATCCTGGTCACTCCTCTGGGCGCCTTGTCCGTTGTCTTGACTGCTATCCTCTCGGCCATTTTTTTGAAAGAACGCTTGAGTATGGTGGGAAAAGTGGCTTGTTTCCTCTGTATCGTGGGATCCGTGGTCATCGTCATGAATGCGCCCGAGAACTCAGCTGTCGCCAATATCCAGCAGATGCAGAGCTACGTTATTCATCCGGCCTTCCTGACTTACGCCGGTGTCATCATCGTTGGTTCCATCGCAACATCCCTCTATGCCGGTCCGAGATGGGGTAAAAAGAACATGCTGGTCTACATTTCCATCTGCAGTTGGGTTGGAGGCTTGAGCGTCGTCGCAACCCAGGGACTGGGAGCCGCCATTGTCGCTCAGGCTGGAGGACAGTCGCAGTTCAACCAGTGGTTTCTCTACGTGCTCCTTGTCTTCGTCATTGCGACGCTTCTGACCGAGATTATCTATCTCAATGTGAGTGAAACGATCAAACTGGACTCAAGTCTAGAAGGCTGATGAAAAACAGAAAGCACTGAACCTGTTCAACGCCGCTCTAGTCACTCCGACTTACTATGTTTACTTCACCAGCACCACTATCATCACCTCTGCAGTGCTTTTCAGAGGCTTTAAGGGTACACCCACCGCCATTATCACAGTGGTCAACGGCTTTTTGACCATCTGCTCTGGCGTTGTGCTTCTTCAACTCTCGAAATCAGCCAAGGATGTCCCCGATACGGCAGTTTTCACTGGTGACCTCAACCAGATTCACACCATTGCCGAGCAGGAGCAGCCCGAAACCGAACCCAAGGCCGACGCCATCCGCGGAGCTGCTGCCATCGTGCGCCGTTTGTCCTCTGCCAGACAGAAGATGGAAGAGGAGGAGTTCAAGCGATTGCACGAAGAAAAGATTCGCGAGTCTCTGGAACCTGTCAGCGAGGATGGCCAGCCAATGTATGAGTGGGACGGAATCAGGAGACGTCGAACTATGACGGTGGGAAGTCGAAGCACCCGGGGCACTATCACATCTCCGTACCCGCTGCCCCATTCCGGCGTTCCGTCTGGTGTGCCTTCCGGTATTCCGCGTACACCTACGATTGTCCCAAGTTCTCCGCAGGTTCACCCGCCCCTTGGCATGTCTCACTTCCCAACCGAGGAAGAATTGTCTGAACGGGATCGCCCCACGTCTCCGGGCATGCTGTCGAGCATTGCTGGCACGATCCGAGAGCGGGCAAGGAGCGTCTTGTCGACAAACCAACCAAATTTCGCTCAGGACCCGAAAGTACAAAGCCCGATGCATCCCGTTCCTTTGACAGAGATCGCCGTCGCTACGCTCAAGTCGGACGACGACCAGTCGCCGTACTACGTCAGAAGCAGGGACCACGCTTACGGTCTTCCAGTTGGTCAGCATGGAGATATAGGCTACGCCGGCGCCGCAGGTGTTTATGACCAACGTGCAGTATCGCAACGTAGCGGCTTCAGCGGCACAAGCTCTCACCTGGCACCGACCCCACCGCCACACTCTGCAAAGAGACAATTCTCGTTCACCAATGTTTTCAAGAGGCACCATGGCGACACAACGCCAGCACATGAGGAAGAGACTCATCACCGCCCCCATAGCCGCTACGGTCTTGGGTCGAGAGGTTACTCCAGTCCACAGGCTAAGAACGCTACTGAAGAGGAGCGACTCGGCCTTGTAAAGGGAGATTCTCACTCGATGCCTGCTTTGCAACGCTACGACGACGAAGAAGATAATGAAGACGCCTATATTGACGAGGGCAAGGTGCGGGCTATCGATTCCAGCCCGCCGCAGGCCTCCAGATATGGTCGTGGTATCACAACGCCGCCAAGGAGAGGAAGTGATCCAAGAGAGATAGATTATGAATCGGAGGCGCCCACGCCCCCGCCTCACCGGCCACAGCCCGGTGGTGGTCGACCAGGAGCATTCTTATAAGCATATGAGTAGCATGATTTTGAATCGATTCGACGCCGACGCCACGATGGGTTAGACTTCTACATGGCTGCCCTAGCGTTTATCACGACTGTAAGAATAATGGAATAGTAGGTACATATTAGCATGATGGGAGGCCGTGGTCTCATGGGGTAGATGGAACGTTGCAGGTGTACATTAGATGGGGGAGAACAGGCCCATGGCCTGCAACTGGGGCCTTTGTTGGGTACCTACACTTATATACAACACAAATACAACTACGTGACACAGAAGTTGATCAACTCTTTTCTTTCTCTTTTTTTCCACGTGAGCGGGGTTGCTTGAAGATTGCTGCGCTGGCATAGGGAGACGGGAAGTTTGCCTCAAACTACGGTTGATGTGTCTGCATCTAAGCAGACTAGGGGCAGGCAGCATCCGAAATCTTTTAGATATGATGATTCAATCTCTCAGAGTTATGTAAGGAGATATTTTAAAGGTCACGCAGCCATTTTTTGAATTAAGTGTAGCATATGATCATGTTATGTAGGTAAAAGAAGAAGTCCATCACAATGTTCACTTTACTTCCCGAATTTGCAGAAAGACTTGCCATCTTGACTCAAGAGGGAAGGAGCAGCAGCTCCTCTGAGATGGCCTGCTCCTTCCGCTTTCTCTTCAACTCTCACCTTGGCCAGAAAAAAGTCTGATCTCTCGCCTTTGTTCTCCAGCAGTCCTCACTTAACTCCCACTACTGTCAAATTCACCAGAAGAAACTGATATTTATTTTATCCAAGAGGAAGGACTGCCTCCTAGAGTGAAAAATTGTCTCCCAAGGCTGCCGTTCTTTCCTTCAAAGTCAAGCTGCCCAACGCTAGCCGGCCGCCTCACCTCTTAACTTCGCCCACCCACAACAAAAACCCTTCTCTCTACTCCTCTCCCACACAAACCCTTCCCACTCACAACCTTTCACAAACACTTCTCTCTTGTCACTCTTCACTAACCCTTCAGGACTCAGGCACCTCAAACCTGAATCCCTTCACAAAAGCCTTCCCTCTCCAACCCGTTCACTACTACTTGCGCGTCTTGCGATCCTTTCAAATCACATCATCACCCTTGACCATCACAAAAAATGGTGGCTATTGCCCTTTCCGGCTCCTCGCCCAAGGGCAAGGGAGTCACGATGAGCATTCTCTTGCTTATTGCTGCCTTTCTCACGGGTCTTGCTGCTGGCATTGATCCCGCTCGCAAGGACCGCAACCTCATCCTCAACCTCGATCCTGTCAACAGCATCATCCGTCCTGAGTTCGCTGGTATTGACCTCAACCTGACCAACCACATTGAGCCCGCTGTCAAGCTTCCTCAGGAGATTAACTGGAACGATGCTCCCCTCTGGGCCATCCGTCCTAACGACCGTCCCGCTTACCTCACTCATGGTGCTTCTGCCCTCACTGGTCTCAACAATGACAAGGACACCACCCCTTGTGAGGAGCGTCGCTGGGGTGCTGCTCTCTACAAGACCTACTATGAGGACAGCTGCCCTGCCAAGTACCACACTGACGGTGTCCGCACTGCTTCAAGCCCCTTTGGTACTTGCGAAAGCTGGAACACTACCAAGGAGGGCTTGGAATGCACCTCTTTCTGCCAGGGTTCAACTCAGTTTGAGTGGGCTGAAGAAACTCCCTTTCCCAACTCTGACTGCCATTACCCCGTCAAGTGCAAGCTTTCTGTCAACGACAAGACCTCTGTCGGCTGGTCTATCAACCTCAGCCCCAAGGTCGGCAAGGCTCTCAAGCTTGGCATCTCTGGCCAGTACCACAGCAACCATGATATCTCCACCAACCACGCTTATGACATTGATCTGACCGAGGACTTGAGATGCGGCTACTTCTCATTCGTCCCTGTCAAGAAGACCACCTGGTAAGCATGCTTCCCTGCAAACACAACTGACCATTGGCTAACGTTGCTTTTCAGCGGCGTCCTGTCTGAGTCCAAGCCTGGCCTGTTCTACTGGGAGAACGACAGCGGCTACATGGAGTCTGGCTGCAATACACACGAAGGCCCTGATGACAAACACGCGGCTTGGAACAATGGCAACTACTGCGCAACCGAGCTCTGGCGCATCATCGACAGAGACGACAAAAACGCCATGGTTCCCGACGGCGTTGTCATCTTCGTCTACACGGATTGCAAGACCCGCGCGCCTCTGCCCATGGAATTCCAAGACGACGTCTACCGCGTCAAGGGCGTCGCTCTGCCTCAACTCACCGTCCGCGCTCTCCACGACTCCTGGATCCGCAACTTCTGCTGGTTCAGGCCCGCCAAGGACACCGAGGATCCCATGTACAAGTACCTCTACCTGCAGGGCACTGGCTTCGAGGACAACCAGATCGGAGATCACGACGGCACTGGCATCAAGAAGGCCGTCAGCGAGTGCGCCAAGGGCGACGTCCAGGACCTCGAGTGGTACTGGGACAACCCCGCCGAGGACAGACCCGAGCCCGTCGACACCATCATGCATGGTGCCTGGTGGTACCTCGAGGCCAAACTCCCCGTCGGAACCAGCGAGGGTTGCATTGGCGAGGCCATCATGAAGATTGGTGGCAAGACCATGGACCGTTGCGTTTCGAATGACATGTGATGGAGTGAAGGACTGGAGAAAGCTTTTGTCTTCGTGGTCTTGGTAGCATGGCAACATGCTTAGATAGATAGACAAGCTCTGGAGAGAAGACAGGACGGAATCGTGCTCACGTAGCTAGACAGATTCTGCAGATATGGAATCAGAACAAGAATTCTGCACACATGAATTCTCGTATTCGGTTGTGACTCGTAACTGTTACCCGCCGATCCTCGCCGACCTTTAGTTTTCGAAATGTTCAGAAAACGGATAAGACTCGTACTATTTCCCACTCAACTCCTGCCGTCCAACAGTCAACCCACCCCATCTCTGAGCCGCCATACACCCCCCGTCAACAAGCACATCAGTCCCGTTAATATAACCGCACCTATTCACGAACTCAACCGCCTCAGCCATCTCATCCGCCGTGCCCGCTCTATTCACCGGCAAAGCCTCAATCATGGCCCGGATCCCATCCCCCGACTCCCCCGCCATCTCCTCCCTCAGCATCTTCGTGTCCGTGCAACCGGGGCTCACACAGTTCACCCTCACCCCGCGCGCCGCAAACGCCTTGCTCGCCGCCGCGGCCTGCACGCGGAGCACGTTCGCCTTCTTCGAGATACAATACGCCGAGCCCACCTGCGTCTCCGCCAACTCCCACATCTCCTTGTTCTTGAGCAGCTCCCCCAGCGGCGCCGTCGCGAAGTGCGTCTCGAGCTCCGACGAGATGGGCGGGCCCATGTACTGCGCCATGCTGCCGACGCAGATGAGGCTCGAGCCGCGCGGCATCTCGACCTCGTCACCGAACGCGGCGATGACGTTGGCGGTCCCCAGGACGTCCACCTCGTAGATCTTGGACGTGTCGCCCATGGCCGGGGAGATGGCGGAGGTGAGGACGACGGTCGCGATGGCGCCGCCGAGGGAGGATGCCGTTTTGGCGACGGCGGCGACCGAGGCGTAGTCTGAGACGTCGACTTGCTGGGTCGTAAACTTGTGACCCGCTTGCTTGAGGGCCTCGGAGGCGCTGGTCAACGTCGAGGGGGAGCGGGAGGCGAGGAGGATGTGGTGGGCTTTTCCCATGCGCAGAGCCGTTGCGAGGCCGATGCCGCCGCCGCCTATGACGACGAGGATTGGGAGTGTGTCGAGGGCCATTTTGTCCTGTTCTTTCTCTATACTCTGTGTCGCGTGTAACTAGCTGATCAGCGAGACCACCCGAGCCCAAGATGGGAGGGAGACGCTGGAAGACATGTTTTAGTAGCTCTTTGCCTCGGGCTCGCGTTAGCAAGCTCCCGTATCGATGACAGGGACACAGGGCTTTCTGAATATTCGACATGAAGGTTCGACATAAAGGTTAACAAGTACCAAGCAAGAATATTCAACGAAAGTAAGAAAGTTTGTTGCGTGATGGAGATGGGACGAGTTCGATTCCGACGACGCGTACAATCACCAAAAAAGCGTGCCGGTCCCATCCAAGCGCCAATTACGAGCTCGGGAAACAATGGATTACTTTTCGACTGCTCTGAACTCTCGAGACAGCAGAGCACTAATCATCGGCAAAACGGCACTGGTCTCCTCCCTCGCCGTCGGGGTTTTCGGCGAAGACCCGAAAACGGTGATTTTTTCCCACCTCCAGGGGCTTGCGAGGAACCATAATTTCGGGCATTTATGGTTGTCCTTAGGCCGTCGGAATGATTTCGAATAAGATATATATTTTCAAGCCGACGGGATGAGGCAATGCGATCTCGGGATCAAGGGGCGATCCGGGAGGGGAGGTTGGGAGAAGGTTTGGACGGTTGTGTTGCTTTGGATGAAGAGGGCACCCGAGCCACCCGAACGCCCGCACCGTCTATTCCTGAAGGGTTTTTTTTGAATGAATCAGCGTCGCATGATTGAACAGCCGTACTCATGATTGAAGGGCCTCAACTGCTTGAGGTTCTCAGAACCTCTGCTGTGAGGCCATTGAGGTTATTTTTGCGAACGCGGAAGCGTGGAAGGCAGCAGTAGCTTTCCAGGGATTATATAAAATGTGTTGTGCATAGTAGAGCATATGATATGGGTTAAATTTGTGTGAGAAAGTGTAATTACCCCCTTGTGGCTGAACATGGATTGTGCTTAACAGCATCCCTCGCCTTCTTCGTGTCATCCCATTTGAATGCGAAATGGATGCCGATGAATATCACCACCGCCACCAGCGCAAATGCAAGGTACAGCTTCGATATGATTCTCCAATTTGGTGCCTCGGACGCAGGGAAGGCGGCGATGGGGATGAAGGCGCTCGTGATGTACGCGATGACGGTGCCCTGGCAAACAAGACGGTGCGCACCTCGGGTTCGTGCTGGAGGTGTGCGGAGCCCCACGAACATAGGAGCATGGTAGAAACGCTGAATGATGTAAGCAAGTGAAATTCCGAGATTAGATTTAGAGTTGGCTTACGCCTCTATTTAGTTCATGTACCAGCCGGTCATATACGCTTGCTCGTTGCTTGGGCGGATGATGAGGATGACTTGGGAGACGATGTTAATAGCCTATGCACAATCAGTTCCTAGAGCTTTTTCTCCGGTGATTCGCGGTGCCTTTGCCGAATGAAGAAGCAGAAAAGACAGGTGGACACCGAAGTAGCCGCTGAATCCGCTTAACAGGAGCTCGGAAACAAGCTGTACACCTTGGCCGGCGATCTGAAGGTAGCTGAGCATGGCCACGGAGCTTTTCCTAAGTCAGTCTTAACCATCCAAGTGTAGTCTTCTTCCTGGACTCACTATTTGGCTGTACCATCGAGCCCCGGGGTTTTTCAATGGCTTGAGCCATGAGTTGAAGTAACTTGCTGGAGTGAAGTTGCCACCAATCGGCCATGCGACTATCGGTTCCGGGCCAGACCACTCTTGCGGTGAATGAAGGAGCCATTGCCGCTCTGACAATGGGTTGTGGATACGTACTTGCAATAGCCCAAACGAACTCGAGACTTCGGAACATACATAGCCGGGAAGGATGAAGAAAGCTGCAAGAGCAACGACAATTTTACATGCGCGCTACACAATTGACCAACACCGAGATTGAAAGCCAAGAATAATACATATATCAAAGGGAGGTCTTCACCTTCCCGTCAACGACCGTCAAAGACGGGCCTATTCTCCCGGGCCCAGATCTTCTCCGTCTCGGATCCATTCGGGGGCGGATAAATCCCGTTGATCTTCCATAGCTCCCTCGGCGACTCCTGGACGAAGTATTCCCAGTCCATGTCCTTACCTCCAAGCTTCGGGTCGAGGATAGAGTCCACCTTCTTCACGAAACGCTCCTTGTTTAGTTCGTCTTCGAAGCGCCGCGCGACATGGTAGATGGAGATGGTGGTGAACTTGGACCGCCGCGTGCCGCCCAAGTACAGATCGTGCGTCGGCATCTCGAAAAATTGCACGTTGACGTAGAATACGGGCATGCCGAGTGTCATATAAATCCGAGTGATGTCTTGCGCCAATGCATCCTTCTCTTCTGGGGAGAAGGCGCCTTTGCTGTGTGAGAAGACCCAAAGAGGCATGCCGCATAGTAAACTTTTTGGAAGGTTTATAGGTTGACCAATGTTCGTTGGTTGCTTTTTGAGCAGCAGTTATCTTCGCCCTCGAGTCCACGGGCATATATGTACAATGATCTTGGACGATGAATCTCTTTTGTAGAAAGAGTGGGACGTTGCGGCATGATCAGGAATTGGGGACCTTGTTCTTCGTCACAGCGTCTCATGAGCATTTGTCGTCGGTTTGACGACTTGAATTGAATAACACTCGTCTCAGTCGGCTCGGACGAGGGACTTCAAGCTTACTTGCACTTCTAAATGTTTAGAAGCCGAGGTCAGTCAGCTTCTGTTCTCGCGGAATCACTTGGATGGTTGCCGAGAAAATGTTTGGCTTTTGGGAGTCAACGTATCTGTTCTCCAGTTTGCTCAATATTGGCTAAAGCTATCAAAAGGCTCGAACAAGAAGAGATGCAAGTTTTCATTCAAGAGATGATTCGCGATAGTAATTCCGCAGTAATTCTTTGCAGCGTTGCCAAGCGAATCCTAGGGAATCAAACAATTCATTGAGGAAGACAACAACAATGGCGACGACGACGAAGCCGATGAAGAAATCACTGAGGAAGACGTAGATGGTCTTGAAGTTACAGGTTGATACTAAGTCTGTAACATTCAACTGTCTAGCAGTGAAGTGTCACGACACCAGAGGCTTTGCCCGAAACGTCTCCGCGGTATCCACGCTTAGTTGGTATCTTTTGGCTTGAATTTATACTGAATGAGGTCAAAATATTGATCAAGAGTACAATCCCCTTTAGGTGGCATTTGATATAATTGGCGCGTAGTGTATACCTCTCTTCGTAACTCGTCGTATAGAACGTAAAGGCATATTAGGATACTATTCACAAACGCAGATAGCGAGATGATCGCTGCACAGATGCGTCCTGTCCGGGTTAGAAGCATTGCCCGACGTGCGCTCCATGGCCGCGATTTTCCGGTTGCTGTCAAAGAAGCGGACTCTTACATTGACGGCTACGGTGTACTGTCCGCATCGAAATTACAACAGCGAAGATTAGACGATTTCGAAGGAAACGCATACAAGAAGGCGCATTTTCAAGCAATCCTCCACGGTTAATATAACTTATCGGAAGACACGATCGAACCGAGTAGTTCTTTTTGGTATGGTGATACGGGTCTTTTCTCTTCAGAGTCTTGAGACACGAAGTGGTTCTTTAAGCAAACCCTCCAGGACTGGATCGAAATTCTGGACATCATAGAGCTGATTGGTACAGATGAGGAAGTTGGCAGTCCAGAAAATAAAGAGACTGCATGGAAGCAAAGAGCCTTTTCCTCCTTCGGGCAATGAGCACCTCGAATGCACCTTTCCCTTGCGTATGAGCCAGAACGAGCTAAGTTGTCGTAATCAGAGCCTGGAGGAACACAAAATCTTCCCCTCGACTTTTCAAAGAGACATCAAGTGACTTTCCTACTTGTTTCTTATCCAGTGTCGGAATGGACCTTCGTACCTGTCTTGCCGTACCGTGGTATCTCGAAAGTCTGTCAAAGCAAGATCGCGTCGGAGGCCATCGAGAGACTCTGCGACCACTCTAATGCCAGTCTGCCACAGGTGGCTTCTTCTGACTCTGTCTTTGTCTGGCTCATCGCCCGCTGTAAGGCAGACCTCGACCTACCACGCCTTATCTACAAGCTCTAGCCAAAAGCATTCACTATCCCCTCCCCTTTTCAGGGGACGGCTGGGGCAGTGGTATAAGTGCGCCTTCGGTGCAACTTATCACTATGCGAACTCGCCGTCCTAACACTTGATCTCATTCACAATGTGACACCAATCGTAGTGTCCTTGTATTAGAGTTACTTGTTTTATAGGGTTTAGCAATTGCTGGACCTGGACCTTTGTATGTTTGCGCGGTGATCTTTGTTAGGTAAAGCTGGGAACACACAGTGCAACTATCTGGGTGTCATAAGCATATAGTGCAGAGTGAGGAAGTCAGCGTAGATAGGTATAACTAAGGTTAAATATTCTTCTCTAGCTCCCTAAAAATCTAAGAGTAGGGGCTAGAGCCTATTTAGAGAGCCTCTAGTAGATACCTAGTATCTCTCTACTATTAGAGTTATCTTTTAGACTACTTAACTAACCTGCTAAGCCTCTTTATAAAGCCTTAATTTTTTATTCTAACTATAGCCTTATTCTAGTTTATAATATAATCCTCTCTCTTTAATAGATTTATTCTTAGACTTATTAAACTAGTAATTATCTAGTAGTTACCTATAAATTATCTAGTAGTAAATCTTAGTCTTAGTTCTCTATAATATCTATAAATCTAGAATTTAGTATCTCTTATTTTAACTATATTAGCTTTTTCTTAGATAGTTAAGTAGCTTAGAGAAGTAGTAAGTTAATAATAAGGTTTCTATTCTTTATTCTAACTACTCTTATAGCTCTATATCTAACTTCTAAAAAACTATTTCTTTTTTAATAAAACCTTACTTATTATTAGATTATAGATTATTTAGTAATTATCTATAATATTATTACTAAATATCTCTCTAAAAATAGTGCTTTCTATCTATAAAGTAATACTAAAACTTATTATTATTAAGCTTTATTTTAAATATTTTAAATTTACCCTTTAAAGTTATATATTTCCCTTAAGTTACTTTATTTTTATAGTTTTTATAGTATTATTAAGAATATACTCTCTTTATAGATAAATAGGTTCTTTATTATAATATAGGGAATAACTAGTAGTTATCTATAAGTTACCTAGTATCTAACCTATTATAGTAATATTAAATAATATCTTAACTTTAAGATTATTTCTCTTTTAACTATATAAGTTACTAGCTTTAATATTAGTAAAAAATATATAAATACTAGCTAATTTTCTACTATTAAATCTTTCTTCTTTTTTACTTTTTTAGATTATAATACTAATACTACTACTAATCTCTTATTAGTTTCTCTCTATTCCTCTAATAACTTTATCTTAATTATAATATAATAAATCTATTATATTTAAGAATATTAATAAGAACTAGTAGAAGTTTTTTTCTTTTAATAAGAAAAGTATTACCTCTACTATATTTACTAGTATCCTCTAAGTATACTTCTATAATTACTACTTTTAAGCTTAATCTATCTAAAAGCTAAGTAATAATATTATTCTATACTATAAGAGCACTAATATATATCTATTACTTATCTAGTACTTTTCTAGTTAATCTTTTAAGTTTAGTTACTAATTATATTACTTTTAGTAGCTTCTAATAAATACTACTACTATATATATATAAGTAGTAATAAGCTATATATTAATATAGATTCTAGCTATACTTATAGTAATATCTAACTGCTAACTACTTATAGCCTATCTATAGTATAATAGCTACTTCTAGTTACCTTAAATAGCTTTTTAAGAATATTAATAAGAAGCTCTCTATCTCTAACTAGTATATTTAAAATAAGATAGATATCTAGTAGTTTTCTAGTTATTTTATAACTAACTATTATTTAAAAAAAGCTTAAAGCTATCTAACTAGCAGCTAAGAAAGCTCTCTAGTTAAAGAAAAACTTAGCTAATATATTAGCTAAAAAGTATAAGACTAAAGAGACTAAGTAAGATTAGATATAGAGTAAGTACTAGATAGATATCTTAGAAGATACTACTAGAGCTACTAAGTATCTAGCTAAAACTACTAAGGCCTAGAATAAGCTTCTTAAAGAGTATTATAAAAAGCTTATCTAGTATTATACTATTATAGAGACTTTAACTAAGAGCTAACTTAACTTTACTATTATATAATTATTATATATATAAGAGTTTAATAAGTTCTATAATAAGATTATAAGTATCTAATACCCTTCTAGTACTATTCTAGTATCTCTCTAATATTATAAAATTATTTTCTAATTTTATTCTTAGAATTATAATACTTTAGCTATCCCTTTAAAGGGTAAGAAAAATAATAAGAAGGTTAAAGAGGAAAGTAATAATATTAAAGAGAAGAGTATTAGTATTTAGTAGATTAAAATTATTTAGAAGTACTTCTAATAGACTGCTAGTTATCTCTAGGTAACTATTATTAGCCTTTAAATATTTTTCTTATTTTTCTTACCTTATTAGGAGCTTTTAGGCTACTCTTAAATTAAAATACCTAGCTAGTATACTCTACTTCTATATAACTACTACTTATCTAGTACTTTTCTCTATATTTATAACTATTATAACTCTAAATTTACTTTATAAGCTTATTATAAATTAGTTATAATATTCTATTATAGCTTCTATAAATTATCTAATTTACTATAACTCTTTTACTTAATAAGATACTAGTAGTTCTATCTAAAACCTCTATAAGTAACTATATAGTTTATTATATAGATATTATTATTATCCTTATTAATTAAAATATCCTATAAAAGTATAGCTAAACTAAAAAAGGGTTCTAACTATATTAAAGTGAAAATATTATAGATTTAATAATTAGTATCTATTTATAATTTATAGGCTTTTTCCCTATTAATTACCTAGTAAACTCTAAATAGGTCTAGATATTTATTAGAAAGTTTCTAAGAAGGTTATCTTTATTTAATATTTTTTATTAAAAGTAAAATAAGGTCTCTTACTATAAAAATAATAGAGGTTCTTTATTAGTTATAAAACTTACTATAAGTCTTATTAAACTTATATAGTAGCTCTATTATCTCTAGTTTTTAGATAAGTAAGTTCTAGATTCTATCTTATATAGCTAGTATAAATATAGATATAGTTTATAGTTTAATATTATTAAAACTTAGAGGAAGGTAGCCTATAAGTAACTTAGTTAATAATTTCTAGGTAGCTTTATAGTAGGTATTATTATAGATAAATTAGACTATTAAGAGCTAATCTATTTAGTTATCTTAGTTAATATTATAAAAAGTATATAAAAAGTGCTTAATATTCTAGTTTTATTACTCTATTTACCTATTAGTTTAGAGATAAAAGGTAGTGCTTAGTTTCCTCCTAATAGCTAGTAGATAGCAAACCTCTACCTAGAATTTACTTATAAATAGAGATTCTTAGTCTAATATAATAGTTTTTAAAATCCTATAATTAAGAAAGATATATTATATTAATAGTATTACTAACCTATTAGTAGTAAGTAACTCTTAGATAGATATATATAAAATATATTTTATAAATTAATTAATAACTATAAGAATACTATTATAGGGCTTATTTTATTTTATAAGGGATAGAGGTAACTTTATAATAAAGTTAATTAATATTTACTTAAAAGGTTAGTTAGATACTAATAGAAGTATAAGATTTCTATATAGTAGATAGTGCCTTAGTTTTATTTATTAGTAGATTATATATATTCTAATATATTTCTTAAAATTAGATTTTTAGGAATTCTAAAAGAATAAGTTATAGATTCTTTTAAGAGTCTTAGTAACTTTTAGATAACTTATAGAGGGTTTATTATAGAATACTTTCAGGATTTCCTTTTAGAGAGAGTAATTATTAGAGATAAATAGACTAATACTATAATATAGCAGATCTAAGTTATTTAGTAACTATTAGATTTTCTGCTATCTCTACTTCTTATTAATATAAAAGGGGTTTTATTATTATATATTCTAGACTTCCTCCTTAAATAAGGGAGTAAGGTTTTCTAGAGAAGTAATTACTAGTTATATTAGTAGTTATCTCTAGGTACCTATTCTTCTAATAGTAAGAGTTAATAAGTCTTTAAATTATTATAAAAAGCTATAAAGAAATAAGTTTTTAGCTTTATCTATCTTAATATTATCTAGAATATAGTTAGGTCTTCTTAAAAGGGTATTAGCTAGGTTTTAGTAACCTAGTTAGTATTTAATTTTAAAATTAAATATTAATAAGTTTTATAAAAGGTATACTTAGCAGTTATTAAGGGTTTTCTTATTAGCTAGGTAGTAGTAATCTAGATAGTTAGTAATAAACTAAATATAATACTATAAGTAAAGCAAATAATACTACTACTTTATAGCTATATTATAGATAGCTACTAGTTTAGTCTCTAAGATATTATATTATAGTTTAGCTTTTTAAAGCTTATATAATATAAAAGTAATAGGCCTCTAAATATTACCTTCTAATTAGCTTAATATTACTCCTATTATAAAGTCTAATATATCTATTTTAACTTAAATTTAAAGAGTAGAGTTAAAATATTATAAAATAAGAGCTTTTATAAATAAAGTTTATAGTTTATAGAAAGTAATTAGTACCTTATAGGTTATAACTAGCTAACCTTTTATAGTATTTATAAGTTAATTAGTAAGAAAGCTATAGACTTTTAAATAATTCTTAATAAACCTTCTATAAAATCCTATAAAACCTAGAAATTATTAAATCTCTTAGATATTAGTAGGTATTAGCTACTTAGTTATTACTTAGACTCTATCTTATTTTATAATAATACTTTTTAATAATACTATAAACTCTAAGAAATTAATTTCTTTCTTATAAAACTTATATTTTTCTAGATTAATATAGAGGCTATTTACTTCTAACCTAGTAAGTATTTACTTTATAGTATCTATATAAGAATTTATATTATTAGTAAAAATCAGAATATTATCTAAATATATAATATAAATAATATTAATAAGTTTTAAAAGCGCTTTATTAATAAATATCTAAAAGGTTATAGATATATTAATAAGTCTAAATAGTATAATATAGTATTTATAATATCTATAATAAGTATAAAAGGCTATCTTCTATTTATTACTCTCTCTAATTCTCACCTAGTAGTAAGTATTCTTAAAGTTAAACTTAGTAAAATATATTACTAATAATAATTAGTCTAAGATCTTATTAATAAGTAAAAGAGAGGCTTAGTTTTTAATAGTTATCTAGTTAAGTTTCTAGTAGTTAATATATAGCTATAATTTTCCCCTTTTCTTAGAAATAAAGAGAATTAGAGCTTCTACTAAGCTTATTAATAGGTAGATTTAGTATTTTTAGAGAGCCTTTTTAATATATTCTCTTAATTTCTCTAACTCCTTCTTAGCTAGTAAATAGATAGGTTTAAATAGGGGTTTTATTCTAGGTTTTAGGTTAATAGAGTAGGTTTTAGTAATACTAAAATCTAATATAGTTTCTACTAGATTAATATTAAATATCTTTATAAAATTATAATATTTTAAGGGGATCTTATTTCTTAGATCTTTAGAGGTAGCTTCTAGTTAGTCTTTACTAGTTATTTCTAGTTAGATATTAGATAAGTATATTTCTAATATCTTTTAGAGTATTATAATAAGTATTACTTTTATTTTATTTTATACTTACTTTAATTTCTTTATTATAATAATAAGGTAAATACTTTTCTTAGTTAGGAAAAAGGTTTAGCCTAACTTCTCCTAATTAAGATTAGGTTTTATAGTAAGATATTAAAGTAGTTTTAGAATAGTATTATAGCTATCTCTCTTACTAATCTAGAAATTATATAATACTATTTATTATATTTCTACTATATTACTTATATAGGTTACTAATTTATATATACTATAATTAGAACCTTTTAAATTCTATATTTTCTTAAAAATAGTAGCCTAATAGGTTTTAGTTAAGTTATAGATATTAGTTTCTAATTAATAATATTCTTATTAGCTCTACTATTAATAAGTATAGTTTCTATCTTCTAGCTACTTATAATCTAAACTTATATAATTACCTTAATATAAGATAGCTATACTATATCCTATTAGATTATATAGGTAGTTACCTAGTTATTATCTAGTAGTTATTTACTTAGATAGAGTTTTTCTTTATATTAGAAGTAGCTATATTTCTTATAATATAGATATCTTAGTAAAATATATTCTTTCTTACTATAGCTATAGTAAATAGTTTTTTTAGAGGTCTTTCTAGGTTATTTTAGATAGTTTCTAGTTAGGTTCTAGTTAGATTTACTTTAATCTTCTTAGATAGTATTATTTAGATTCCTAGTATTATAATTCTAAGCTATATTCTAGACTTTCTATTATTATATTCTAGGATTAGATACCTAGTTTCTTATTAATATCTTATAGAATTAGAGGTTAATTATAAGCTTAGTATTTTTTATTTTAGTATTAAGATTAAGTTAAGAGAATAGTAGCCTATTTACTATTATATAGTGCTAAAGTTTTAGGTCTAGCTATACTATTATATTAGCTATTTAGATCTTTTCTAGTTATTAATATAGCTTTTCTACCTTAATTTCCTTATAATAGTTAATAAAGCTTTAATAGAACTATTCTAGATATTAGTAAGCTTATTTAAGCTAGATTTATATATTAAAGATTTAAGATCCCTTATTAGTAATACTATAAGCTAGCTAGTTTTTTATAGCTATCTATATAATATCCTTTATTTTATTTTTATATTTTATTAAAAAGTATAAAGTTTATTATTTAGCTACTAAGCCTTTTAGATATCTAGTAGTATATAATACCTATTTTATATTAGTAGTGATTTTATTTATAAAGAAATATATATTAAAGTTAAATATAAACTAATTATAATTAGTCTAAGTACCTCTCTTATATTTAAGAGTAGGGAGATACTTTCTCTAAAGCTCTAATTAGTACTTTTTTAATTTAGAGCTACTAATAACTACTTAGTAAATAGTAATAGGATCTTCTAGAACTAAAAGTTAGCTAGCTTTTAAAGTTTTTAAATATTTATATTTATATTTTAATTAGATCTTTTTTTCCTCCTTTTTAATAAGTTAATCTAGTTTAGTCTCTATTAGCTAGTTAACTAGTAGATTATTAGTATTTTACTTATTATTCTATTTAGAAGGGGTTTTATTTTATAATATCTTATTCTAAGTTTAACTATTTAAAAGGTTTTATTTTATAAAAAAGCCTCTAAGTAGTAGGTTTAATCTTTTAAAAAACCTTTAAATAGATATTATTATTATATATTATATTACTTTAATAGTTTATACTCCTATTAATATAAGTAGAGAGAAGAATATATTATAAGTATATAATATAGAGTGAGAAAGTTAGTATAGATAGGTATAACTAAGATTAAATATTCTTCTCTAGCTCTTTAAAAATCTAAAAGTAGAAGCTAGAGCCTATTTAGAGAGCTCCTAGTAAATATCTAGTATCTCTCTACTATTAGAGTTATCTTTTAGACTACCCTAACTAGCCTGCTAAGCCTCCTTATAGAGCCTTAATTCCTTGTTCTAACTGCAGCCTTATCCCAGCTCGTGACACTGGGGTTTGAATCCGCAACTTATCCGCTTTTTATTTTTATTTTTTTAGCCTTGTCATCCTGGGCCCTTTCCTCTGAGTAGTTTTATGCCTTGCTTGGATTCCCGTTTTGGTTGGCTTCTCATTGCAGTCTGCCGTTTTTCATTGAATGCAGTTTGAGACGTTAAAGAGGAGGATATTTAGAAGCATATAAGTCACGATGCATAGGACATGGAAAGGCAGTGATATTACGGTGACGGGAGGCAGGAGAACAGGGTGGTATCTTGGCTTCACGAATAATGAGAATCCTGCGTGACATAAGAGACCTGCGATGCAGGAGGCGACTCAAACGGATCATCTTTTCCCTCTTCGACCCAACATTCAAAGAAAAGCGGTCCAGCCTCGACGGATCGCAGCGGCGTTGTTGAGGCGCCACCAATATTCGCGCCCGGTACGGAATTCGCCTTGGATGCTGGTTGGAGGGCCGGCTCGGAAGGGATCCAAGGTTGCGGGTGCTAAAACACTGTCAGATAAACCATCGTTCTGCGGACAAATCAAAACATGACATACCCCTATAGGGGCCGGCGCTTCATCGCGCAACTCGACCGCTAAAGTGAACGTACAGCCCTCTGGCAACGGTCCCTTCATCTCCCCTGCGTACGATACGCGCCTCAGAGCACCACGGTAAGCCTCACTGACGTCCGCCCAGTTGACAGAGTCATCGCTGTCATCGTACATTCGTCGCTGGACCCTCTGCCCGACGCCGTCCATCTTCTCCTTGCCCTTGCCGGTGGTCCAGATGGGAAAGTTCGTCACGTCAAAGACCCATCTTTCGATGACGGCGAGAGTCCCTGGCGCGTGAATGACTATGCAGACCTTTGCGACACTACCGAGCGCAAGTTGGTCCTGTACTGCAGCGAGAGATGAGTTAATCCATTCGCACAGGCCTGGATGCCGTGACTGTGGGATGGGCAGGTTATAGGCTTTGGCCATGAGAAATGTCTCCTGAGGGTAAAGCCCTCGAAAGTACAATATTGTGTGGATTGTCAGGGTAAGGAATGTCGTGAAAGAAGTGAGGACGTTGTTCGCCGTTGGACGTGGGATTGGGACCGGGGTCTCGGTGGCTGAGTCCGGGGGCTTAGAGCCGGAGGACATCGTGGCTGAACAGAAACCGAAGAAAAGTAGAAAATGTCAAGAATTAGCTTCGACCAGCTTCTTGTTCCGCATCAATTTCGTTGTGCTGCTGGAGGCCGTTCGAGTTGAGTGGATGGGTGCCTGCTGATGTCGGAGGGAAATCGCGCCTCAGACCGTGATGCGAACTCGACGCCTTTCCACGTGATTGGTCATATGCAACTAGCCGCTAAAACAAGTGTGGCTTATTGAGGTATATGATGCGAATCATTACGCTCGAATCCCCCCCCCAAAGAATTGGAAGCAATTCTGAGTAAGAAGATAGCATAAATTTTATAGAACTTATCAGATATTACCACTAGGTTAGCCCGTGTGTTTTGGTCCAAGGCCCAAGACAGATTCCAAACCTCAGAAAGCCTTTCATGCACCATTTGCATGCATGTATGTATCGGACTCATGCACTTACCAAGGCTTATGTCAAAGCTCTTGATTACCTAAGTGAGATCCAGAGTGAGGGGTTGCTCCACATATAGGGCTGAAGGCACCAGTCTGTGACGCCACCTGCTGTCACTCGCATCCCAAGCTAAGCTCCCCATCTGCCAAAGAGGTAAAGCCAAAAGGTTACCAAGAGGTAAAGACCTTGAGGACTCTTGAAGCCCGAACCGCTAAGCCACAACCGCAATCTATAAAACAACGACAATCCATTCCTCGACCGCTTTAAATTTTCTCTCAGTCACCTACAAGCCCTCAAACTTAATTTAATTGAGATACATCAATCAAGCAACGATGGCAGATCCCCTCGCCTCGCAGTCGGTGCTGCAACGGATGGCAGACGCCATGCCTACACACCCTAAAGATGACACTACATCGGACATCAGCAGTAGCTACGAGCTGCCCGCCCTTCTTTCCCATGCCATCATGATGGCTCTTGGCTTCCGCCTTCTTGGCTTTGACGAAGAGAAGAGAAGAGGTATGCCTAACGTTGCGCGCGACGCCCCGTCAGCGCTAACCCACACTCCAGAGGACGAGATCCAGAGCCTCGCGCCCCGACTTCCTCCCTCGTGGAACAATGGCTACGGCGCCATCCGCCTCGTCTACGCCCACAAACAATCTTCCATGATCTCCATCGTGCGCGTCAGTCGTGTCGGCAGCAAGATCGAGATCAGCGGCATGGCCGAGGGCCACGACGTTATTCGCCGTTTCGAAGTCAGGACCAAGGATCTCGTCGACTCCTCCAAGCTGCCCTTGCGCATCACCCTCAACGAAGATGGAACCGAGGATAGAAGCGATCTGGTCCAAAAACTGAGGGAGGCATTTGTCTCCGAGAGAGTCATCGAAGACTTCGTCAAGCAGTTCAAGGTCAAAATCGTACAGAAGCTTATCCCGAAGCTGCAGCAGGAGGGATACACCGAGGACACGTCACCTGACGACCGTGACGCCACGGAGCAGGCCCAACAGGAGAGTCGAAGAGCAGCAGGGCGTGAACCGGGGCGCCCTTTCCCCGGACGGAGGCCACAACCTGAGCACTCGTACCCCATTCACGATCCACTTGCAGGGCCACCGAGACGACCGATGCCGGCGGTCGATTTCCCGCCTCCGGGTTTCGAGGACGAGCACGAGATCAACGGCCCGATGCGCCCTCCGGGCGTTCCTCTGCGATCTCCTTACAACATCGGCCACGATGACCTGAACCCGCCTGGTCTCGGACCTCACGATCCCCTCAGACCTTCCTTTATCGGCGGTGGGGGTCTTCCCCGTCCCGGAGGTGGAGGTGGAGGTGGAATGCATCCGACATTCGACGATCCACTCTTCGGCGGTCCTGGGGCACAAGGTGGCGGCGGGCTTGAACCGCAGGCGCCTCCAGGAGCTAGATGGGACCCGGTTGGCCCTGGTGGCATGCCCCGGTACGAAGGTGGAAGAGGAGGACCCTTTGGTGGCGGCGGTGGTTTCGGTGGAGGATTTGGCGGAGGGTTTGGTGGCGATATTATTTAGTTGCTTGAACGACAGAAAGGGCTGACGAAAGAAGGAAAGTGGTGAAACAGTTGTAATGCTACGCAGTATTGAGCCACGAACAGAATGGATTTCCCCAAATAAACTCTTTCTCCAAGATATACTATGTCTAGCTGCAGTCTCACGTGAATTTGTGTAGATATTAAATTGCTCTATCATCTTGTCTAATCAGAGATTCCCATCGCGGACTTTGGTGCCCCGAGATATGTCCACCTCAACTTCTCTGCATCAAACCCCTTGACATCAACGATCTTTTCCACGCCGGGTGCAAGGTCAAACCCGTTATCGCTCAATCTCATTCCCCTCTCCTCCTGGATGATGAAGCCTTTTACAGGCCGCTCCGCAGAAACTAGCAGCTGATCCCCCTTCGCGGTGATCTTTACCTTCCGATCCGAGAACTCGAGATACTTGAACGGCTGAGGCCAAGCGAAATCCTCAGCAACAACCTCACCGCCCACTTCCAGCGTCGCGTACATGACAAACGGCACGTCCCTCTCAGGATCAAACGGCACCCGCTCATCCTCGAATTCCCCCTTCAAAGCCGCCACCGTCGTCTTCTCAATAACCTCCGTGGTCCCGTTCGCCAAGACCTTGACCTTTCTCACAACCCTCTCCTTCACTTCCTCCCCAGTATCTACAGAAACAAATCTAACCACAACAACACCTTCAACCTCCTGCGTCCTACAACTAGCAACCCACACCTCAAACTCCGTCCCCCTGGCCCCGAGAGTCGGATCAGCATGGCGCTTGGTCCACTCATCAACCCTCCTGCCTACACACACATCCAAACCCCTCAACGCCCTCCCAATCGCATAAAACGCAGGCTTCCTCACGAGCCAGTAATCCACCACAGCCCACGAAACAGTCGGCCAGCAGTCATTCAGCTGCCAGACCAACACGCCTCCACACCCCCTCCTCCCGGGACGCCCCCAATCACGGCGCCAGGCCTTGTATGCATAGGACATGGTCTCGGCCTGCATCAGCTGCGTGAGGTACGTGAACCACTCGATGTCATACTTGACGGAAAAGTTCTCGGCGATGTACGTCATCATCCGCCGCTCGTGGTCATACGCCTTGTTGCGGAAGTCCATCGCCATGCTCCCCGGCCGGCGCTGCGATGGCGATGTGATCATGGCGTTGGTGGTGGAGACGTGCGGGTAGCCTTCTTGGCCAAATTCGCTGATGAAGCGCCCGGTGAGGGTTGCGGCGTCCTGGTACTTGTTCATCGCGCCGTGCCAGACTAGATTTTGTCAGTACATCACAACACATCAAGAGAAGGGAGCTGACTCACTGTTCCACTGGTGAATATCTCCCACGGTCGGATCCGCAGTCGGCTTTCCATCTCCCCACGGGCTGCTCGGATGGTACACTGTATACGGGCTCTCTTCCTCCACGATCTTCGGCAACAGATACTCATAGAGATACCGCGCAGGAAAGCTCGACTTCAACCACGACTCGGGATCTTTATCTTCCTCATACCTATAGTCGAGCTTATACCGCTCCTGGACCTGATAATCCTCGTTATTCCCAGCCCAGATGACAATGGACGGGTGTCTCCTCAGCCGCCGCAGGTTCTGCCTCGCCTCTTCTTCCACGGTCGCCAGGAAGGAAGGGTATGTCGGGTAGCTCCCGCACGCGAAGCAGAAGTCGTGCCACACCAGAACGCCGAGCTCATCACATGCTTCGAGGAACGGCGTGGCTTCGTACGCGCCGCCGCCCCATATGCGGAGCATGACCTGGTTCGAGTCCACGAGCAGCTGAGCCCAGTCGCGGTAGCGTTTGGGGGAGATGGTGGAGAGGAAACTGTCGCCCGGGATCCAGCAGGAGCCGCCAGCGAAGATGTCGGTGTTGTTGATGCGGAAGTAGAAGGATTTTCCGACGTCGTCCGGCTCTTGGATCAGCTCTGCGCGGCGGAAGCCTGTTTTCTTGGTGGTGCTGTCGAGGATGCTGCCGTCTGGGTGCAGGAGGGTTGTGGCGATGGAGTAGAGAGTCTGCGGGCCGTAGGTGGAGGGATACCATAGGGAAGGGTCGTCAAGCTGGAAGTCCGTCTGGGCTGTGCCCTTCTCGTCTACAATGAGATTCTTCTCCAAGACGACCTTTCCATCAAGGCCGAATGTCACGAAGAGCTTCAGAGCCCCAGACCCCTCCGCCTTGGCGATGATCTGCCCCGACACAGACTTCAAGTCCGAACTTACTTCGCCCTTGACCCACACATCATCGACACGAGCGACGTACGTCTCCAAGTACACCGGCTTCCACACCCCCGCGGTGACGAGAATCGGACCCCAGTCCCAGCCCCAGTGGTACTGCGCCTTTCTCACGGGGATGCGTCCCTGTTCCGTCTGGCGCGCGATGAAGCGGTGTTCGTGCGCGTGTTCCTCGACCAACTTCCTCCCGCGGAGAAGCGCCGAAGCGAATTCTATCTCCAAGACGTTCATGCGGCCGTTGTCCGTGCTGAGATGAGCCGAGACGTTGACGCGGTGCTCGAGGAACATGTTGTCCGTCCTGAGGATTTCGGTCCCGTTGAGGGTGACGGTGGCGAATGTGTCCAGGCCTTGGAAGACGAGATCCGTGACTGCGCCTTTTGGGACGTTTTCTGGGGAAAGGAACTCGGTGCGGTAGATCCAGTCCTTTTCTGCGACCCATTGGACTGCCAGTTCGTTCATGTCGAGGAACGGGTCTGGGATTCTGAGGGGTTTTTTTTTGTTTTAGTGGTTGCCTCGGTCTGTATTTCATTTTGAGAATCTCACTTTTTGTTGGCTAGGAGGTCGACGTGGACTTCACTGGGCACTTTGGGTACTGGAAGCCATGGATTCTCTGAGTTGTCGTCCTTTTGTCTGAAGGACCAGCCGCTGCTGAGCTCATGTCTTAGGAGAGACATTGTGACTGATCAGTTGCCAGGTGAGAGGCCCTTCTGTTGAAAGGTCAGGGAGGATGAGAAATTTGTTCGTGCAGTGGAAGCAGCCACAGCCATACCCGGATGAGAGTTATAAATGAACTGAAGTCACGATGTCGGCCCTGCGTCGTAAATCACCGGGCCAAGACCCGGGCTCGGGTGACCCCACATTTTGAGGAGTTGGTACGGCCGATTGGTACGGAGTCATGCGGTCTCGGGGTAAAACTGCCCGCATTATGATTGCCAATGTCGAATCAGCATCGAGAAAGACATGAATTCTGCCAATTTTGGGTATTTGGGAGACGGGTGTTTGAAGTTCCTGAAGTAGGAGGATATCCACTCTCTGTTCATACGGGAATTTGAAGTCCCGGTCCACTTTCACCGGGCCTCGTGTCGGGAGGTTATCAACCCGATATAAGTAAGTTGAAGTTGGATTACTTCGATATTGGTGACAGATCGCACTCTCTAAAATCCTGTAGAGTTCCTCAACGTGTTCATGATTGCGTTGCACACTATCCAGCATCGTTTCTCCTCAAATCTCCCTCGCCTCTCTTCCCCCAATGTTCTTCTCCATCCACTCAAACACAGTCTGGTGCCAAACCATCGAGTTTTCCGGTTTCAACACCCAATGACACTCGTCATCAAAAGTCAAAAACCGACTTTTCACCCCCTGGGCCTGCAGAGTATTGAATGCTGCCAGTCCCTCGGTAATGGGACACCGATAGTCCTTCTCGCTATGGATAATCAACGTCGGCGGCGCGTGCCTCCAGTTCCGTAAGAGCTCCGGCCGCGCGGGGTTCCACTTCTCCAGCTCCTCGGCGTTGCTCCACAAGTACGGGGCGCCCGCAAAGTCCGGCCCGCCGTCGACGAAGTCGCTCTGGATCATGAAGACGGGCAGATTGAAGATGCCGTCGTGCCAGATGGCGCACGCGAACTTGCGAATCATCTCCTGGCCGAACATCCAGGAGATCATGTAGCCGCCGTACGAGGCGCCCGCCACGACGGCGCGGTCGTGGTCGAGGTATGACAGCGGCTTGAGGTACTCCATCAGGTTGACCAGGTCCTGGTAGGGAGCGCCGCCCCAAGAGCGGTAGATGCGTGCCGTGAAGTCGACGCCGTAGCCTGTGCTGCCGGCTATGTTGGGCGCGATGAGGACGTAACCCTGCTGTGCCCAGAGTGCAAAGTTCCACTGTTTTTTGTCGTTAGTTTAGGTAAACGAGGGAGTGCTCTTTGTAGACTTGCCCTGGTGGACCATGAGTCTAGCCATGACGACTCGGGGCCCCCGTGGGGTAGGAGGATCCAGGGGTACTTCTTGCGCTCGTCGAAGTTGGAGGGTTTGATGATGAATGAGTGCACGACGGCGTCATCGACGCCTTCGTACCAGAATTCCGAGATCATGCGGTGGGAAAGACCGTACTTGGCCCCGTGTTTGGTGGCGGAGGATACTACTTTTGGCTGGGACTTCAGGGTGGTGTCAACGATCTGCCACAGGCTGCTGTCGACGATGCTGTTGCTTGTGACGAGGATCTTGTCATGATTGCCCTCTTTCAAGGGGTAGAAAGCAGACACGACACCACTCTCTACAAGTGATGTTGCTTCGGCGCCGTGGCAGAGCTCAAGATGCGACAGCCTCACGCGTCCGCAATCCTCTGTGGTGATTAGCAAATCATCGGAGCTCCCCGCAAACTCGAAACTCCTAGGAGGCAGACGAGGCCCTTTGTCGAAAATCATGGTATGCACATGGTAAGCACCAAAGGAACTTGTATGGCCCATGTATAACCTCACATCCACGGGGTTGGCGTAAGAAGAGTGCAGGAACGCGATCTTGGAACCGTCCGGTGAGAACCTCAGATTTTGGTAATACGCCTTGGTCTCGGGAATGCCCATAACGATGGCCCTTGGCCGGAGACTTGGTGCCGCGGTGAAGGACGTAAGAGGAACGTAGTATACGTGAGAAATGCGGGCAAACTCCGGCGACGGGGGCCTGGGATCCTCGGCAACGAAAGTGACACCCTTCTCGCTGACGTCAAAGTTGTCTGTCGGGTCCGCGACATCGTACATGCCGGCGGGTGCTTCGAGGGCGGTGTCTTTGACAGCGTTCTGTAACTCTCCAGCAACTCCCCACTTACCGTGTGCGTTGACGAGAGTCGAGTACCAGAGGGCATATTTGTGTGACTTGTACAGCTCGTTCCACTGACACATATGTTAGTCACAGCATGTCACGAGTAAGAGGTCCACTTACAACCCTGACTTTGGAATCGTCAAAGATGCGAGCAGTAGATCTCTTTTCCTCTGCTTTGTCATTAAGAAGCCCACCGTCAAGACTGACCAGCCCGGCAACGACGAAAGCAACACTTCCATCCTGTAGCGCCTTCACCTTCAGAGCACTGATGGGCGCATCATACTCGCCAGCGACGTAATGCTCCTCGGCCGGGTCTGCGCCATTGGCAATCCAGATTTGTGTGGTCCCTTTCTCGCCGGAAGTCAAGTAAACAATGGTTGTTTTCGTCCCCGGCAGCCACTGGGCATCGTGAACCTTGTCGTCGTCGGTGAGTTGCTCCGAAGCCCCACTCTCGATATCCATAAGCCGGACCTCCTTGAGGGTCTTGTTGTCCTCGAAGCTGTGCGTCGACTGGGTATAGAGGATGAGGGAGCCATCGGGGCTCGGGACGGCGGGGCCACGACGAGGAGCGCTCAGCAGTACTTCGGGGGTGAATTCCTTGGCCACGCGCATTTTGGGCTGGGATTGAGGGTGATGCCGGGACGAGTGGAATATGAGATATGAATGATTGTGTTACTGGTGGACCAGGCTGAGATGAGAGCGAGGTGAGGTGAGTACCTAGGTCAAAGGCCCGATTTTGCGACCGCGGTAAAAAGAGGCGGCAAGAACTAGCTGAGGACGAGAACGAGGTGTTGGGAGCGAATTGGTCTTGAATTTGAATTAGAGTAACTCCTAGGGATATATTAACCCTAGTAGAGAATCTCTAGGTTATAATTAAGATATATAATAACCTTATAAAAAGGTCTTTATTCTTTATAATATATATATAGAGTAGTTTTAAGATTTAGAATATCCTTATATAGATATATATTAATATTAGTAATATCCTAAGAGGATAATTTTAAAACTAAATATATACTCTTAAGCTTATAAAGAGTAACTCTATATTATATATTTTAAAGTTTAGTAAGCTATAATATAGATATTAATAAGTAGGTAGTATTATCCTTTTTAAAGATACTATTTAGATATTTATCTAAGAAGCTAAAAAGCAGTACTATAACTAAGCTATTTACTAAAGGTTAAAGTATCATAATAGATCTATAATAATAATTAAAAAACTTATAGTAAACCTCTAGGATAAAGTCTATGTAATTAGTAAGGTAAAGTCTATACTTATTACTTAAATAATAAATAAAGCACTTAAGGAAGATACTAAAAAGGAGTTAAAAAAGAGGAATTATATAAACTATAATTATTATAGCTATAGATATATTAATACTATATAGTAAGTATGCTCTATCTATAAAGCTAATAATAAAAGTTTATTAATACTATAAAAGAGCAGTAATAAGATAGATATATCTAAGAAGAAGTTATTAAAGAGAGTTAGAAAATAATAGGGTAAGTTTACTATACCTTTATAAACTTAAATAACTTTTAGGTGGTATAGAGTAATCTTAATATATACTTAGTATATAAAACTATACCTAAGAATATTAAAAGAGAAGAAACTATTTTAAGAATATTTAAGTAAAGTAATAATAGTTAGCTATAAATGAAAAACTATAAATATATATATAATAAATAATATATTATAGTATAATAATAATAAGAATACTCTATTAATAAGTCTATATATAATATATATAGAAGGAGGTTTTATCTACCCTAAGTATATAGAAATAGTTATACTATACTTTAATAATAGAGAGTTAATATAATTATAAAATATATTATATATACTAAGTTTCTCTATTAATATATTTAGTAGAGAAAGACTTTACTTTAGTAGAGATTACTTTAATAAGAATAAGCTTATTAAAGCTAATAATTAAGTATTTATAATACTTAATATATACTAAAGAGGTTTTAACCTTAATATAATATATAAATAAGATTTAGATATATAAGTAATATATACTATATAGCAAAAGACTAAATCTAAGCTTTAATATAAAAGACTTAGTTATTTAGGCTTTAGAAAGATAAAAGAAACTATATAGATAATAAAGAGCTATATAATATTGCCTAAGTTAGTAGTTCTATAACTCTATAAAATCTATAATCTCTTAAAAAGTCTAAGATACTTTCTATAAACACTAAAGTACTATATAGAGAAGGCAGAAGATATTCTCTATTTTAATATTAAAGAGATAAAGTTAATAAAATACTTTAAGTACTTCTTACTAATTATAGATAATAAAACATACTTCTAAGTAATTATCTTTATAAATATAAAGAATAAACTAGTATATTAGTTAAGGATTTATCTCTAAGAATAGAAAAATACCTTAAGTATAGTGGTAAAGGTTATTTATATAGATAATATAGAGAAGTTTATAGTAACTTACCTTAAGGCTATATTATAAAGTAATAAGATAAAGATAGAGTTATTATTACTATATATATATAAATAGAATAGTATAGTAAAGTATATAATTTAGATTATTCTATATAAGATATATAATTTAAGTATTAATTTAGAGGTTTTAGTAGATTTATACCTATACTTATTTAGAGTAGCAGTTTATATTATTAACTACTTCTATACTATAGCTATTATAGCTAGGATATCTATTTAGAGACTTTATAATATATTATTAAGTTTAGGAAGAGAATATATACTTAATATAAGCTAGTTATAGATTATTAGGAGTATCTACTTTATTTATATTAATCTAAAAGTTTAGGTTAAGAGTAAAAAGATAGTAATATATATAGAAAAAGATATCTATATTAGTTATTATAGAGACTAAGTATATAAAATATAGATACTAAAGTAGGATAAGATTATTATCTACTTTAATATTACTTTTTATAAATCTATAATAGAGCTAGAGAAGTACTAAAGAATACTACTACCTAGTTAAGGTTTATAGTTCTAAAGCTATCTATAAGGAATTATAGAGTAAATATATAAAGTATATCTATAAATTAGAGAGACTAGATCTCTAGGAGGAGAGGGTATAGCTTATACTTATACTATAACTTTTATAACTAACTCCTTTATAAATAATTAGGAAATAAGTTTATAGCTTTATATAGACTTAATAACTATTATAAAGATATAAAATAGATCTATAAATAACTAGTTAGAGTAAGTAGAGATAGTATTTACTAAGATATATAAGCTTAAAGAAAAGGGGTATTATAGTTTATTAATAAGAAGGAGGTATTATAAAGCCTCTAATTAATACTTAAATAGGTTTAAAAATATAAAGAAGTTTATAGTAAGTTTATAAAGTATAAAGTATAGATTATAGTAAGAGGCTTTCTATAAATCTCTAGGTAAAACTTTACCTAAATATATACCTTAATATCTTAAATAGTATTATAGTAGATCCTATTAGCTTATATATAAAAAAAAAGGATATTTTATATAGTAGTAGAACTTTATTAATATATATTTAAATAGAGAGCTAGAGAAAGCAGTCTATATAATACCTTTTTCTTTAAGTAAGGAGTTCTTTATAGATCTATAATATAGTAGCCTTATAGCTATATATAGTTATAAAGAAGATTAAGAGTAAATTATCTAACTCTATAAAGCTCTATATAGGCTATAATAGAGTGGGAGATAGTAATAAAAGAAGTTATAAGAGATTCTTTAGTAAGCAGGATTTATACTACTATACTTAGATAATATAAGTTACTATAATAAAACTCTTAATATTATAATAGTAATATATATTAATAATATTTTAGTAATAAAGCTAAAAGCCGCTCTAGATATAATCTATAAATATATAAGTAATAAGATTAAGGTTAATAACCTTAGAGTACCTAATAGCTTCCTTAGTATTTAACTTACCTTTAATAAGAAGTATTAGAAGATTATTATTACTTAGGAAATATATTTAGCTAATATAGTATGAGAATTTAGAGCAGAGATTAGGTCTATAAGTATATCTATTAAGATTAAGGCACTTAACTTTATAGTTTCTAGTATAGAGACCTTATTAAATCTAAATCTCTAGAATTAATATTAAAGAGTATTAAGTAAAATTAGCTTTAAAGCACTTATAATATAGCTAGACCTCTTCTTTAGTATAGAACTATAGGCTAGATTCTCCTATTATCCTAATAAGTTATATATAAAGGGTATAAAGCACTTAATATAATATCTTAGTATATATCCCTCCTTTATAATAAGTTATAATAATAAATATAAAGCTAGAGGCCTAAATAAATAGAGTCTCTATAACTATATGAATAGTAACTATACTAGCTATAAGGATATAGCTTACTTAATAATAAAATGGATCTTCTTTATAGCTAATAGGTCTATTTTATAGAGATTATAATAATAAGTAATAGTCTTTAAGTCCTTAACTGAAGCTAAGTATTATATAGTATTATTAGTAATATTAAAAACGCTTTAGATATATAACTTTCCGAGCAAACTTAGAGTGGAGCTTAGAGAACCTCTTTATATATAGGTTAATAATATAGAAGCTATTATATTTATAAAGAGGGAGTCTATAAATAACTATATAAAGTATATATAGATTTATAACCACTTTATATAAAAGATTATTAAATAAAGTGAGGTTAATTTTAAGTATATATTATTAGTAAATAATATAGCTAATCTATTTATAAAGCTACTTAGAAGGATAATCTTTAAATAACTCTATAAGAGGAGTAATATAAAGCTATTTAGAGCTAATATTGCTATAGACAATTATATTAAGAAGGTTTAATATATATATAAACTAAGTTCTTAGTGAGGAGGAGTATTATAACTATAAGTAGCACCTCACTATAGTAGGCAGACTATATATAGCATAATATTAAGCTATATATAGATTAGAGATATAAATAGTAACTTAGGGGCTTAATAATATATAAGAGGAGCATTAGGTATACTATAATTTAGTATAAAGATAGCTTTACTTATATAACTTTAATTAATATACTTATTAGACCCTTATTTCTAACCCCTAACTATATATAGGATCCTTATTATTACATAGATATAGTTAGGGCTAAGATATAGATAAGGAGGGATAGGTTTTAAATACTTAGAGCAGAATATAAGTCCTATAGCAAGAACAGTATAGAGAATGCTACTCACTAAGGTAAAATCAGTATCTTAGTGTTAGTTCTTATTATTCTATATAAGAGTTAGTATCCACTATTAATAGATATAGGTAAAAGCTATAGCTAAATACTATAGTAATAGAGGCAGGATACTATAGCAATCCTAGTGCTAGATAGATAGCGTTCTAGTGAAATAGGTAGAATATAATAATGCTTAGGGGGGCAATAAGGAATTAAAACTTATTAATATTAATAGTAGCAGTTATTAAACACAGACGCAAAGATATATCCCGTGGCAATTGCGGGAGATAGGGATCTGTCAAATCGACCTCTGTCAAATCGACCCCTTAGCATATATAGTGACGCGCCAAGTGTGCCCAAAAGCAGCAGCAACTATATCGCAATAGCATAATATAGATATTAGCCACTTTTAGGCATAAATAATACATAGACCTATATATAGAGATTTCTAGATAGCTATATATATAATATATTATTATTTTATACTCTATACTATATAATTAAATAATTAATAGTTTAATTATTATATATAATACTAATTAAAGCTATCTAGATAAGTCTATAGTACTAAATTTATCTCTATATTATTAATATATAAGTTTATAGTAAACTCTCTATTATTAATATTACTATAGTCTCTAGCTTCTTATTTATACTTAATAACCTAGCTAATTAGCCTCTATAGTAAGATTAAATCTAATATAAACTTTAGGTAATAGAACTATAAAAGTATATTAATCTAGAGGATATAGAGAAGGAGAACCTTAATACTATTCTAAATACTATTTTAAGAAAGCTAAAGCTTTAGAACTATCTCTAAAAAGCTAACTTTCTAGTAGTTAATGCTTAGAATATTAAGAGAGGAGGATTATCTACTTTAGTATTTAGTATAGCCTAGCTAGAGTTAAAATATATAATATTAATAAAATCTAAGCTAGTATAGTCTTTTAATAACTTAATAAATAAAGATTAATATATATATATAATATAGCTATTAATATATAAAGATAAAATAAAGGATATTAAAAACCTATATAAGATTATAGTTTAATTTAAGAACTATATTTAAGAAATAGTTAACTCTAAGTATTAATTAACTTACTTTATGCTTTAGAACTCTATTATTAATACTATTATCTGGCTAAAGGCTAGAGTTAGAATTAATAATACTTAGTAACTTAAGTTAATAAGAGTAATCTATATAGAAGTTTTTTATAAAAAAAGATTATAACTTAGAAGTTTATTATTAAGTAGGTTAATAAATATAAATTAGCTATATCTAAATTAAGAGTAGTTAATATAATAGAGAGTAGTAAGAAGTTAGAATAATTAAATAACTTTCTATATACTATCTACTTAACTCCTCTCTTATTATAAACTATAATATATAAGTTAATTTATAAAAAAAAGGCTAATAATAAAACTCTAAAGCTTAATAATCTTATTAAGAGTATATAAAGTAAGGTTTTTATTAGTTTCACGCTAGAACAAGGTTCACATAGAACTCGGGGCTCCCTTTATATATATATATCAAAAAGCCTATAAGTTAATATATATCTATTTAGAAGTTCCACTTAACTATATAAGTAGTGGTGTTAAACTATATATATATACTCTATAATAGGTTATATAACCTTATATATATCTATTAATTATAGTATATATCTTGCTGCTTTATAGATTATAGTATTAGCATAATACTAATAGTCTTTTCTTTAAGGCTAGATATACTATAACTTACTAAAATATACTCCTATATTATCTATACCTATTATAAACCTAAAGTAGTTTTAAAAACGTAAAAATAGCACAGAATTATATACTAATCTTATTCTATATTTAATATAGTTAAATCCTTCTCTTCTAAGATACTAGAGCTGCTTTAGTATATTTAGTACTATTTATCTAACTTCTCAGCCTTCTCCTCTTAAGTTATCTATCTCTCTATATAAACTATTACTTTATTATTATTAATAAAGCATTTAAGAGTTTAGTTTAGAGTACTCTTTATAAAAGGATCTATAAAGTTATTATTACTATTAATCTATCTTACCTTATAGATTTCCCTCCTCTTATAGAACTATTAAAGTACTATAATATTAATTATTAGTTACTTCTCCTTTATAATACTAAGCTTAATAAGGTATTTATATAGTAAGTAGATAATTATTAGAATATAAGATCTTTTAAGATAGTTAGTAATCTTTTAAAATATTATTATAATAATATAGATAAGATTTATATTAGTAACTATTTTATAAACTTTAGAAGCTAGAACACTTTAAGTAACTCTCTTATACTTTATTAAGCTAAAGTAAATAGTATTACTATAGATTATAAATATATTATTATTTATTATTTTATTAATAAGAATAATAATAAATCTAATCTATAATAAGAGATCTAAATTATTAATAAAAGAGCTATTAATAAAAATACATAGTTTAGCTATTACTAAGTTAATAGGTATAAGTATAAGGCTATAGTTAAGATTCTCCTTTTACTATTTAAGGTCTTAATTAAGCACTTTTTTATCTTTAGTAGTTAGCTTTTAATACTATATAGCTATAGATAGATTAAAGTATGCCTCTAGTTAGCAAACTAATATAATATATATACCTCTTGCTCTTTGTTAAATATATTACTATTTTTATTTAGTTAAAGTAGTTTTTAGGTTAATAAGCTTAATCTTATTTCCTTATCCCTTTTAACATAGAGTAAGACTACTATTTATATTTAGTATAATAATACTACTATTAAGTATTAATAAGTTATTTAGGTTAAGTTATTATTTATCCTTTATAGTAAAGCTAGCTTTTATAAATTTATTATCTTCTTAATTAGAGAAACCTAGTATTAAAAGTCTAATTATATTATTAATTTATATATTAATAATACTAAAGCTATTAGTAACAGTTAAGAAAATCAGTAAGCATAGGTTAAATAAAGATTAGTTTATCTTAAGCTTTTCTCTATAATACTTACTATAGATTACCTACTAATAAGTTCTAGCTTTTATAATACTATATAGGAGTTTAATAATTCTTATAATATAATTCTTAGAGTATTTACTTTAAATTTTATTTAAGAGGTCTGCTAATATTATCCTATTAAGCTCTATTTAGGATTATATATATACTTATATAATATCTCTAAGCTATAAAATAAATCCCTCTACTATAAAGAATAGTGCTAAAGTAAGAAATAGTTATTAACTTACCCTTTAAATTATTAATAATTATATAAAGATTAAAGTCTTATTATTATTATTATAATCCTAAATAATAAACTATGATTTTTTATAAGATTAGTTAGTTCCTTTTTCTTTAACTTTATAAACTATATAGAATTTAAAAATCTAGGTTTTACTATAAATAGTAGTATTATAGAAGATAATTTTAAAAACACTATATCTTTAAAGTATAGTTATCTTAGCTATTATAGAGGTAGAGAAAAGTTCTCCTAGTATTATAATAACACCCTCTTTTTATAAATAGATAGTAAGATTATAATCTAAATACTTTTTTACTATTAGAAATATTATAGTATTACTAATTTCTCAGCTAAGGGCTTTTACTATATTAATAATAAAAATAGTATTAACTATAATATCCTCTTATCTATTTTAGTCTATAAAGTAGTTACTTCTTTATATTAAACCTATAGTAAGTATTATAATAGCTCCTATATAGTTCTTTAGTAATCTACCCCTCTTATATAGAGGCGGGATTTTAAGTAATATTAGTATTAGTACTAGTATAGTGTTATTCTTATTTAGTTTTTCTATTCTTCTAGTATTCTAATTTAGAGAGTCCTTTAATATATTATTATTATCCTTATTAGTGTTATTAGTATTGCTAGCATTATACTATAGGTAGATAATAGTTAATTAAAAGATCTAAGGTCTATATAGAAAGTTAAGTATATAGGTCTTACTATTTATAATAAGGAGTTTATATAGTTCTTACTAATCTTTCTTTTTATAGTAAATATATACTAGTAAGAGTAGTAGTAGCTATAAAGTTCTATATATATCTAGTCTATTATAAGTAGTAAGGGCTTTTAAAACTTAGTATAAGGCTTAGAACTTTTAGAGGTTTTTTATTATCCTTTATATAGCAGCTATCTATTTCTAGATTTCTAGAAATAGAGGGGATTTATTAGTAAGCTATAGATATACTTTAAAAATAAATAATATTAAGACTAAGCCTTTTAGCTCTATAGTATTATTAATAGCTTTTAAAGCTATTTAGAGAACTATCTTATAATCTATATTAAGGAGGTTTTAGCAAATTATATTATAAACTCTTTAAAGAATTATATAATATCTCTTAACTTTACTTATAAAGTTATAAGTTTTAATAGAGACTTTAGTAGTAGTTATTAATATTAAATAGAGCATACTATGCTACTTAGATAAGCTAAAATTAGTACTAGTATTAATAATTACTATATCTAGAGGTCTAAGATAGATATAGATCTAGTATTATTTAAGTGTGTTAAGTACTATGCTTGCTAATAGATCCTATAAAAATCTTCCTATATTAAAGGTAGTAGTAGTATTAACTATATAAAGTACTAGTCTTAGGTTAAAGTAAATAATATTAATAACTATAGTATAGTTAAAGTTATAGTTATTTTTAAGAGTAAATTTAAAGTAATTTAAAGCTCCTATATTAAGTTAGTAATATTTATAAAACTTTATAAAATATTTAAGTATTTATATTTTAACTTAGTAACCTAACTACTATAAAACCTTATAAAGTTAGTAAACTAATAAATATCTAAAATATTAATAAAGTTAGTATAACTTAGTCTCTAAAAGGTTATTCCAGGCTAATATCTTTTCTATATCTAATAGTAGCTATAGATAACCCTATTTATAAATAATAAAAATAATCAGGTCTTCTTATTATAAATAGTTTCTCAAATTATTAAATTAAATACCTAGTTTATCTATATCTATAAGATATAAAAGAAAAGGGGTATTTATTAATATAATATAAAATATTATTTCTCTAAAAGGTATAGAGATAATTATTATTCCTATTAATTTAATTACTCCTCCTAAACTAAATTTAATACTTACTCCTTCTATAATAATAGGGTTAATTATAATATTAAGTAACTTAGTCCTTTTAAGCATAATAAACTAGTTATAAGTAGCTATTAAAAATCCTATAGCTTCTATATCTAGAATAATACCCTAAAAGGTCTCTAAAAAATATCTTCTATTAAGTATAAAGATATTAATAAAAGTATTATTAGTTATTTATTTAAAAGAGTTATAGTAGGTAATCCTATAATAAGCTACTTAGTAATAATATTCTTATTTACTAAATAGATTAATTAAGTATTTAGGTTTATAAATTAAGTAAAGAATAAAGTTTGCTATTTATTATTAAATTATTAATACTCTTAACTATCTTACCCTTCTCTAAGTAACTAGAGATATATCTTAATCTCTTTATCCTCCTTATTATTTATTATTAAATTATTATAACCCTTATCTTTAATCCCTTTATACTATATAAGGAATTACTAATAAGCTATCTTTAAAGTATCTTAAATTTATAAATTATTTTAGAAGTAGGAGTATGCTTTATCCCTCTCTTTTTATATATAGTTTATTAAATAGCAGCCTATCTTTTTATAAATATAGCACCTCTGCTTCTAGAAATCTTACTATTACTTTAAATTATCTTATTTAAAATTTTAGTATAGACTAGAGTAGCTAAATTAATTATTCTAGTCTTAGCTATTATATTTATAATCTATTTAGTATTACTTAGTATAGTATTATAGTTATAGAGGTAATTAACTATTTCTAAATATAACTATATTACTAATTATAACTTTAAGCTAGTTATAGAAGCTCTTAAACTTTATTATAGGGTTTATAGTAGCTTATTTATATTTCTTAACCTCTTAGTAACCTTAAAGGAGTTAGTTATATAAGATCTTATTACTTTTATAAGCAGCACCTAATACTAGTTATATCTTTATAAGAGTTTTAATTAATAAATCTAAGGCTTTAAACTTTATTATAGATAGACTATTATTTATAATTAATATAAGTATAGTAATATTCTATTTAGCAAAGTATACTTATTTAAATTCCTCTATTTTAAAATATTTACTAAGCTTAGTAATAATCTAGTCTAGGTTAAAATAAAGCTAAATTTAGTAATTTTTTTATAATAATAATATAATACCCTTTTCTTAAGTATAATTAAAAAAGTAAATAGTATTTATTCCTTTATAAAGCCTATCCTCTTATATATATCCTAAAAGATATAGAGTTTTAGCTTTAGTATATCTATATCTTTACCACTATACTTTATCTTATTAATATATAGCTTAGTTAGGTCTATAAGTTAGTATATAAGTAAGTATATATTATTTTTAAGTCTAATTTAAGTATTTATAATATTTAGAATAGGGTTAGTATTTAAAGTTAAACTAAGGTTAACTAACTATAAAGCCTTATTATTTATAAGTATATTTCTTTTATTATTAGTCTATAAAGATATAAACCTTACTCTTCTCTTACTATTACTATATATAATCTCTTTAGTAAAGTCTTTATTTTTCTATAGCTTTATAGATATAGTATTCTTACTTACCTATTCTTCTCCTTTCTTAGTTATCTAAAAGTGGAAGTTCTTCTCTATAATAATTATAAAAAGTTAATCTATAACTTATAGGGAATTATAGATAATATATACTCTACCTATTATAAGGTAGTTATAAAGTTATTAAATAATACTTATAGTAGCTTAGTTCTAGAATTTAAGTAATAGATTAATAAAGTTATATATAAATTCTCTCTATAAAGCTATATCTATAAAGCTATTAGCTTTATAAATCTTAAAGTAAAAGAGGATTTTAGTATTTACCTCCTTTTCTATAGTCTTATTACTAAATTTAAATATTTAACTCTAATTATAGTTATTTATAAATATCTTTATATTTAGAAAAATTAGAGATTCTATAATAAGTTAATAGTATAAAGTTACTATAATTAATAGGTCTAACTATAGTATTAATTAGCTAGATATAAAAGAATTTACTATAGCAGTTAATAGTATTATATAAAAAAAGGTAAATAAATACCTTAGTAAGGTTTTAGCTAGCAAAGTCTCTTATTAAAGCTTCTACTATAGTATAAGTCTCTCTTATTTATACTAAGATAGCTAGTTCTCTAGTTACTAGATTTAGTATAGTTAAAGTAAAGTTTTATATTCTTAGTCTTAGTAATACCACTTATAGATCTATAAAGCAGTATTACTATTATTTAGTATTATCTTCTTTTATTATTTCCTTTAGAATACTAAATTTAGTAATAGTAGTAAGGATATTATAAATTATATAATAATAGGTATAGCTACTTACTATAGTATTATTATACTTACTATAAATAATAATCCTTAAGCCTCACTCTTATCTATAAACTAAATAGAAAATATATATTATCTTTTTAAGATATAAAGAAATAGATACCCTTATTTTATCCCTCTTAGTTAGAATAATCCTGGGTTTAAATAGGTATTAGTAGTGCTAATAATAATATTATAAGTTATTATAGCGTTTTAGCGTCTTTTACTATATCTACTAGTAGGTTATTTACTATATACTAAATAATATATTATTTTAGTAGAAAGTCACTAGTAGTATTAGATTTACCTCTTATTTAGATATAAGTTATAGTTTTAGGTTAAAAGTAATTCCTCCTTAATAATTATAAAGTTAATAGTAATATTTATTTTATAGTAAATAAATTAAGTATTTTAAGCAAAGGTCTTATAATATTTTAGTATATATAAGCATAGATATTAAGGATTTATAGTCTTTTTAAAGAATAGTAGTATAGATTTAAAAAGAATAGATCTTAAGCTTAAATATAGTAATCTAGTTAGAATAGATAATTCTATAGCAGTATTTTTATTAAATTAGCTTATTATAATATTTATAGATCTATTATTTATCTATTATCTCTTATTCTTATTATTTAAGTAGTATTCATAGGTAATAAGTTATATTAGTAAAGTTATTATTATATATAATAGATATAGAGGTATCTTAAGGTTTTTAAGATAGGTATGCTATAAGCAAACCTACTCTTTATATCTAATAACTTAGGTAGCATAAAGATAAGTCCCTTATATACTAGATTATAAACCTAGTATAGAAGTTATTATTTCACCTCTTTAAGTAATATCCTTATTAATCTATAGGAGTTAAGTAGTATAATATATAAGGTTAATCACTAATTAGTGTTAGTTTTACACTGGGATAAGGTTTATATAGGACTTAGAGCTCCCTTTATATATATATATTAAAAAGCCTATAAGTTAATATATATCTATTCAGAAGTTCCACTTAACTATATAGATAGTGGTGTTAAACTATATATATATGCTCTGTGATAGGTTATATAACCTTATATATATCTATTAATTGCAGTGTATATCCTGCTGCTTTGCGGGTTATAGTGTTAGCGTAACAGTTTTAGAAATAGTTAATTTTATAGCTTTAAAGTTATATATTATAAAGGGTAGAGTATTTAGATTAATAATAACTAATCTTTTAATCTACTTAGTAAAGACTCCTTAACCTTAAAATAAGTTAAAAAAGAGATAACTTAATAAAGGGTTTAATAACTAATAAAATAAATATAAAAAGGAAGTTAATAAATATTAAGTATATATAAGTTATTACTATTTATTAAAGTGTTAGTATATTTTTACTAATAAGGTACTTAATAGGTAAACTCTAAATAAGATAGTTACTAACTTTATAAAGAAATAATATAAAAGGGAATTAATAAATCAAATTAACTATTTAAAGATCTCTATAAAGAACTAATAACTCTTAAAGAGATATAGAGAAAAGATATAAATTAAGAAAGTAATATTTACTATAACTTATATCTATAAATTATCTAAATTAGTATTATTAGATTTAGGCTTAATAATTTATATCCTAAATAACCTTAAATACTTTAAGACTCTATATAGTATTTATAATAAAGACTTTATTTTTATAAAATCTAAACTAATATTAATTAAAGAGTATAGATCTATAATTATATATATTATTAAACCTAAAGATTATTTAGTAAAGCTATATCTCTTTAATACTATTTATTATAATACTATAGTAAGGAATTTTATTAAGTTTATAGTTATAACGCAGCCCCCTATAAAAAAGACTATAATAAATTCACCTAGTTTATAGGTATAATTCGGGAAACACTATAGAGGTACTTTAACCTATACCCTCTACTAGTTAAGAATAATAATATAGAAACCCTATATATTCCTACTAGCAAGTAAACCCTCTAAATATTATAAAGTTAGATATATATTCTGGCTAAATAGACTAGTAGAATAGTAATAGTGTGGGCAACGCTATGCTATATATAATAGGGCTGATTATATTAGAGCTAAGTAGGCTACTAAGGCTCTTATAGCCTGGAAACGCCTTTTAGTAAGATACTATAAAAAACGCCTAAAAAGTAAACCTTCTACTAAGGTAAATACTACTATATAAGATATCTAATAACTCCTTACTTAAAGGTTAACCTTTTAGTAAGGTGTATATAAGAGATAACTTCTTAACCTTCTAAGAGGTTCTCACAGCTAGAAGCATAAAAAGCTCTGCTGCTATAAGCAGGGCTTTGTGCCTATCCCTCTCTCTTATCCTTATTAACTTATAATAAATCCTCTAAGATAGCGGCACCACACCTGGCATATTAATACGCCGGGCATATATGAGGCATGCCTATTATTACTAGCAACGCGAACTAAGGAATTTTATATTATATAGAGGCTTAAAGAAAAAGAATATCTACTAAAATAATAAACTAAATAACTACTGCCTTTAATAATAAAATATTATATTTATTACTAAAGTACTTAATATCTATAATTAATATATTTTTAAGTATATACTAAAGAAACCTTTAGTAATATTTTATAATAATACTATACTAATCTCTCTATAATATAATATCTATACTATCTTAATAAAAAGAAAGCTAAAAAAAGGATATCTATAGTAACTAATACTCTTAACTTAGCTATATAAGAGAGGCTATAATATACTATTTAGAGATAGTAATATATAGTATAAAGGTAAAGAGTGAAATATCCCTAATATTAATAAACTATAATATATATAGCTTAGGGAAGATAATCTAATAAGTATAATAAATATCTAGAAAGTTTATTATAACCTTAATATTAAAAAGATAAATAGCTCTAGACTTTTACTTATTTAAATAAGAATATAAAGGCTTTATAATCCTTTTGCTCTTTATAAACTAACTATTAAGTTATACTTAGTATTACTATATTACAAACTATTTAACTAAAGCTTTAATAAAATATTTACTTAATTCATTAACTTAGTTAAAAAGAAGCTAAAAATTATAATTAAGGTATTTAAATATAATAATAAAATCCTAAAGTACCTAGAGATAAAGAGCTTTATTTAGATAATAAGTACTTAAATTAAACTTTTAGTATTAAATATCTAAGCTTAAAATAGAAATAGAGAGAGAATTATAGTAGTTATAAAGATAAAGATTAGATATCTTTACTTATTATTAAAAGTTTTACCTTATTTATAGCTAGAGATCTATATAGTAGTAATTTATATATATAACTATACTTTATTATAGTTAAGAGATTAGAAAACTCTATATAAACTTCTATATTAATATATAAAGAATAATATTATTATACTAAATATCTCTTATCTATAATAATATAGCTATAAAGTATTTACCTTAACTATATAAGCTTAACCTTATAAAAACTAACTTTAGTAATTTAACTCTAGGGCTTAGATTAGATATCTTATTAGCTATACTTTATTAAACTCTTATTAAGTATAGCACTTAGTAAAGTAAGAAGTTATTACTATAAAAAATATTAAGTTTAATAAAAGTATAAAATTTAATAATAATATTAATAAGTAAAAAAATAACCTCTATAAGATAAACTAAAAAGAGATATATAATTACTATAATAATATTATTAAGTTAATAAAGCTATAATAGATACTAAACCTAAATATTACTAAGAATAATAAAGAAGCTAAATAGTTATTATTAATTAATTTAATAAAAACTAATAAGGTTAATATATTAACTAAGTTCTAGCTATAAAATAAGTTTAAATACTCTTAAGCTTAGTTCTAACTTAATACTCTATTTTAATCTCTATTCTTATTATTTTTCTAAGTAATAGAGGATCTTAAAATAAAAAAGAGAGAGATTATTATTACTAAATCTAAGAAATTTAAATTTAATTTAAGAACTTTCTATAAAATAGTATTTCTAGCTAGTATAAAGCTAAGTAAATTAATAAAGTAATAAAATAATCTTTATATCTATTTATAGTTTAGCTAACTTAGTATTAATAAGAAGTATAACTAGATATTAAGCCTTAAAGCTAGAAGCTTTTTATTTAGTTTAATAATATTTAATAATTCTATTAAAAATAGATTAAAGAGATATCTAAAGAGAACTTACTAAAGAGATCAACTATTATTACTCTTATTTTATAGCTAACTAACTAGTTACTTGTTAAGAAATAAGTTTAGAGAAGCTAGAAAGTTATATCTAAATAGTTATAAATTATTAAATTTATAGATTAAAGTGCTTAGTATAATAATATAAGGTTATAAAATTCTTAGCTATTATTAAATATATATCTATAAGCTAGATAAATATAAAAAACTTATTAAAGTTAAAGTAAAACTTATTATTAAAGAAGATTAATAACTTTATAATCTAAGAAATATCTATTTTATTATCTTAATTAGTATATTTTCTTTAAAACTCTTATTATAGTTATAAATTAGTTTAATATAAACTTTTTATAGTATAATATAGTTAATACGTTTATTTATACTAATTTTAATAAAGAAGTTTATATAGAGATAGCTCTAGAGTATATATTTTAAAGTTCTTTAAAGCTCTCTATAACCTTTACTATTTACTATTTCTATAGTAATAATACTTAAAAATAGATTTTATAGTAAGTAGATTTAAGTAAATAATTAGTAACAACTATTATTAATAAAATAAGAAGATTCTATTTTTCTTTTATATTAATAACTATATATTTATATATCTTCTTTTTAAAGAGATTAAGGTCAAATAGCTAATTAATTTAACTTTAACTATAATATTACCTTAAAAAAGAAAAAGAATATTTAGTAATTTCTAGAAATTAAGGTTATTTAAGATTAATATAACTATAAACTATAGCTTTTATAGTTATTCTTCTTTAAGAAGTTATTAAAACTTCTAAATAGTAAATTAATAAGAAACTATAAAACCTTAATAATATAAAAAAAGCTTCTACTCTATAAAGAAAAAGTAATAAAGGTTAATATTATAAAATATTAATAAAAGGTAGAATTACTACTATATACTATAGTAATAATAAGACCTAATATTTTATTTATAGTTAGTAAACTTACCTACTTTAACTAAAGCCTTAGGCTTTATTATTAATATATTATAAACTATATTATTTAATACCTTATATAAATAAAGAAACTATATATAGAATATAAAGTCTCTAAGGAATTAACTAAAAGCCTTAAAGTTATATTAAATATTAGTTTTATTAATAATATACTAAACTATAAGAGTTCTTAATTCTTTATAATAAAGCTCTTTAGAGAAATAATATTATAGAGAGTAAATAAATAAAATATAGTTATTATGTTAACTATAGAGATAGAGCTTCTTACTTTTTAATAAATAGTAAAAGGGAAACTATTTATAAGTTAACTTATTACTACTATATAAGTCTCTCTCTTAAATAATAAATTACCTAAATTTATAAGTTTTATAGCTATTAATATACTAAAAGTTATAATTTAGTATAATAATCTATAAACTATAAACCTTATTATAAAGAAAATATTCTAGCTATAAATAAAACTCTACTATATTAATATCTATAACTACTGGCTATAGTAAGAGGTTATAGAAGAGTATATTAAGGTTATCCACACTCCTTTAGCTAAGTTAATAGTAAATAAATTTATAAAAGCCCTTTTATAGCAGTTTTATAAGAGATTTATTACTTAACTAAGCCTTATTAATAAGTTATAAATAATTATAGAGGTTTAAAAGAGAGAGAAGTTATAAAATATTAATAGTAATATTAGTTCTGGATTTAAGTAGGCTTAATATCTAACTTAAAGGGGTAACTTTATAGTTACTATACTAGTTAAATTAACCTAACTTACTAAATCTATCCCTAACTATAATATTATATCTATATAAAAGAGAGGGTATTATACTAATATTTAAGTCTTTAAGTATATAATTTACTAAAAATCTTATTTATATAAGATTATATCTTCTTTATCTTCTCACTATTATATAATAAATCCTCCTTAGAAGCTAATAATACCCTTATAAGCTATACTAATAAGACCTCACTGTTAATAATAATATCTTTTTAAAATACTCTATAAATAGTAATAAAAGATAATAGAGAGTAGTAATCCCTTTTACTATAAATAAGTAATTCTATAAGATAAAGCAGTTAAATTAAGCTAAGATAAATAACTATAAAAGAAATAATATCTCCTCTATATAATACTCCCTCTTATTAATAATATTTTTAAGTTAGCACTACTTTAATAAGTTTATTATTACTAACTTTTTAGGCAGAGCCTATAAACCCTTAAATTAGATAAGAAAACTAAGTTATAATACTATAATTAAGGGCTAAGAGCCTAAATACTTTATAATAATCTATAGATAATATTAAGAGATAATACTAAAGAAGGGATTATAAGATAAATAAATAATAGAGTTATAAAGTTATTAGTAAATATATAGAATATTAGATAACTTTATATTTAATAGATATATTTAGATAACCTTAAATATGCTAAATTTAAGCACTTTAGAGTTAATTAGCAAACTTAGCCAGTTATGCTAAATTACGCTATATTATGCACAGAGATTTCCAGATAGCTACATATATAATATATCATCATTTTACACCCCATACCATATAATTCAACAGGATCCCACTAAGAATAAGGACAAACTTTAAAGAGGAAGTTAGAGAGTTATAAAAGAGAGAAAGTTTTCAAATTATCTAAGTTAAAGAGAAGTTAAGAGGTATTTATACTTAAGCCCTAAAGCCCTACCTACCTGGGTTATATAAGCAGAGGAGGAGATTTAAGTTTTAAGATTACTTAGCTTATCTATTTGCCTAGGGTAAGAATATAATAGTAGATAAGGTCAGCGATCGCCACAGCCTGCATAAGACTTAAGGCTTCAGGAGCCAGCTTCTAGACCTAGGGATATTAAATAGCATAGAATAAGATAAAAAGTAATATATAGTATATATAGTATATATAGTATATATAGTATATATTATTATGAATCACGTATTTAAATAGATAAGCAGAGTAATAATATCGCCTATAATAAGAGCTATAAAATAGGGTGCAGGACAGGCTGCTGTTAGCTATATAGGGTTTGTAGATATATAGGGGCATCCTGTGGTGATCATCAGCAGCATAGCTAAGCGCAGCTCGTGGCGATCGCTGCTGGCAGAGGCTGAGTGCGCCAATCGCCACGGAGTGCACTCATTTTCGCCAACTCCTGAGTGCGCTGATCGCCACGGAGTGCCCTCATTTTCGCCAACTCCTGAGTGCGCTGATCGCCACGGAGTGCGCTCATTCTCGCCAACTCTGGGGTGCGTTATTTGTCAAATTCGCAAAAGATCGAGCGGGCCCCAGTGTTGCGAACTTGTCCCGTACAGCGCCTTATCTGACAGATGAAGCACGCAGAAATCGACGTTATGGAACATCATCTGAAGTGACTTGCACTTGACTAGTCCCATTTTGAGATTCTCAGCCAGATTCATGCTTTAACATCCCCTCAGCGAAAGGCATTCTGAATGTTATGCATCTGCTCCAAACCTGCAGCGAGCGCTACTCCCAGATGTATGTTGTGTCTCCCAGACACTTGTAACTAGCTAATGATGTTGTGGTAATGCAGCTAAACGAGTTTATCTTGAGGCTATGCCCCCTTGAAGCTCTGTTTTGACTAGAAGTGATTCCTCTCCTCCCCTCAGCCTATACCATCCTGACTGCGCTGGGCCCGCACAAAGTTGTCTTTATTCGTGAACTGTGATGTGTGATATTTTGCAGAAAACGCCTAACATAGGCAGAATGTGCAGGTCCCGCGTACCAGCAATTGCATAAAGTCACAAAAAATAAAAAAAAGCATGATGCGGTTTCAGAGCCACCTTGGCGTTTGAATGAGACTTATTCTACTAATACTGAGCCCTCTCAAAACCCCTTTCTAATGCAGGTCATGATAACGCTGATCTGTTCATACCCTGTATGCGTTCTTCGTCTTTCTCTACTGGTGACCACTAAACCTTCTCTCAGCCCCCACGACAGGGCCCCCGCGATTTCTTGACGGCCAACTTGAGGACTCCTATCCTCTGGTATGCCTAATAAGCTCGGACATCTCGATTTGACAAGCCCGTATACATTCTGGGAGGAAAAAGCCTCCCTTGACATTCCAGCTTGCTCTGTCTTGCGGACGGATGACCTCATTCCCGATTCTGGGGCTAGGGTACGGGACTTGGAAATTCTGAAATAGAAGCGCCTTTGCGCGTAGGTCGTTTGGCCTTCCCAGACATAACAGGCTTCCAGAAAAGCCGAGAAGTTGCACTGGCCCATCCTCGGAGTTCACTTCCGTTCGCCACAACAACGAGCCGTTCTGCTCGTGCGTTTCGTTATCCCAGATATACTGTGTACCCTCAATGAGGGCTTGTCTCTTCTGGGCAAGGATATCCTCAAAGAAAGCGTGCTTATCCGTTGGTGTCAGGGAGACTCCGGTTCTGACAGTTCGACCGGCGTCATGTATGAGGTTTGCCGCCACAAACACTGGAGCACCCGAAAGGGCGGCTCCTAGATCGCCCCATCCATCAACAGCAGGCATGCCTGCTGCCGGATCTACCCAGGGAAGCGTTGATTGAATATTACCTGTTTGCGATGGGAGTATAAGAGAAAGATCGCAGCGATATCCTTTTGGGTAGGGTAGGTACGCGCTAGGCTCGTCGAAAGTTACCTGGATTGTACCAATCCGTTTTCCGGTCGTCATTAGCCACACCTCTTTACCGATCGAGGTGTTGCTACCGAAAGTACTTGTTACCTTCTCTTTTGACATCACAAGGGGTAGTTCTGCCGTGGTGATAGGCGGGGCTCTGTATCGAAGTAAGGCCCTTGTCTCGGCCCAAAACCAGTCGAAGAAACGAAACAATCGATTGTCGCCTGTTGGATGATGAACAAACCCGTGGGTTACTGTCGTGATGGCTGATTGACCGTCTGGTAAACGAAGGCGAACCCCGATGCATGCCGTCGGCGTCGTTGCGGAAGGCTCGTCAACAATAGGGCCGCCGATCTCAGTGGTTGGGTTATGGGCAGTCATGTCTGGCTCATCCGTGCTTGACGGGACGAGGTCCAAAACGTCAAATTGAACATGAAAGCCACCGACCTTGTACGCAACCCCAGTGCCTAGGTCGTTGTACAAAGCTTTGGCAGACTTGTACAAGACAACTACGCATCCAGCAATATAGATACGGACGCCAATCGCAAGGGGAAACATTGAACGGAAAAGCTCCAGATCAGAATCGCTCAGGGCTGCTCTCGGGTTAATGTGGCGGCGTATCAAATCCCGCTTCCAGGGGAAAACCGCGTTTGTTTGGGCGTATTTTGTCGATGGAGCCTGGTGGACTTCTAGGCCTCCAGCATAAACGTATGCACTTGCCGCTCCATCTCGAAGGACCCAAATCCTCCTTCCTGATCGTTCGCATAATATCCATACCGATACTGAGTTGGCGAACGCTGGGTGATTTGATCGTAGAAGACGAACATTGTCAGGTGTTGTCTCAGGCTCAAGAAGCGCTCGAGTTGCGGCGATATGTGGGGGGCCCCAGGATGTCAGGTCGTCTGACGGGAAGATTTCTGTGAAAGAAACAACCCAAGGACGTTTATCAAAAGTATTGTCGACTATTTCTCTCGGAATATTTGAGGAGTAGCTATGACGATGCTCCGTCTTCTGCCGTTTACATCGTTGAGAGCCAACGGAGCTGTCGGCAGACGTTATAACGGTATGGGATAAAGACTCCATGATAAGGAAAAAGACCTCGGGTACCAATGCAAACCAAGGCCTGATGTTTGAAACAATGGCTTGCTGTCGGCTGGAAATCAGGATATGAGCGAACAAGAAAAGCAGTCGAGGTAACTAGCGGATAGGGAAATCAGTCTCAGCTGAGCATCGAGGGTTTTGGATAAAAGTGTGTATAAAGAAGAGTTCCGGGCGGGCAGACTCCTAAGGTAGGAAATCAGCCATCTTATATTAAGCTTAGTGGAAAGAGCTCCCTAATGTGCTCATTCTGAGCTTCCGGTTTAAGGTTTTGCTTTAAATCGTCACAGTAGTCAGTAACGACTGCTAAGTTTTCTTCTATCATTCAGCGTGGAAAAGACCCCGCTCTTTTCGGACATAAAGGTTACCAAGAGCACCCCAATATGGGCAGGGGCGGGTACGTACCCTGCAGGGTCAGTACGGATATATTAGGTCAAGTGCTATTCGCTGCTCTTAACCTAAACAACACTTATCCCACCTAAATACCACTCATTTTTGGAAGGGGCAGAATATTTGGCACCCCTCCTGGCTTGGGGGCCCGTCGGCCTCACGACTCGCCCCACTTCGCGACCGGCTCCACTTTTCTCTCCCACGCGCAATTACCTAAGCGGCGCCCCTGCGCCCGCCACCAGCATGCAGCCTGTGGCGATCGCTGCCCCACACCATCTGACCTCGGCAATCGCCACGGCTTGCATCACACCCAATCACCCATCTGTTACGACCGCAGGCGGCGCCTTATCGCTGTGACAACAAGGATCCCATGCGCAGTTAGGGGTCAGAAACAAGGGTCTAATAAGCATATTAATTAAAGTCATATAAGCAAAGCTATCCTTATACCAAATTATAGTATACCTAGTGCTCCTCTTATATATTATTAAGCTTCTAGGTTATCACTTATACCCTTAAATTACTACTTATACCTCTAACCTATATATAGCTTAATATTATACTATATATAGCCTGCTTATTATAGTGAGGCGCTACCTATAGTTATAATACTTCTCCTCACTAAGAACTTAGTTTATATATATATTAAACCTTCTTAGTGCTATCCTCTATAGCAGTATTAGCTCTAAATAGCTTTATACTACTCCTCTTATAAAGTTATTTAAAGATTATTCTTCTAAGTAGCTTTATAAGTAGGTTAGCTATATTATCTATTAATAATATATACTTAAAGTTAATCTCACTATATTTAATAACCTCTTATATAAAGTAGTTATAAATCTATATATACTTTATATAGTTATTTATAAACTTTCCCTTTATAAATATAATAGCTTCTATATTATCTACCTATATATAGAGGGGTTTTTTAAGCTTTACTCTAAGTTTACTTAGGAAATTATATATCTAAAGTGCTTTTAATATAGTAGATAATACTATATAGTACTTAGCCTTAGTTAATAACTTAGAGACTATAGCTTATTATTATAATCTCTATAATATAGATCTATTAGCTATAAAGAAGATCTATCCTATTATTAAGTATGCTATATCCTTATAGCTAGTATAGTTACTATTAATATAGCTATAGAGACTCTATTTATTTAGGTTTCTAGCCTTATATTTATTATTATAACTTATTATAAAGGAGGAATATATATTAAGATATTATATTAAGTACTTTATACCCTTCTTATATAACTTATTAGGATAATAGGAGAACCTAGCCTATAGTTCTATATTAAAGGAGAGGTCTAGCTATATTATAAGCGCTCTAAAGCTAACTTTACTTAATACTCTTTAGTACTAACTCTAGAGATTTAGATTTAGTGAGGTCTCTATATTAGAAACTATAAAGTTAAGCATTCTAGTTTTAATAGGTATCTTTATAGATCTAATCTCCACTCTAAATTCCTATATTATATTAGCTAAGTATATCTCTTAGTTAATAATAATCTTTTAATACTTCTTATTAAAGGTAAGTTAAATACTAAGGAAGCTATTAGATATTCTAAGGTTATTAACCTTAATCTTATTATTTATATATTTCTAGATTATATCTAGAGCAGCTTCTAGCTTTATTACTAAAATATTATTAATATATATTACTATTATAACGTCTAGAGCTTTATTATAGTAAGTTATATTATCTAAGTATAGTAGTATAAATCCTATATACTAGAGAATCTCTTATAACTTCTTCTGCTACTATCTCCCACTCTATTATAGCCTATATAGAGCTTTATAGAGTTTAATAACTTACTCTTAATCTTCTTTATAATTATATATAGCTATAAGGCTACTATATTATAAGTCTATAAAAAACTTCTTAATTAAAGAGAAAAGTATTATATAGACTGCCTCCTCTAGCTCTCTATTTAAATATATATTAATAAAGTTCTATTACTATATAGAATACCCTTTTTACTATATATAGGCTAATAGGATTTACTATAATACTATATAAGATATTAAAGTATATATCTAGGTAAAGTCTTACCCTAAAACTTATAGAAAGCCTCTTACTATAATCTATACCTTATACTTTATAACCTTACTATAAGCTTTTTTATACTTTTAAACCTATTTAGCTGTTAGTTAGAGGCCTTATAGTGCTTCCTCTTTATTAATAAACTATAAGACCTCTTTTTCTATAAGTCTATATATTTTAGTAAAAGCTGCCTCTACCCACTCTAACTAGTTATTTATAGATCTATTCTATGCTTCTATAATAGTAGTTAGGTCTATATAAGGCTATAAACTTATTTCCTAATTATTTATAAAGAGGTTAGTTATAAAAGCTATAGTATAAGTATAAGCTATACCCTCTCCTCTTAAAGATCTAGTCTCTCTAATTTATAGATATACTTTATATATCTAGTCTATAATTCCTTATATATAGCTCTAGAACTATAAGCCTTAGCTAGGTAGTAGTGTTTACTAACACTCCTCTAGCTCTATTATAGGTTTATAGAAGATAATATTAAAGTAGATAATAATCTTATTCTGCTCTAGTATCTATATTTTATATACTTAGTCTCTATAATAACTAATAAGGATACCTTTCTCTATATATATTACTATCTTTTTGCTCTTAACTTAGACTTCTAGATTAATATAAGTAAAGTAGATACTCTTAATAACCTATAACTAGCTTATATTAGGTATATAGTCTCCTCTTAAGCTTAATAACTTATTATAGAGTGCCTAAATAGGTATCTTATCTATAATAGCTATAGTATAGAAGCAGTTAATAATATAGACTACTACTATAAATAAATATAGCTATAAATCCACTAAGACCTCTAAATTAATACTTAAAGCGCACGCCTTATCTAGAATAATCCAAATTATATACTCTACTATACTATTCTGCTTATATATATATAGTAGCAATAACTCTATCTTTATTCTATTATTCTATAATATAGCCTTAAAGTAAGTTACTATAAACTCCCCTATATTATCTATATAAATAACTTTTACTACTATACTAAAAGTATTCTTCTACTCTTAGAGATAAATCCTTAACTAATATACTAGTGTATTTTTTATATCTATAAAGATAATTACTTAGAAGTATATCTTATTATCTATAACTAGTAAAAAGTATTTAAAGTACTTTGCTAGCTTTACTTCTCTAATATTAATATAAAGAATATTTCCTGCCCTCTCTATATAGCACCTTAGCATTTATAGGGAGTATCTCAGGCTCTTTAAGAGATTATAGGTCTTATAGAGTTATAGAACTACTAACTTAGAGGATATTATATAGCTCTTTATTATCTAAATAGTCTTTTTTATCTCTCTAAAGCCTAGATAACTAAGTCTCCTATACTAGAGCTTAGATTTAGTCTTCTACTATATAGTATATATCACCTATATATCTAAATCTCTCTTATATATTATATTAAGGTTAAAACCTCTTTAGTATATATTAAGTATTATAAATACTTATCTATTAGCTCTAATAAGCTTATTCTTATTAAAGTAGCCTCTACTAAGGTAAAGTCTCTCTCTGCTAAATATATTAATAGAGAAGCTTAGTATATATAATATATCTTATAATTATATTAACTTCCTATTATTAAAGTATAGTATAACTATTCCTATATATTTAGGGTAGATAAATCCTCCTCCTATATATATTATATATAGGGTTATTAACAGAGCATACTTATTATTATTATACTATAATATATTATTTATTATATATATATTCATACCTATATCTTATAGCTAAGTACTATTACTTTACTTAACTATTCTTAGAATAGTCTCTTCTCTTTTAGTGTTCTCAGGTATAGTTTTATATACTAAATACGTTCTAAGATTGCTCTATACTGCCTAAAAGTTATTTAAGTCTATAAAGGTATAGCAAACTTATTTTATTATCTTCTAACTCTTCTTTATAGACTCCTTCTTAGATATATCTATCTTATTATTGCTCTTTTATAGTATTAACAGACTTTTATTATTAGCTTTATAGATAGAGCATACTTACTATATAATATTAGTATAGCTATAGCTATAATAATTATAGCCTATATAATCCCTCTTCTTAGACTTCTTTTTAGTATCTCCCTTAGATGCTTTATCTATTATTTATATAATAAGTATAGACTTCACCTTACTAATTATATAAGCCTTATCCTAAAGGTCTGCTATAAGTCCTTTAACTATTATTATAAACCTATTATAATACTTTAACCTCTAGTAAATAGCCTAGTTATAATACTGCTCTTTAGCTTCTTAAATAAACACTTAAATAGTATCTTTAGAAAAGATAGTACTACCTACTTATTAATATCTATACTATAGCTTACTAAACTTTAAGATATATAATATAGAATTACTCTTTATAAGCTTAAGAGTATATATCTAATCTTATATTTATCCTCTTAGAATAATACTAATACTAGTATATATCTATATAAGGGTGTTCTAAATCTTAAAACTACTCTATATATATACTATAAGGGATAAAGACCCTTCTATAAGGTTATTATATATCTTAATTATAATCTAGAGATCCTCTACTAAGGTTAATATATCTCTAAGAGCTACTCTATAAACTACTATTAAGATTTATACTTATATTAACTATATAATCTAATTTATAGATCTCTTTAGGTATAGATTCTTAGAGAACTTTATCTTAAAGCCCTTAAACTAATCTAAATCTAGTTTAGGGGTCTTACTAGGCATTTATATTATTAATAGAGTATCTATTATTATAATATCTAAATAGCTAGTCTCCTCCTATATACTAAAGCAGGAGTAGGCCAGGCTTACTAGGGTTCTTAATAGCAGTAGCACTATTAGAGAGGATATATCTTTACTACTATTATAAACTATAGATAGTACTAGAGTAGTCCCTTATATACTCTATAACTATATTTAAAAAGCATTATGCTCTTTATATACCTATTAGTAAGCTAACTATAGCTTAGTAATCTTCTACTAAAGATCTATAATAGCTTTATCTTAAGGTCTTACTATCTCTAAGCTCTATAATATACTTACTATAACTATAAGTAACTATATAACTTCTTAAGAGCATACTAATAAGCTTATAATATATATATTATATTAGATAGTTATATAACTTTATTTTACTATTTTAGTAACTACTATAAAGCAGATCTAATTTATAATATTATATAGGTTATGCTACTATATAATAATAAGGATTCTATATATAGTTAGGGGTTAGAAATAAGGGTTTAATAAGTATATTAATTAAAGTTATATAAGCAAAGCTATCCTTATACTAAATTATAGTATGCTTAGTGCTCCTCTCATATATTATTAAGCCCCTAGGTTATCGCTTATACCCTTAAATCACCACTTATACCTCTAACCCGTATGCAGCTTAATATTGCGCCGCGCGCGGCCTGCTTATTGCAGTGAGGCGCCGCCTATGGTCGTAATAATCGCAATAGGCGGGCCGCGCGCAGTGCAATATTAAGCTGCATACGGGTTAGAGGCGTAAGTAGTGTCAAATTGACCCCTTAGCGTACACAGTGACGCGCTAAGTGCGCGCAAAAGGCGCAGCAACTATAGCACAATAGCATAACATAGATATTAGCCACTTTTAGGCATAAATAACGCATAGATCTATATATAGAGATTTCTAGATAGCTATATACTTAATATATTATTATTTTTATACTCTATACTATATAATTTAATAATTAATAGTCTGATTATTATATATAACACTAATTAAAGCTATTTAGATAAATCTATAGTATTAAATTTACCTCTATATTATTAATATATAAGTTTATAGTAAGCTTTTTACTATTAATACTAGTATAGCTTCTAGCTCCTTATCTATATTTAATAGTCTAGCTAATTAGCCTCTATAATAGAATTAAACCTAATATAAATTTTAGGTAATAGAACTATAGAAGTATATTAACCTAGAGAATATAAAAAAAGAGAATCTTAATATTATTCTAAATACTATTTTAAGAAAGCTAAAGCTCTAGGACTATTTCTAGAAAGCTAACTTCTTAATAGCTAATATCTAGAATACTAAAATAAGAGAATTATCTACTTTAGTATTTAATATAGCCTAGCTAGAATTAGAATAAGTAATATTAATAAGATCTAAGCTAGTATAGTTCTTTAATAACTTAATAAGATAAGATTAATATATATATATAATATAGTTATTAATATATAAAGATAAAATAAAGAATATTAAGAACTTATATAAGATTATAGTTTAATTTAAAGACTATATTTAAGAGATAGTTAACTCTAAGTATTAATTAATCTATTTTATATTTTAAAACTTTATTATAGATATTATTATCTATCTAAAAATAAGAGCTAGAATTAATAATACTTAGTAACTTAAAATAATAAAAGTAGTTTATATAAAAGTTTTTAAAGTTCTTTATAAAAAAAGATTATAACTTAGAGGTTTACTACTAAGTAGGTTAATAAGTATAAATTAGCTATATCTAAATTAAGAATAGTAAATATAATAGAGAGTAGTGAGAAGTTGGGATAGTTTAATAACTTTATTTATTTAACCACCCAATCTCTCTCTCTTTATAAACTATAATATATAAGTTAACTTATAGAAAAGAGGTTAATAATAAAACTATAAAGCTTAATAATCTTATTAAAAATATATAAAGTAAAGTTCTAGAAATAGTTAATACTATAGCTTTAAAGTTATATATTATAAAGAATAGAGCTTTTAAATTAATAATAACTAACTTTTTAATCTATTTAGTAAAGACTTCTTAACCTTAAAGTAAGTTAAAGAAGAGATAACTTAGTAAAGGGTTTAATAATTAATATAATAAGTATAAAAAGAAAGTTAATAAGTATTAAGTATATATAGGTTTTTACTACTTATTAAAGTATTAATATATCTTTATTAATAAAATACTTAATAACTAGACTCTAAGTAAGATAGTTACTAACTTTATAAAAGAGTAATATAAAGAAGAATTAGTAAATAAGATTAACTATTAAAGATCTTAATAAAGAAAGTAATATAGAGAAAAGATAAAAGTTAAGAAGGTAGTATTTACTATAACTTATATCTATAAGTTATCTAAATTAGTACTTTTAGATTTAAACTTAATAGTTTATATCCTAAATAACCTTAAATACTTTAAGACTTTATATAGTACTTATAATAAAAACTTTATCTTTATAGAATTTAAATTAATACTAATTAAAGATTATAAATCTATAATAGTAAATATTATTAAACTTAAAGGTTATTTAGTAATACTATATCTCTTTAATACTATTTACTATAATATTATAGTAAGTAACTTTATATTCTATAGATACTTAAAAAAGAAAAGTATTTATTAAGATAATAAACTAGATAACTATTATCTTTAATAATAAAATAGTATATTTATTACTAAAGTACTTAATATTTATAATTAATATATTCTTAAGTATATATTAAAGAAGCCTTAAGTAGTATTTTATAATAATACTATACTAATCTCTTTATAATATAATATCTATACTATCTTAATAAGAAAAAAGCTAAGAAAGAGTATTTATAGTAACTAATACTCTTAACTTAGCTATATAAAAGAGGCTATAATATACTATCTAGAAATAGTAATATATAATATAAGAATAAAAGGTAGAATATCTCTAATAATAGTAAACTATAATATATATAGCTTAGAGAAGATAATTTAATATTATAAGCTATAGGTAGGAGTAAGGGCAAGTTATAAGGAGTAACTATCTTAGCTATAGATTAGTATATATAGAAAGTATAGTAAAATAGTCTATAGTGTGTAATTATATAATTGCGCGCTATAGCGCATAGCTACTATAGCCTTATAAGGCTAAGAGTGCTATAAACTATATTATAATACACCCCCTAGCTATATAGCAAATATTACTAATATAGTAATCTATTATTATATATAGCTATAACTATTTTTAAATATATATAAAAGAGATAAAGTAGTGTTATAAATAGCCTTAAAGATATAAAATAAATAAAAATATCTCTTATAAGTGCTTTAAAGAGTATAAATAAGTAATATATAACTTAAGTAATAGTAATATAATCTAGGTAAGTAGCAGAATCCTATTAGCAGCACTTAACTACCTATAAAGGTAGCTAGATAGGTATAGTTATTACTTATACTACTCTCTACCTTAATTTTTCCTTCTTCTTCTACTTAGAATACTATAATAATTATAAGTTAACTCTCTATATATATAAAAAAATTATTATATATATTATTAACTATTACTAATACTTATCTTTTATATAGAACTATCTATACCTATTAATACTATTATTAAAAATAGCCTCTAAGTATAAATAATCTATAGCACTAATTACTAACTATATTACTAAAACTAAGATAATTTATAAGGCTAAGAAGAAGGTAGAGCAGGAGTAGCTAGCTGCTCTTACTAAGTAAAAAGAGGCTAAGAATAATAAGATTAATAAGTATAAGTCTTTTATTTTACTATTCTATAGCCTCTCTAGTAACTATTACTATTTAATAAGGCTTTTTAATATTATAGAGGCTAATAATATCCTTCTAATAGAGGAGGCTAAGGCCTCTAAGAAGAAGCCTATATATAAGTATAAGTATACTTTCTCTATTAAGGAGAAAGAGAATAAAGATAAGGAGAAGCCTATTAGTATATTTATAATATTACTTTCTATAATCTAGAAATATTAATCATAGTCTAGAAAAGCCTAAGTATAAGCCTAAGGAGGTAAAGATTATAGCTAGTATATATTATAGTATATTAAAGAAGAAAACTAACTCTACTATTAGTAAGAAAACTCTAAGCTCTGCTAAGAAGTTCTATACTTTCTCTACTATCCTAGAAGGAGCTAGTAAGCTAATAGAGTATCTATATTATAGCTATATATACTTACTACTTATAGATAAGAGCTCTAGTTACTACTTCTATAATATTAATAAGTATTAATATTACTACTTAGCTAGCTAAAGCTATAAGCCCCTCTCTGCTATTACTATTACTCTCTATAAGTATTACTATAAAGCCTATAATAGTAATAACTAGATTATAAATATTTTATATATATATATAGTATATATAAGATAATTTAGTATAGTGCTAACTTATCTATCTAAGCCTTTACCTTCTAGTACTAGATCCTCTAAACTATCCTTAAAGAGGAGAAGGAAAAGGAGGAGGAGAAGGAGTAGAAGTAGGAGGAGGAGGAGGAGGAGGAGGAGCTTTAGGTTATTATATGCCTAGAGGCTGCTATAGAAGAGCTAGCTTTAGCTAGCTCTTCTTAATAGATTTCTATAGTTACTACTCTTTTTAGTAATACTATTACTAATATATATACTTACTTATTAAGCCTTTTAGCTCTCTATAAGCTGCCTATTAGTATAGCTAATAGCTTTATTAACTACCTTATTATAGCTATCTATACTAAGGAGTGCTCCTATTATTAAATATATACCTTTAAGTATTAATATCCTTTACTTATTAGTATTTAGAGAGGTATAGAGCTAGTATACCTAGAGCTAGTATATCTATAAGAATTGCTTTTTTTTGCCTAGCTATTATATATAGAGAAGCTATAGCTTTATAGATAATATCTACGAGTCTTTAAGCCTAATAGAGCTTTATTTTATATTCTTAAACTTACTTCCTCTTTATTATAATAATATAGTAAGTATCTACTAGGTTTAGCAGTACTTAGAAGTATTTAAACTTAGCTTAAAAGAAGCTTTTTATAAGCCTATTTATTAGTATCTTATCTATAAGTATATAGAGCACTTTAAAAATACCCTTTATATACTCTTAGTATAGCTATATATTTTAAATATTAATATACTATAGATAGGTTAAAATATGCTCTCTCTCTCTAACTACTAGTTAAATAGTCTACTAATTATTATAATAGACTTTCTAAATATCTCTAAGTTTTAAAGTAAGGTTATAGTATAGCCTTTAAAAAGCTATTATCTCTTTAATAGTATATTTAAGGCTTAGAAGCTCTACTTTAGTTATTAATATTATAACTATTACTTAATAAACTGCTTTCTACTAAATTATACCTCTAAAGAGCATTATTATATAGCCTTATAATAACCTATATATCTCTTTATTATTAATAAATAAGGTATTACTAGCAATTAGTAGTAAAAAAGTCTCTTTATTACTCTCTAAGCTACTATAGCAGATTATAAGGTAGTAAGTTAAATAGAGATACTATATATACTGCCTTACTATAGCAAAATGCTATATACTTAGGTTTATAAGAAAGTAGGAGAGTTATACTATAGTAAAGGCTACTTTAAGGTATATTATTATTACTATATATAGAATGTTTTTAATAAGCAATTAGTAGTTCTTAACTTCTACAGTAGTAGCCTTACTAAAGTTTTTTATAAGCTTAGTACCTAATATAAAAATACTTAGAGTAATACTATTATAGAGACTAAAGCACTCTATAATAGTCTTAATATACTAATTATAGACTAGATAAATCTTTTTAGCTACTTAGTTTTATATAATATATATTCTAAGATACTATTTAATAGAACCCAGTTTATATAGTTTATATAGTTTCTTAATCTCTTATATAAGCTTCTAAGCTTTAGAAGTATAGTTTTAATAGAATAAAATAAGAATATTATTAATATAAAATAGGAGCAGAACCTTATAGTACTTATCTTAAAAAAGGTAGGACTCTTTATTATATAGAGAGAGCCTAAGCTTATATAAGGCTGCAAAGAATTCCTTATACTATAAAAGAGATATATTCTTTAAGCTATATAAAGCTCTATTAAGCTCTATAACTTTACTAACTTACTTAAAGCTATCTAAAAGGTAGTAGGTAACTAGCTCTCTATTTAGGTTAATATCTATATTTAGGAATATATTAATAATATTAAATTAGAGTATTTTATAGTTAAACTAGGCTATAATTGCTACTACTATATATAGACTTTAGGCTATAAGTATAGTAATATAGGTTAAGCTAAGAGAGAAGGTATCTTATATATCCCCTTATATATAGATTTACACTTTATAAATATTAAGATAGTTACTTTAAAACTTATAAATATATATCTACTTTAAGAAAAGAGGCTTTAAGTATACCTTAAACTAGTTAATAATATATTAGATCTTCTTAGCTATAAGCTTATTAATTTCCTTATTTATAGCCTCTTAAAATATATCTTAGAGTAGCTTTCTTAGCTTTCTAGCTTTAAGATAGTTACTTAGAGGCTTTAAGAAATCTTCTATAAAGTATATTATCTTCTACTTAGTATTTAGATATATCTTAGAGTTATTCTATAAATATACTATAATAGTAGAGTATAGAGTTTTATACTTAAGAGTGCTTTTTATAATAGCTTTATATTAATTAGGCATAAAGGTTATAAAGAAAGCATTCTAGTAGTTATTTAGTAAGCTCTTTTCTAAATAAAGAGTTATAAAAACTCTTAGATATTACTCTCTAGTACTTTATTATATTAGAGGCTTATAGTTAATCTATTAATATTAATAATAGGTAAGTTAAAAATCTATTTTAGCTACTAAGGAAAAGTCTTATCTAAATTACTATAAGCTCTCCTCCTTTATAGATACTTAAGTAGCTAGTTTTTAAGTATTTAAAATAGGTAGATATAGATCTATACTCTTAGTAATAGCATACTATACTTTAAAGTAGGGCTTTAGTATTATAAGAGGGTCTAAACTTAATTCTAATATACTTTTAGAATTAGAAGTTTATTTAGGAGTAAGTAATTCTCTCTATATTCTAGCTAGTATACCCTTAAACTATATTATAGTAATAATATAAGATACTTCTAAACTATAAGAAGTAGCTAGTATAGAGAACTTAAGCCTATTAGTAGTTTATTTATTTATTATAAAGTTACTATTTGCTTTATTAAGTATCTCTAAGATCTTAAAGACTATATTAGAGGATTTAATAGGTATTTCAACCTTATTAATAATTATTTAAACACTCTAGATATTTATAGCCTCCTTCTTATTATTTAGAGAGTAGAATTTTAACTTATTAAAGTATATATTATATATAATAATAACCTAGTTAAGCATAAAAACCTAAATTCTATATAGGTTATATATTTCTAGTATATATCCTATAAGGTATTTAAGATAAGCCTTAGAGTTAACTTTATAATAGTATCTTCTAATACTTTTTTATAACTTCCTTTAAGGAGGTAAGCTCTATAGCTATAAATATATAAGCCTCTCTAATATAGATATAGATTTTAGTATATAGTAAGCATAAAGTCTAGTTACTACTATTAGAAGTAGTTCTAGAACTACTTAAGTTCTATCTAAATAGGGCTTTACTAGTTATTTATAGTATATAGGCTAAGTTTAAAAATAAAGACTACTACTCTCTAAGCCTCTAAGATAAGATATTTTAGTAGGTAAGTAGCAGTTAGTATTATAAGCACTTTTAGGATAATTTCTAAGCTAGTACACTCTCTGCTATCTATAAGCTTCTTAGTGTTTACTAATAGAAGCTTAAGATTAATTCTAAGCTTCTCTACTTATTATTTATACTAAGTAAAGCCTTATATAGTAATAATAGTATACTTAATATTATAGTAGATCTTATAGATAGTAAGTTCCTACTATCTTTATATCTAGTATTTAAATATTTAGAGTACTTTAAATACTTTATTATACTTTTTTAAGACTAAGAGAATTCTAAAAAGTCTTCTACAATACTTATCTTTAATAAGAAGTATCTAGATATATAGTTTGCTAAGCTTTTAATAGTTAAAGAGATTCTAAGCTATATAGTAGTAAAAATAGGGAGATCTAGTCTTAGATATACTATATAAGATAACTTACTAGGTATATACTTAAGTATAAAATTTATATTAAATATATAATAAAGTCTTAATTCTCACTCTCTAAGTGTTATATATAAGGTATTTAAGTATGCTCTAGTCTAGGTAACTAGCTTAGAGATACTATAGTTATATATTATTAGACTTTTTAGCTATATAGTAGTATAAAAGATATATTAGCTTCTAGTTATTTAAGAGAGCTATAATACCTATACTACTTATAGAAATACTTAAACTAGATAGGTAGGTAGAGATAGAGTTATATTTAAAGAAGATTAGATTACTTTTATATAATAGCTACTTTATATAAGTAGACTTATCCAGCTTACTAAACTATAAAGAGCAGTTATAGCTATTATACTAGATATCTATCTTAAAGAGAAGTGCTTCTAAGATAATATTAATATATATATTTTTAATAATAGTAATATTATTTAAGGTTAGAGCACTCTTTTTACCTATTAAGGTATCTTTAAATATATCCTAGATAATCTAAATACCCCTCTTAATAATTAGTATACTTATACTACTAACTTTAATTACCTTATTATTATATAAGTATATAAAGGTACTAGAAACTAGCTTTTTCTTATTATTAATAATATAGAAAGCTCTATAATTATCTAGAATAATACTATTAGGGAGAGTATATAGTTCCTTAAAGAATATAAATACTATAGAATAAACTTAGATTACTTAGCTATTATCTTTAAAAAGGCTTTAATTAATAATATAGTAAGAAATATTATTAGAAAGTTACTCTTTATTACTAGCACCACTCCTATTACTATATCTGTTCTAGCTGCTATTATAGTATCTACTATAGCTATAGTTAGATAAGTACTAACTACTCTTTTAAGACTTCTTTATAATCCACTCTATATATATAAAGTTATTATAAATATAGCTCTACTATAGAGATATTACTATCTTCTATATATACTATACTTTATTCTTTAGTATTTTATAATCCTTAAAGCTATCTTTTAGTAAGCTTATAAATATCTATTAAATATAGCTATAGTTCTATAAGGTTTATCTATAGTATTATCTATAGAAGTAGCTAGAGATCTTATTAGATATTACTACTAAAAAGGAAGTATCTAAAGTAGTCTATAAGGCTTAAAGTAGATCCTCTAAGTTAGAGCAGTCTATAAGAGTAGTATATACTCTAAGTAATCTACTAAAACCCTTAGTAGAAACTAGCTTACTATAGATCTTAGCAGTAAGGATAATTTTAAGCTTTTTAAGTAAGAAATAGGGTATTCTAATCTTTTTTACTTAGATAACTAAATCTAGCTAGTTTTAGATCTAAGTAGAAGCTATTCTATAATATACTACCTTAAGAAAAGTATATCTACTATAGCTTTCCTTAGTATTAGTAATATTTTAGCTTACTACTAGCTTATAGAGATAGTACTACTCTTTATACTACTTAGTAGGTTAAGTAGTATACTTAATATACTTTAAAATATTCTTATAATCTTAGTATACTTATTTTTATATACTATTATTAAAGTAAGTAAGTTACTATTTAAGAAGGTAGAGTATATTTTAAAAGTTAATCTAGGACTTATTATTCTTATTATTAAGCTTTATTTCTGCTACTTTAAGGTAGACTATATTAATAGTCTAATAAATAAGTATCTAATAGTTATAGTATAAAGTAATCTATAATAAGAGATTTATACTATTAGTAAAGAGATACTTAAATATATTACTCTACTTATCTTAAATATTTTTATACTTAATAGGAGTTAGTAGGATTAGCTTTATAAGCTTAAAAGTAGTAAGACCTACTCTACTAGCTTATTAAGAAGTATTAAACTTCTTACTCTTAATAATATTAATAGAGTTATTATACTTAGTGATTTTATAGAGTATCTAAGAGAGATTCCCCTTTTACTTCTAAAAAGCTGCTTTATACTTACTAAGATTAGCTTTATACTTAGCTTAGAGATAGTTATTATACTTATTTATAAACTCCTAAATAGTTAGAGTGCTCTTAAGAGTATTAAAAGGCTTGCTAGTATTAGAGCTATTAGAATTAAGATACTTCTAAATACCCTCACTCTATATAGATAAGTATAGATTAAGATATTAATAAGGCTAGTTAGTAAGGCTCTAAAGCCTTACTTCTAGAGAGAAGGTTATTAAAGAGTATATAGCTATTATTATAAGGTTACTTTAAAAAGGTTTTTAAGTATTATAAGGTTATTTTAAATAGGTAAAAAATAATAAGAGAAAAGCTGCTTACTCTTTCCTAAACTTAGAAAGGTTAGAGGGATATTTATAAGCTATAAAGCTAGGCTTATAACTATTATAAGCTATAGATAGGGGTAAGAATAAGTAATAAAAAGTAACTATCTTAGCTATAAATTAGTATATATAGAAAGTATAGTGAAATAGTTTGCAGTGCATAATTATATAATTATACGCTATAGCGTACAGCTACTGCAGCCTTATAAGGCTGAGAGTGCTATAAACCGCATTATAATATTTAATAAATATAATAAATACCTAGAAAGTTTATTATAACCTTAATACTAAAAAAATAAATAGCTTTAGACTTTTACGTATTTAAATAAAGATATAGAGACTTTGTAACTCTCCTACTCTTTATAAACTAACTATTAGATTATATCTAGGATTATCATCTTAAAGACTACTTAACTAAAACTTTGATAAAAGTATTTACCTAATTTATTAATTTAGTTAAAAGGGAGTTAAAAGTTATAATTAAGGCCTTTAAATATAATAATAAGATCCTAAAATATCTAGAAATAGAGAGCCTTATCTAAATAATAGGTATTTAAATTAAGCTATTAATATTCAATACTTAAGCTTAAAATAGAAATAGAGAGAGAATTATAGTAGTTATAAAGATAAAGGCTAGATATCTTTATTTATTATTAAACCTTTCTCTTTATTTATAGCTAGAGATCTATATAGTAATAATCTATATATATAACTATACTTTATTATAGTTAAGAGGTTAGAAGACTTTATATAAACTTCTTTACTAATCTATAAAAAGTAATATTACTATACTAAATATTTTCTATTTATAATAATATAGTTATAAAGTATTTACCTTAACTATATAAGCTTAATTTTATAAAAACTATCTCTAGTACTTTAACTCTAAAGCTTAGATTAGATATCTTATTAGCTATATTTTATTAAATCTCTACTAAATATAATACTTAGTAAAGTAAGAAGTTATTATTATAAAAGATATTAAGTTTAATAAAAATATAAAATTTAGTAATAATATTAATAAGTAAAAGGATAACTTTTAGAAAATAAACTAAAAAGAGATATATAACTACTATAATAATATTATTAAGTTAATAAAACTATAATAGATACTAAACCTAGATAATACTAAGAATAATAAAGAAGCTAAATAGTTATTACTAACTAATTTAATAAAAACTAATGAGATTAATATACTAACTAAGTTTTATCTATAAAATAAGTTTAAATATTTCTAAGCTTAGTTCTAACTTATTACTTTATCTTAATTTCTATTTTTATTATTTTTCTAAGTAATAAGAGATCTTAAGATAAAGGAGAGAGAAGTTATTACTACTAAATCTAAGAAATTTAGAATGAATTTAAGAACTTTTTATAGAGTAGTATTTCTAATTAATATAAAGCTAAGTAAATTAATTAAATAATAAGATAATCTTTATATCTATTTATAGTTTAGTTAACCTAAAGCTAGTAAGAAGTATAACTAAATATTAAGCCTTAAAGCTAGAAGCTTTTTACTTAGTTTAATAGTATTAAATAATTTTACTAAAAATAGATTAAAGAGATATCTAAAAGAAACTTACTAAAAAGATCTACTATTATTATTCTTATTTTATAGCTAACTAGCTAGTTACTTATTAGAGAATAAGTTTAAAGAAGCTAAAACATTATATTTAAATAGTTATAAACTATTAAATTTATAGATTAAAGTGCTTAGTATAATAATATAAAGTTATAAAGGTTTTAGCTATTACTAAATATATATCTATAAGCTAAATAAGTATAGAAAACTTATTAAAGTTAAAGTAAGACTTATTATTAAAGAAGATTAATAGCTTTATAATCTAAGAGATATCTATACTATTATCTTAGTTAGTATATTCTTTAAGACTCTTATTATAGTTATAAACTAGTTTAATATAAATCTTCTATAATATAATATAGTTAATGCTTTTATTTATATTAATCTTAATAAAGAAGTTTATATAGAGATAGTACTAAGGTATTAAAAGAGTAGATATATTCTAAAGTTACTTAAAGCTTTTTATAAACTTTATTATTTACTATTTCTATAATAATAATATCTAAAAATAGATTTTATAATAAGTAGGTTTTAAGTAAGTAGCTAGTAAAAACTACTATTAATATAATAATAAGTTCTATTTTTCTTCTATATTAATAACTATATATTTATATATTTCCTTTCTAAAAAGGTTAAGGTAAGATAGCTAATTAGTAAACTTTAACTATAATACTATTTTAAAGAAGAAAAAGATATTTAATAGTTTCTAGAAATTAAAGTTATTTAAGATTAATATAACTATAAACTATAGCTTTTATAGTTATTCTTTTTTAAGAAGCTATTAAAACTTCTAGATAGTAAATTAATAAGAAACTATAAAACTCTAATAATATAGAAAAAACTCTTGCTTTATAAAGAAGAAGCTATAAAGGTTAATATTATAAAGTATTAATAAAAGATAGAATTACTATTATATACTATAGTAATAATAAGACCTAATATCTTATTTATAGTTAGTAAACTTATTTATTTTAACTAAAACCCTAGACTTTATTATTAATATACTATAAACTATATTATTTAATACTTTATATAAATAAAGAAACTATATCTAAAATATAAAGTTTCTAAAAGATTAACTAAAAAACTTAAAGTTATATTAGATATTAGTTTTATTAATAATATACTAAACTATAAACGTTTCTAATTCTTTATAATAAAGCTTTTTAGAGAGATAATATTATAGAGAGTAAATAAGTAAAATATAGTTATTATATTAATTATAGAAATAAAGCTTCTTACCTTTTTCTAAGTAGTAAAGAAAGAACTATTTATAAATTAACTTATTACTACTCTATAAATCTCTCTCTTAAATAATAAACTACCTAAATTTATAGATTTTATAGCTATTAAAATACTAAAAGTTATAATTTAATATAATAATCTATAAACTATAGATTTTATTATAAAAGAGATATTCTAGCTATAGATAAAACTCTACTATATTAATATCTATAACTACTAGCTATAATAGGAGGTTATAGAGAGGTATATTAAGATTATCTATATCTCTTTAGCTAAACTAATAGCTAATAGACTTATAAAAGCCCTTTTATAGTAGTTTTATAAGAGATTTATTACTTAGTTAGGCTTTATTAATAAGTTATAAATAATTATAAAAGTCTAGAAGAGAGAGAAGTTATAAAACACTAATAGTAATATTAAGCCTAGATTTAAATAGGCTTAATATCTAACCTAAAGAGGTAACTTTATAGTTACTATATTAGCTAAATTAACTTACTAAATCTATTACTAACTATAATATTATATCTATATAAAAGAGAGGGTATTATATTAATATTTAAGTCTTTAAGTATATAATTTACTAAAAACTTAATATATATAAGTAACCTAAGTTTTCTTTATCTTTTTATAATTATATTATAACCTCTTAGAAGCTAATAATACTTTTATAAGCTATACTAACTAGACCTTACTATTAATAGTAATATCTCTTTAAAATACTCTATAAATAGTAATAAAAAATAATAGAGAGTAGTAATCCTTCTTACTATAAATAAGTAATTCTATAAAATAAAGTAGTTAAATAAAGCTAAGATAAATAACTATAAAAGAAGCAATACCCTCTCTATATAATAATCCCTCTCACTAATAATATTCTTAAGTTATTATTACTTAAATAAGTCTATTATTAATAACTTTCTAGGTAAAGTTTATAAAGCCTTAAAATAGATAAGAAGACTAAGTTATAATACTATAATTAAGGACTAAGAGCCTAAATACTTTATAATAACCTATAGATAATACTAAGAGATAATACTATAGAAGGGATTATAGAATAGGTAAATAATAGAGTTATAAAGTTATTAGAGGATATATAGAATATTAAATAACTTTATATTAAATAGATATATTTAGGTAACCTTAAATATACTGGATTTAAAGTGCTTTAGAGTTAATTAGCAAACTTAGCTAGTTATGCTAAATTATGCTATATTATGCTATATTATATTAAAACTAAAGGAGTATATTAAATTAACCCCTTAGTATATATAGTAACGCGCTAAGTGTGTGTAAAAGGTGCAGTAACTATAGTATAATAGCATAATATAGATATTAGCCACTTTTAGGCATAAATAATGCGTGGATCTATGCATAGAGATTTCCAGATAGCTACATACTTAATATACTATCATTTTTACACTCTATACTATATAATTTAATAAGTAGTGATTTAAGGGTGTAAGTGATAACTTAGAGGCTTAATAATATATAAGAGGAGCACTAGGCATATTATAATTTAGTATAAGAATAGCTTGGCTTATATAACTTTAATTAATATACTTATTAAACCCTTATTGCTAACTCCTAACTATGTATAGAATCCTTATTATTATATAGTAGTATAATTAATATAATATTATAAATTAGATCTGCCTTATAGTAGTTATTAGAATCGTGAAATAATATTATATAACTATTTTATATAATATATATATTATAAGTATAGTAGTATACTTCTAAGAAGTTATATAATTATCTATAGTTATAGAGTATATAAGAAACTATCTTAGGACTATCTATAGTTAGTAATAGTAATAGAGATATATCCTCTTTAATAGTGCTATTACTATTAAGAACCTTAATAAGCTTAGCCTACTCTTACTTTAGTATATAAAAGAAGACTAGCTATTTTAATATTATAATAATAAATACTTTATTAATAATATAGATATTTAGTAAGACTTCTAAACTAAATTTAGATTAGTTTAAGAGTCTTAAAATAAGGTTTTCTAAGGATCTATACTTAAAGAGATCTATAAATTAGATTATATAGTTAATATAAATATAAATCTTAATAATAGTTTATAGAGTAACTCTTAGAAATATATTAACTTTAGTAGAGAATCTCTAGATTATAATTAAGATATATAATAACTTTATAAAAAAGCCTTGATTCTTTATAATATATATATAGAGCAGCTCTAAGATTTAAAATACTTTTGTATGGATATATACTAATATTAGTATTATCCTAAGAGGATAAATATAAAACTAGATATATATTCTTAAGCTTATAAAGAGTAACTCTATATTATATATTTTTAAGTTTAGTAAGCTATAATATATATATTAATAAGTAGATAGTACTATTTTCTCCAAAGATACTATTTAAGTATATATCTAAAAAGCTACAAAGTAATACTATAACTAAGCTATTTACTAAAAGTTAAAGTATTATAATAGATCTATAATAATAGTTAAAGAACTTATAGTATATCTCTAGAATAAGACTTATATAATTAGTAAGGTAAAGTTAATACTTATTATATAAATAATAAATAAAATACCTAAAAAAGATACTAAAAAGAAGTCTAAGAAAAGAAATTATATAAACTATAATTACTATAGCTATAGCTATATTAATACTATATAATAAGTATACTCTATCTATAAAGCTAATAATAAAAGTTTATTAATACTATAAAAGAGTAATAATAAGATAGATATATCTAAGAAGGAGTTTATTATTAGTTTCACGCTGGGATGAGGTTTACATAGAACTTAGAGCTCCCTTTACATATATACGTTAAAAGCCTATAAGTTAACACATATCTATATTTCTAAGTTCCACTTAACTATATTAGCAGTAGTATTAAACTATATATATATACGCTCTGTGATAGGTTATATAACCTTATATATACCTATTAATTATAGTGCATATCCTACTACTTTGTAGGTTACAGTATTAGCGTAATACTAGCAGTCTTTTCTTTAAGGCTAGATATGCTATAACCTGCTAAAATACACTCCTATATTACTAATACTTATTATAAACCTAAAGTGGGTTTAAAAACATAAAAATAGCATAGAATTTTATACTAATCTTATCCTATATTTAGTATAGTTAAATTCTCCTCTTCTAAGATACTAGAGCTACTTTAGTATACCTAGCACTATTTATTCTCCTCCTTAACCTTCTCCTCTTAAGTTACCTATCCCTCTATATAAACTATCACTTTATTATTATTAATAAAGCGTTTAAGGGTCTGATTTAGAGTACTTTTTATAAAAGTATCTATAGAGTTATTATTACTAATAATCTATTATATCTTATAGATCTCCCTCCTCTTATAAAACTATTAAAGCACTATAATATTAATTATTAGTCACTTCTTCTTTATAGTACTAAGCTTAATAAGGTATTTATATAGTAAGTATAAATTAGTATAGATAATTATAGAGATATAAGATCTTTTAAGGCAGTTAGTAATCTTCTAAAGCATTATTATAATAGTATAGATAAGGTCTATATTAGTAACTATACTATAAACTTTAAAAGCTAGAACACTCTAGGTAACCCTCTTATACTTTATTAAGCTAAAGTAAATAGTATTACTATAGATTATAAATATATTATTATTTATTATCTTATTAGTAAGGATAATAATAAATCTAATCTATAATAAGAGGTTTAAATTATTAGTAAAAGAGCTATTAATAAAAATAAATAGTTTAGCTATTACTAAGTTAATAGGTATAAATATAAAGCTATAATTAAGGTTCTCCTTTTACTATTTAAGGTGTTAATTAAGCGCCTTTTTATCTTTAATAGTTAGCTCCTAATACTATATAGCTATAAATAGATTAAAGCATACCTCTAGTTAGCAAATTAATATAATATATATACCTCTTACTCTTTACTAAATATATTACTATTTTTATTTAGTTAAAGTAGCTTTTAGGTTAATAAGCTTAATCTTATTCCCTTATCCCTTTTAGTATAGAATAAGACTGCTATTTATATTTAGCATAATAATACTACTATTAAATATTAATAGGTTATTTAGGTTAAGTTATTATTTATTCTTTATAGTAAAGCTAGCTTTTATAAGTTTATTATCCTCTTATTTAGAGAAACTTAGTATTAAAAGTCTAATTATAGTATCAGTTTATATACTAATAATACTAAATCTATTAGTAGTAGTTAAGGAGATTAGTAAGTATAAGTTAAATAAGGATTAATCTATTTTAAGCGTTTCTCTATAATACTTATTATAGGTTACCTACTAATAGGTTCTAGCTTCTATAATACTATATAGGGGTTTAATAACCCTTATAATCTAATCCTTAAAGTATTTGCTTTAAATTTTACTTAGAAGGTCTGCTAATATTATCCTATTAAGCTCTATTTAGGATTAGATATATACTTATATAATATCTCTAAGCTATAAGATAAATCCCTCTACTATTAGAGATAGTACTAAAGCAAAAAGTAATTATTAGCTTACCCTCTAAATTATTAGTAATTATATAAGAATCAAAGTCTTATTATTATTATTATAACTCTAAATAATAAGTTATAACTTTTTATAAGGTTAGTTAGTCCCTTTTCCCTTAACTTTATAAACTATATAGGATTTAAAAATCCAGGTTTTACTATAAATAGCAGTATTATAGGGGATAATTTCAAAAACACTATATTTCTAAAGTGCAGTTATCTTAGCTATTATAGAAGTAGAGAAAGGTTCTCCTAGTATTATAATAACACCCTCCTTATATAGGTAGATAGCAAGGTTATAATCTAAATACTCTTTTACTATTAGAAAGGTTATAATATTACTAATCTTATAGCTAAGAGCTTTTACTATATTAATAATAAAAATAGTATTAATTATAATATCCTCTTATCTATTTTAGTCTATAAAGTAGTTACTTCTTTATCTTAGACCTATAATAGGTATTATAATAGCTTCTATATAGTTCTTTAATAGTCTATCTCTCTTATATAGAGGTAGTAGCTATTATATTTATAATCTATCTAGTATTACTTAGTTTAATATTATAGTTATAGAAGTAATTAGCTATTTCTAAATATAACTATATTACTAATTATAACTTTAAGCTAGTTATAGAGGCTTTTAAACTTTATTATAGGGTTTATAGTAGCTTATTTATATTTCTTAACCTCTTAGTAACTTTAAAGGAGTTAGTTATATAAGATCTTATTACTTTTATAGATAATATCTAATATAGATTATATCTTTATAAAAGTATTAATTAGTAAATCTAAGATTTTAAGCTTTATTATAGATAGATTATTATTTATAATTAATATAAGTATAGTTATATTTTATTTAGTAAGATATACTTATTTAAATTCCTCTATTTTAAAATATTTACTAAGCTTAGTAATAATCTAGTCTAGGTTAAAATAAGACTAAATTTAGCAAATTATCTTATAGTAATAATATAATGCTCTTTCTTTAAGTATAATTAGAAAAGTAAATAGTATTTATTTCTTTATAAAGCCTACTCTCTTATATATATTCTAAAGGATATAGATTTTAGCTTTAATATATCTATATCTTTACTACTATACTTTATCTTATTAATATATAGCTTAGTTAAATCTATAAGTTAGTATATAAGTAAGTATATATTATTTTTAAGTCTAATTTAAGTATTTATAATATTTAGAGTAGGGTTAGTATTTAAAGTTAAACTAAGATTAACTAGCTATAGAGCCTTATTATTTATAGATATATTTCTTCTATTATTAGTTTATAAAGATATAGATTTTGCTCTTTTCTTATTATTACTATCTATAATCTTTTTAGTAAAGTCTTTATTTTCCTATAGCTTTATAAATATAGTATTCTTACTTATCTATTCTTCTACTTTCTTAGTTATCTAAAAGTGGAAGTTATCCTCTATAATAATTATAAAGAGTTAATCTATAACTTATAGAGAATTATAGATAGTATATATTTTACCTATTATAAAGTAGTTATAGAGTTATTAAATAATACTTATAGTAGCTTAGTTCTAAAATTTAAGTAGTAGATTAATAAAGTCATATATAAATTCTCTCTATAAAGGTATATCTATAAGGCTATTAGCTTTATAGGTTTTAAGGTAAAAGAGGATTTTAGTGTTTACCTCCTTTTCTATAGTATTATTACTAAATTTAAATATTTAATCCTATTTATAGTTATTTATAAATACCTTTATATTTAGGGGGATTAGGGGTTCTATAATAAGTTAATAGTATAGAGTTACTATAACTAATAGGTCTAACTATAGTATTAATTAGCTAGGTATAAAAGGATTTACTATAGTAGTTAATAATATTATATAAAAGAAGGTAAATAGATATCTTAGTGAGGTTTTAGCTAGCAGAGTTTCTTATTAAAGCTTCTACTATAGTATAAGCTTTCCTTATTTATACTAAGATAGCTAGTTTTCTAGTTACTAAGTTTAGTATAGTTAAAGTAAAGTTATTATATTATAGATCTTAGTAATACTCCTTATAGGTTTATAAAGCAGTATTACTATTATTTAGTTTTATCTTCTTCTATTATTTCCTTTAAAATACTAGGTTTAATAGTAGTAGTAAGGATATTATAAGTTATATAGTAGTAGATATAGTTACTTACTATAGTATTATTATACTTACTATAGGTAATAATCTTTAAGCTATACTTCTATCTATAAACTAAATAAAAAATATACTTTGCTGTTTTAAGGTATAAAGAGATAGATATCCTTATTTTATACCTCTTAGTTAGGATAATCCTAGTTTTAGGTAGATATTAGTAGTGCTAATAATAATATTATAAGTTATTATAGCATTTTAGTATCTTTTACTATATCTACTAGTGGGTTATTTACTATATACTAAATAATATATTATTTTAGTAGAAAGTTACTAGTAGTATTAGATATACCACTTATTTAGATATAAGTTATAGTTCTAGATTAAAAGCAATCCCTCTTTAATAATTATAAGGTTAATAGTAGTGCTTATCTTATAGTAAATAATTTAAGTGTTCTAAGTAAAGGTTTTATAATATTCTAGTATATATAAGCATAGATATTATAGTTTTCTAGTATTTTTAAAGAATAGTAGTATAGATTTAGAGAGAATAGATCTTAAGCTTAAATATAGTGATCTAGTTAGAATAGATAACTTTATAGCAGTACTCTTATTATATTAGCCTATTATAATATTTACAGATCTATTATTTATCTATTATCTCTTATTTTTATTATTTAAGCAGTATTTATAGGTAATAAGTTATATTAGTAAATTGATTATTTATATAATAGATATAGAGATATATTAAGGTCTTTAAGATAGATATACTATAAGCAAACCTACCCTTTATATTTAATAACTTAGGTAGTATAAAGATAAGTCCCTTATATACTAGATTATAAACCTAATATAGAAGTTATTACTTTACCTCTTTAAGTAATCCTTACTAATCCATAGGAGTTAAGTAGTATAATATATAAGGTTAACTACTAATTAGTGTTAGTTTCATACTAGGATAAGGTTTATATAAAACTTAGAGCTTCCTTTATATATATATATTAAAAGTCTATAAGTTAATATATATCTATTTAGAAGTTCCACTTAACTATATAGGTAGTAGTGTTGAACTATATATATATACTCTGTGATAGGTTATATAACCTTATATGTATCTATTAATAGCAGCGTGTATCCTGCTGCTTTGCGGGTTATAGTATTAGCATAATAATTATTCTATACTTCAGTATTAATAGTAAAAAGCTTAAAATAGATACTTTATACCTTAATAGTAGTAATAATATATAGATAGTTTATAAGCTTAAGGTTTATTTTAATTACCTTTATATATACTCTATACTATATTAAGAATATTATTAAGTAGTCCTTAATTACTATAAGAAGTTTATTTATAACTTATTATATAAGGTAGAAGTTCTAGATATATACTATAGATCTATCTATTATAAAAAGTGCTAAGTAATACTCTTTATATTCTTTATTATAATTTTAGAAGTCTAGAGTAATATATTTATCTAGCTCTATATACTTAATAGACTCTTATATTTATAGTTATAATATAGCCCTCTATAAAAGAGACTATAATAAAATCACCCAGTTTATAGATATAATTTGGAAAACACTATAGAGGCACTTTAACCTATACCCTCTACTAGTTAAGGATAATAATATAGAAACTCTATATATTTCTATTAGTAAGCAAACCCTTATATGAAGTTACATATATACTCTAGCTAAATAGACTAGCAAAATAGTAATAATATAGATAACACTATACTATATATAATAGAGCTAATTATATTAGGGCTAAGTAGGCTACTAAAGCTCTTATAGTAATACCTTTACTAAACTTTCTAGTAAGGTGGTATAAAAAATACCTAAAAGGTAAACCTTTTAGTAAGGTATATATAAGAGATAACTCCTTAATCTCTTAAGAGGTTTTTATAGCTAGAAGCATAAAAAGCTCTGCTATAAATAGGGCTTTATATCTATCTCTCTTTCTTATTAACCTATAATAAGTTCTCTAAGATATTAACATTAAACCTAGTATATTAATATACTAGCTATATATAAGGTATACCTGTTAATATTAATAATATACAAAATATTATATAAGAGTTTAGTATTAATATAATTAATAAGGCTCTCTATTTTATTAAGCAGTCTATATAACACTAAGAGTATATTATTAATATAGCCCTTAAGAGAGCTCTTATTAATATCTCTATAAGGGACTTATAAATATACTAACTTATTATAAATAAGTAAGTAGACTTAGTAGCAGAGGTTAGATAGGTTATTAAGCACTCTATAGAGTAGCTCTTCTTTAAATAGACCCTCTATACTCTTTAGAGATTAGTAAGTATAGCTTATGATAAATAGAGAGAGTATTACTAATAATAGTATAGCTACTAGTAGATAAAGCAGTAATAGAGATAGTATTTAATAGCAGCGTGGGTAATAGGTAAGAGGATAAGTTAATAGATATTATTATTAAACTGTAAAGTTAAGGATTATAAAGCTATTTAGTAAGATAGGTATATATAAGTATAGCTATAGTTAGGATAGTTATAATTATATAACTAAAGGCTATATATATTATTAGGAGGTATAGCGTAGAGTTAGAAGGTCTATTATAAAGTAGGTAAAATCACTATATAATAGCTAGAGGCCCTTAATAAACTCTTATAGTGCTTATTATACTTAGTAATAAATCTTATCTATACTATAAATATTATAGTTAATTATTATAATAAGCTTACTTCCTTAGATAAGCTAGACTTCTCTTATACTATTTAAGAGGTATTAAATAGCTTTTAGGCCTAGATATCTAAGGTATTAGTACTATATTATAGTATTACTATAGATAGATTATTGCTTTGTTATTATATTATATATATATATATAATACTTAGCTAGGGATTACTAAGTATTTATAAGAAATATAGTGCCTACCTTATTCCCTTTATTATATAGTAAGGCACTCTCTAAGGTTTTTCTATACTTAAGGATCTATTAGTAATACTTCTTATTTAATATATAGAGATAGATATAATCTAATATTTAAAGATAGTTATTTTATAAACTTATATTTTACTAAATATTATATTACTATAGCTTTCTAAGTAATATAAAGTTACTTATAAATCTATAGTAAAGTGCTATATTATATAGTTATAGATATATTATACTTTTACTATATTTCTTAATAGAAACCTAGTATATATCTATTTATAGAAAGTTACTAGGGGCTACTTTAGTAAGTATAGTAAACTATAAGGTATTATTAAATATATATATTATTACTCTAGAGTTTAGGATAGTAGAGTTATAGAGTTAGTAGTTATTTAGCTATGTATAAAATATAGATTTAAGAGTCTCTCTATAGTAGCTATATAGTTATTTATTCTCTATATACTATTTAATGCTTAGTTTAAGCTTATAAATATACTTTATAAGCTTCTTATTATTATTAATATACTTCTCTACTATATAGTAGAGAGATTTACTTATCTAACAGTGCTTTAGGTATAGTTCTTTAAATATAATCTAGTACTTTGCTAAGAAATAGTAACTATAATAGGCCAGATAGAGGCCTCTTTTATTAGTTATTTATATAGTTATAGATACTCTTTTATAGCCTTTAGATACTCTTAGTGAGGTAGCTCGCTTACGTAATCATATTACGTAATGAAATATTATATAAGAATATTACGTAAAACAGCTTAGGTAATAAATAAGGTATTATTTTCGGCTTACTAACTAGTAACTAGCTAGATAGGGGAGAGAGGAGTTATTTATACTTATTCTAGCCCTTCTAGAGGCTTCTATTACGTAATTACTTACGCAATAGCTTACGCAGTAGATTGCGTAGATATTTAGCCTATTTGGGCTTAGTTATATATTAAAGTTATAGCTTAAACCCTTTTAGTTCTAGCTAGAAAGCTTATTAAAGGTAAGGCTTTCTAGGACTTTCTAGACCTTTCTATCTATAGTATAGACAGTACTATTAATACTGTAATATACTGTGTTACATTATATAGTATATTATTAAGTATTATTATTTATTATATATTTTATAGGTCTTACATATTAAGGGTTTTTGAGATATTTAAATAATATCTTACAGATACTATAGATTACTCTTCTCTATATACTTAGGATATAGTAAGCCTTTACTTCTTAGGTATTTCTAAGTTATCCTTAGATATAGTATTCTCTTTATCTCTTAATATAATAGGGCTAAATACTTCTTAATCTATTTTAGTATATAAATTAGCTATTTTAAATATATTAAGGATAACTTAAGTATCTTTTAGTATATCTTCTATAGTAAGAAAGTTAGTATTTATATATAATATTATTATTATTTAGTATATATAGATCTAGGTATCTAAAATACTATTACTAAGAATTATTATAAAGTTTATAAATTACTAATTAAACTTCTTTACTTATATAAAGCTACTAGCTTATACTTTAGTAATATCTTTTTTCCACTTTATAAGTTATTTCTCTATATTATACTTTATAAATAGCTTCTTATATATTAAGAGGTCTAGAGTTATAGTATAGCTATTTCTAGCTATAGCTTTATACTTATAAGTATTAATATTAATACTTTTATAGAGTATATATATTTAGTAGTTAATACCTTTATCTATAGTATAATATAGATACAGAAGATTTAGGTAGATATTATTATAGATTTAATCTTAGAGTATATACTATTACTTTTTATATACTTTATAATACTTATTTCTAAGTATATAATCTACTTAATAAGCTTAGTATAGTTTATAATTTACCTTAAATAGATCTATAATTATATTAATATATATAATAGCTATATTATTACTTAGTAATATAACTATAATACTATTTACTATACTATTTATAGAGTAGTTAGAGTTATCTAAAATAGTTAGCTCTATAACCTTATCTCTAAAGTAGCTTTAGAGTATACTGTTTATATTTAGAATAGTAATATATAGATTAATATTATTTTATAGCTTAAGGCTAGATATCTTTATATATAGAAGGTCTACCTAGAAAATCTAGTTACTAAATCTATATAGCTAAAAGGTAGTTATAATAGCTATTATCTTATAATTAAGGTTTTAGAGTAGTAATTATAGTAATATAGTATATATTAAACTATTTATTATTAAATTAGGTATTAGGATAGGATAAGTGGGGCTTAGCAGTGCAATTTCTAAGAGAGCCCTCTTAGTATATAGATCTATTATAGAAGGACTATAGTTAAGGAGGGAGGAAGAGCATAGAGGGGAGGAGAACTTATTATTATTATTATTATTAATACCTTAATACTTAGTTCTTAAGTTTTTTAGGATTTTCTCAGCAAATTTATACTTATTTTTAGTGATCTCTTTTAATTAGATCTATATATTACTTTATATATCTTTTAAGTCTATTTTTATTATTCTAGCCTATTTATAGGTAGAGTTATATTATTTGCTATCCTTTCTAGCTCTTATAGCTCTAGCCTTTATTAATAGTACCTAGAGGCAGATTCTTTTGCTCTTTTTAATAGCCTTTAAAGGCTTCTCAGAGAGTAGAATGCCTTTATTATATCTATATATCCCTGCTATTAATATATATATATATATAACTAATCCACTTTAAATATAATAATATATCTAAAAAAATCTATAAATAATAAAGAATAATAATATAATTAATAGCTAATATAGAAAGATAGAGAAAGATATTTATAGGTCTATCTTAGTTTATAAGGATAGTAATAGCTATATATTCTCTTAGAATTAAGGTAGAAATAATAAAGACTTTAATATATTTCCTTTTATATACTATTAGCAGGTTTTAGTAAATATACTCCCTTTCCCTCTTTCTTATATACTTTTAATACTACTATTATTTAACTAGTAAGTTATAGCTAGAGCAGCTAAAATAGCTATATTTAAGACTAATATAGTAATTAGCAGTCTTACTAAGCTAATAAGTATAGTAAGATTACCTAGATTAGTAAATAAATACTAATAAACTCCTTACTAGTATAGCCTTAAGTGCTAAGAGTAAAGAATACTAATATTTAAGATATTCTAATATAGTAAAGTTATAAAGTTTTCTGAGATAGGAGTATTATTAGGGAGATCCTTTTATATTAAGTAATAAGACTTAAGGTAAATCTATAAAAGCCTAGAATAATAAGATTAAGGTTAAGAGATCTTTTTATATTTATTTAGTTTATATTATTTTTCCTTTTTTATTATTTAAAGGAGTTATAATTATCTACTTTATCTTTCTATTTAGAAGATATTATAATAATAAATTCACTTTACTACTTAGAAAGCTTTATTACTTAGACTATATAATAATAAACCTAATATTTACAGGCCTATAAGTATTATATTTTCTTCTTATTTAAATAATAACTTAGATACTAGATCCTCTTTTAATAAGGGAAAGTAGCTTAAGGAGAGGTTTATAGAAACTTTATTTAGTAAGATATAACTATAAGCTATAAGATAGCTAGCTTCTAAAGATAATATAAATAGGTCTGCAAATCTCTCTCTAGAAATAGAGGTAATACCTCCTAGTTCTTATTATTTACTTAAGAGGATATATACTAATTAAGATATTATAGTTCTAGCTAACCTTTTAATAAGATACTCTATTATAGCTATAATAACTCTCTATTTAACTAGTATATCTAAGTTTATTAAGATTAATATCTTAGACTTTATTATAAACTATAAGAGCCTTTCTAAGCTTTACTATAAGACTAATAAAAATATAAAGAATAAGGTCTATATATATAGCTCTAGTAACTATTAAGATATAATATAATTCTATATTAATAAGGCTAAAACCTAGAAGAAAGCTAAGGAGAAACTTCTTTACTAATTTAGATTTATAGACTTAAAGTGTTAATAGAACTCTAATAAGAACCTTTGGAACCTAGTTATAAGCTCTTATATTAAGGATAATAACCCTTTATAGGTTATAGTATTAATTACTACTATTTACTAGCTTTAATAGAGAGCTATTCTATATAGAGATCTGGAACTTATAGATACTAAACTTATTTATATTATCTATTACTGCTTTTTAGAAAGGGTAATAAGAGCTATAACCTAAAGTCTTAACTGCTAATCTATTAAAGTTATTTTAAAGTAATAGGTTATAGTTAAAAATACTCTAATTAAATAGTCTACTACTTAGCAGAAACTTTAGTAACTATTAGACCTTATTAAGCCTAAATTAATAACTATGCTTTAAGTTTCTATAAAGATAATTTTAATAAGATAAAAGGCTAAAGCTAAAAAACCTTTTATAGTATAAACTATAAGTTTAATTATTAACTCTCTTATAGAGAGCTTTAGGACTTTTAATATTAATAGAGCTAACTATAAGATAGATATTCTAAGCCTTATTAAGAGAGTTACTAGCTAAGAAGATAATACTTTTAACTTAAATATTATAGAAGCTACTAAACCTTATAAATAATAATCTTAGAATAATATATAGACTTAATATTAGTAATAGTAGTATTACTATCTATAAGCTAGTTATAGTAACTATTAAAGTAGCTATTAATAATATTAAGAGTTTAAAAGAGATAGAGAAAGAGGAGGCTATAGAGGCTTTTAGTAAGAGAAACTATAATAATATATACCTTTTTAGGCTTTTAGATACTACTAGTTTTATAGAGTAGTAGCTTATATTATTATTAGCTATATTAAGTACCTTAAAGCTAGCTAGAAGGGAGTCTGCTATTATATAGTACCTTTTTACTTTATTAGTATCTTTAATTCTAATATCTAAGTTAAAGCAGATATTATTAATAAAGGCTATATAGCTAGGAGAATAGATAGCTAGATAATTTTAAGGTATACTGAGACAGGGCAGTGCAGATAGCCCAGTTCAGAGAGTGCCCAGATAGGTGTATTAGTCAGCATAGTATAGCAGGACTTTTTGCCTTATTAAGAGCAGAGAGGAGGATAGAGGAGCATTATCAGTTAGTATTACTATAGTTTTTATCTTATTATTAAAAAGCTTTTATTACTTTTGCTTAACAGATTATATCTATAATAAGGTTATTATACTTAGAGAGATCCTTTCCTTTATTCTAGAGCCTCTAGATATAAAGCTATAATATTATAATATTCCTATATAAGTATGTGGAAGTATATAGTTTTATTATTTTTATCTTAAGGTTCTTAGCCTGTTTTAATAGTGCCTAGAGGTAGATTCTTCTCTCTTAAGGCTTTCTCTATAGTGCTTAAAAGGAGTATACTTCTATGCTATATAAACAGGCTTATATTTAATATAGAACTATAATATATTATTCTAACCACTTAACAGAATATTAACTTTGCAAACTTAGTAGTAATAATAATAGACTTTATAAAATAACGTTTAGAAGTCTCTTTATAAACCTAATCTAAGAAAACACTAAGCATAATAGCTATATAGTTAGAGTTTTTAATAGAAATACTTAAAACCCTGAAAATCTAGTTATAATAGCTTTAGACTTTACTAAATTAAAAAGTTTTCTCTTTTCTCCTTAGTTCTTATAAAAATAGAGCTAATATCTACTTTCTATAACCTAGAACCTAATAATCAGTAACAAAGCAATAAATTAATAATACTAGTTAGGCTAATAAGCTTAACTAAGAGGATTTAGGCTCTATCTTAGTTACTATATAGTTAATATTTATAGAATTAAGGAAATTATAGTATTATATTACTTATAAGAAAGAATAGAAAAGAGTCTGCAAACTTATAGATAGAATAGAGACTATAACTACTCCTAGCTATATTGAGAAGGAGAGCCTATATACTTATAGAAGGGATAGAGGCTATAACTACCCCTAGTCTATAATTTATAACTATTATCTAGAAAGAGAAGGAGGTTAAAGCCCTCTTTCTCTCTATCTACTTAATTATTATAGATTAAATTGCTATATAACTCTTCTCTTTTATTATTAAGTAATTTAAATATTAATAAAATTTAATATTAACACTAATATCTAATTGCAATAAATTATATTAACTACTTCCTATACTATATCTAAGCAATATTCTAAGAAATCTAGAAAAGCTCTTAAAGTTAGTATATCTGCTTTAAACTCTTCTAGCTTTAAGAACTATACTCTAGGCATAGAACCCTTTAAGGAAGCTATATTTAAGAGCATTTAGAAATAAGCCCTTTACTCTACTACTATAAATAATAATAGATCTAAGAAGTCTTTACCTTTATAGTCTTAAAGTGCTAAGATTAGTTACTAGATCTATATTAGTAAGAATATCTATAATAAGTATAAAAACTATAGAGATATAGCTTCTCTTAAACTATAAAGAGCAGGTCTAGGCTAGTAGCTAGATAAGTTTATATCTATAAAGGCTATTATTATACCTTTTATAGAAGACTTAGCCTCTCTGCTTACTATTAGTATTATAGAAGTAATTAAGGAATTAGCTAAAGCTATATAAAAGCAGTATATTACTACCCTAATTATCCCTTATAATCTAGAAGCCTCTAAGTTTACTAGCAATAATATTTCTAACTTCCTTAAGAATTATTTATTCTATACTAAGCTTTATAGCTAGAATAAGGAGAAGATAATTACTCTAGTTAGCTAGCACTATATTAAGGCCTATTAGTAAACCTTTAAGAGTATTTCCACTTAATATAATAATTAGCTCTTTCTTAAAGATAACCTCTATAAGATATATAGTATTATAGACCTAAATACTTATCTAGACTTTAATAAGAAACTTTAAAGCCTTATTTCTAGCCTAGAGATTAGTAATTCTAGATATATCTCTAAGTTTCTTACTAAGGTTAGTAACCTTTAAAATAGAGCAGCTAAAAAGAGACTTTCTATACTACTTAATATAGAGATTAACTATATTATTTTCTACTACTTCCCTAAATAAACTATAAGATATATTTTAAAGATCCTCTATAAGAACTACTAAAGTCTCCTTTTAGTTTCTTAGATCTAGATAGAGGTTATAATTACTAAATAGATTTAGTCTTAATAAGTATATATATAACTATAAGGTATTAAAGAGAATACTCCAGCTAGTATACTAGTTACTATACTTAAGTATAAGTAATTAAAAGCATTATCTATAAAGGCTAAGTTAAAGGATAAGATAACTAGTACTCCTAACTAGAAGGCCTAAGTAGATAATCTTACTACCTGCTTTAAGGATATAGAGATTAAGCAGATTAGAACTAGGTACTATACTAATATACCTTAATATAACTATACTATTAATAAAGTAGATATATATACTGCTAATATATCTAATACCTAGCCTATATAAAAGCTCTTATAGTATAACTATTATAGCAGTAACTCTTATAACTACAGCCCTATATATAGAGGATATAACTATATACTCTTTAATCTAAGAGGAGGTAGTTACTTAGACTTTATAGGCCTTAAATCTTACTACTAGCTAAGACCTCTAAGGTTTATAGAAACTATTAACTCTAATATCTACTATACTTATAGTAAAAAAGAATATCTTACTAAAGATTATAAAGCTACTAGAGCCTTCTCTAATATAAAACTATACTTATTTTATAGAGGCTACTAGTAGATTAGCACTCTATAAGATCCTCTCTATATCTAGGTTTTTAATAAAGAGATTAATAAAGGCTATTAATAAGGCTAGTATAACCTGATAATTATTTCTTTTCTAATTCTTATAGCTAGTATAAATAAAACTAAGTAGCTAGAAGCTAGTATACTTACCCTTTATAGATACTTTCTAAGCCTTTAAAGAGTTAAGTTCTAGTTTAAGAGCTATAAATAGTCTAATAAATATACTTAGTATATTATATAGAGAACTCTAAGGCCCCTAATCCCTACTTTAGCTATAAAGACCCCTCCTATTAGTATAGTAATCTTAGATACTACCTATAATATCCTTAATATCTATATACTAGCTCCTAGTACTCTAGCTATAGTCCTCTCTATAGATATAGATATTAACACTATAACTAGATTATAAACTTAGAACTACTATATAACTTCTTACCCTACTACTAGATCTAAGAAGAGGGTTTATATTATAGACCTAAATATAGCTTATTTTCCCACTCTACTCCTAGAACCTTATATTAAGGAAGTTATAGATAAGAATAAGAACACTCTAGTTAATAATAGCCCCTTAGAAGCTGCTAAGACCCCTTAATCTAAGTCTTTTATTATAATATTAGAGGGCTATATCCTTATTAAAAACCTATAAGCTAAGTAAGCAGATAGAAAGATTACTATTCTAGAATTCTTCCTTTACTAAGTCTAGTATAACTATAATAATATAGTCTATAAATATATAAAGCTAGTTATCTAGAACTACCTTTAGTAAAATAGTAATTAACAGCTAGATATATTTATACCTATAGGCAGAAACCTACTTAGCTATATTATAAAAGCCTCTAGATTAAGTAGCTAACTTATATAAGAGATTAGATATTAGAATAATATATAAATAGACCTAACTCTTATATCCTAGTATAAAGCACTCTTATAGATAGAAGTTAGCACTATTAAGGCCTATATTTAGACTTAAGTTTATAAAGAAGAGGCTATAGCAGTTTAGACACTTTATAAAGCTACTATACTAAACTAAGAGTAGGGTTTAGATATAATCCTCTTTTACCTAATATCCCACCTAACCTTCTTCCCTTTAACTAGTATCTTTCCTCCCTTTATAGATATAATCTATAGTTTCTAAGCCTTTATAAGCAGCCTAATACTTTCTATTTTCAGTTAACCACCTTTCTATAATATAGTAGATATTAATATAATAGATATTATTCTGCTTAATACTTAACCTAAAGAGAACCTTAATATACTAGTTACTTCTCTTAATAATTTAGTAAAATATCTATACTATATTATAGTTATTTACTAATATAGAATCTTCACTATATAAGACTTTTTTATACTATACTTTTAGGTTACTATAAGAATTAGTTAGTCTATATACTTAGAGTAATATAGAATTATTAATACTAGTATTACTATTAATATTATCTCTGAGAAATATATTAGCTATAATAGGATATAAGAGAGTATTATCTCTATATATCTTAGAGTCTAGAACTTTATAGATACTTAAGCTATAGTAACTTTTAAGAGTATTATAGTTAAGAATATCTATATTAGTAGCTATTATATACCTAATATACCCTTCTTTATTAACCTATATAATAAGATATCTAAGAATATAATTCTTAGAGCTCTATTTATTATATATACTAGGATAATACTAAAATACTTACTAACTTAGATAATTAGTATTTTTTAGACTAGTAATTAGAAGATCTATACTCCTTTAATATTCTATACTTTAGATTTTACTAATCACTTTATTACTATTCTCTCTAACCCTACTAGCTTTTTTTATACTTAGTAAGCCTATTTAATTCCTATAGAGGAGGGAAAATAGAGGCTACTACTACTAATTCTAATATAGTAACTAGCTTAGTAATTATAGAAATTAATAGATAACTAAGTAAAAGTTTATAATTATAGCTTTATAATATAGAAGGCTAGCCTAGCCTATATATATTAGAGGAGGTAATACTAATAGTAGAAGCTAATTTACTAAAAGGTTTTAATTTCCTAGTCTAAGAGGAATTAGAGGAGGATAAGAAGGTTTTAGTAATATTTAATAAAAATAGTAATATCTTCTATATAGTGCTTAAAGTCTTTCTTAAGCAGGCTATTATACTAAGAATAGAAGTAATTATCTAGGCTATTTTAGAATTATAAAAATATACTCCTAGATACTAATTCTATAAAAATAAGTAGCATTCTAACTATTATAAACCCTTTCTAAAAGAGTTCTATAAATATTACTACTAGAAAAAGAGGAGGAAAGCTAACTATATAGATTCTAACTATATACCTAGCTATAAAGTAGAGGAGGTTCTAGTACTTCTAACTAATATTTTAAGTAAGCCTCTCTTCTTCTAGAAGCAAAACAGAGATAGAGACTAGCTAACCTATTAGTAGAAAAAGGAGCTAATTTCTACTAAACTATATAATAGTACTAAGCTTATATTATTTAAAACAGCTAAGCACCTCCTTATATATAGTAAGGCTACTCTTTTTAGAGACTAAAAAACTGCTATTAATATCCTTAATATAAGAGGATCTAAGCATACTAAGGCTCTTAGCTATATAGTTAAGGAATTTAACCTTATTATCTAGAAGTATTATAAGAAGTAAGTAGTATATAAGACTAACCTATTAAAGTTTATAATTAATAAAAAGCTTTAGTAACTTCTCCTTTCTACTAAAATATACCTCTTACTCTTTATAAATCTATTTAACTTAGAATAGAGAATTAGATTTAATATAGCTAATACCTAGATATATTATTAGTTCTATTAAAGAGAGAACTTTCTAAAAAAGATTCTAATAAGAATCTAGAATAAACTAAGAACTAATTATATTTATAATAATACTCTATCCTTTATATATAGAGAGGTTAATATAATATATAAGATAAAAGATAAAAAAGTCTAGCTAGTTAATAACTTACCTTTTAATAGCTTAGTACTTAAAGGAAACCTAGAGTAGAAATTAAAAGCTTAGATAAAAGTAAAAGAAAACCTTAAATTAGTATTAAAAAGCACCTTTATAGATTTTATTTAACTAAAGTTTTTAACTATTTCTAAGAGGGAGTAACTTATAGTAGAATAACTTAATAAGATTCTAGTAATAGTAAACCACCTTAACCTAAAAGAGAAAAAGCTTCTCTTTAAAGTTCTAAGTAATAGGGAAAAGACTCTTATATAGAGTTTTAAGTATTATAAATCTATCTATCTATCTATAGCTTCTCTATAAGTAATTAGAGTTATCTCTTATAAAGCTTAGTAAGTAAGAAATATACTAATTCTAAAAGCCTTAGAGAGTAATATAATAATAATTCTAAAGAATAGGCTAAAAAAGGATATCCTTAAGTAAAGTTATATAGCCTATTAAAACCCTTTCTTTCTAGTTAGAAAGAAAAATAAAAAGATATATCTTATTAACTCTATAACTAAGGTTAATACTATTACCCTATATAATATAGCTTTACTCCTATTTAGTAATAAGTTTTTAGAAAACTTTATAATATACTAGCTTCTCTTACTATTAGATTTCTTTTCTAGGTATAACTAAGTCCTATTAGATCTATATAGCTATAATATTATAACCTTTATAATACTAATTAGCCTTTTTTAGATATATACTCTGCTTTAAGGAGCTACTAACTCTATAGCCTAGTTTATAAAAGTTATAATATAAATCCTATATAATCTAATTCTAACCTACTATAAAGCTTTTCTTAATAATATAGCTATTAAGAGCCCTACCTTAAAGTATAATAATAAAGAAGTTCCTAGTTACTCTAGACTATATAGATATATCCTAAAGTATATCTAGAATATTAATAAAGTTCTTATTAATATTAAGTTAGCTAGCTATACTATTACTATTAAGAAATTATAGTAGGCTTAGTAATTTATTACTATTATAGAATATATTTATAGCACTTATAGCTAAAGGCTAGAGGAATTAATAATTATTAAAATTAGAAAATAGGAGGTCTATAATAATCTCACTAACCTCAGATCTTTTCTTAGTATTATAATATTTTATTATATTTAAGTTTAGGGGTTTTTAGCTATAGCTAGGCTACTTATAGTGCTCTTAAAGAAAAATACTCTATTTAAATAGAACTAGTCTTAATAGTTAGCTATAAACACTTTTAAGAACTAACTTACCTCTACTCCTATCCTTATTAAGCTTAACTATAGCGCTAATATAGGTAAAATCTACCTTATAGTTAATACTAACAGCCTTAGTTAGAGCACTATTTTTAGTTAATATATTAATAGTAAGCATATAGTCTTTAGATATAAGAGTAGCTTATAGGCTAGCATAAAGCTAAACTATAATACTAGAAAGAAGGAGTTAAGGGGTATACTTAAGGCCCTTAAATAAGTTTGCTTTTATCTCTATAGTTACTACTTTATACTAGAAATAGATACTAAGACTCTTATTACTTAGCTTAATAGTACTACCTCTAACCTACTTAGAGCTCTTATTATCTAATAGATCTTATAGATTTATATATTTAACTTTAAAGTTAAGCACCTACCTAAAAGCTAGAACACTATAGCTAATAGATTATCTTATAAACCTAGCAGACTATTAGATAAGCTTAACTAAGATACTAAAAGAGAAATTAATAACTAGATTAATAAGTAAATCTTCTTTATAGACCTAATTACTATCTCTTTCTTTAATAAAGTATAGATAGATAGAGATAGAGTCTGCCTTACTAAGATCCTTATTATTAAAGTTAATAATATCCTATAAGAGTCTCTAAGACTTATAGATATTTCTAATACTATACTAGATAGCTCTTTATACTAGAATTACTATTTATACTAAATTGCCTATTATCTTAGTATCTTAAAATAGCTAGATAGAATTAAGCCTAGTCTATACTATAAGTTTAAGGAGGAGGCTAGGAAATTCTTCCTAAAAGATAAGTTATTATTTATATATCCTAGTATATATAAGCCTACTCTATAATAAGTTATAGATAATTTATAGACCTAAACTAAGCTTATTATAAAAACATACTAAGAGAGTAGGTATAGAGAATATAATATAGTTATTAAATAGTTAGCAGAGTAGTATTACTAATATAGTCTCTATTAATAAGTTAGTAAATAAGTCTAAACTTATAAAGATTATTAGAAGCATAGATCTAGATATATAGATAACCCTTACTGTTTCTTAGTACTCTTAGAGCTGCTATTTACTTATATAGTGTTAGATATATAAAGGGTTAGTAAATAGGATATAGTTAAAGCCTAGTGCCTTCTAACTAGGTAGGTAGAGGCTTAGTAGATATAGTAAGCTAACTCTCACCTTATTACTAAGTTTATATAGGAGGATATTATTTATTACTATAGGCTCTATAATATACTTATTATTAATAGAGGCCCTGAGAATAAGGGTATAGTTATTAAATTTAACTATAAGTATAGACTTAAGTAAAAAGTTACTACTACCTATAACCTATATACTAATAGTACTATTAAAGTTAGCTACTAGACTATTATATATACTCTTACTACTTAGATAAAAAATATAGATAAGAACTTCTAGCTATCCTTCTAAGCTATACTATTTGCTAATAGAACTTCTATTAGAGCCTTAACTAGCTATAGCCCCTTCTACCTACTCTATAGGTATAAAGCTATAACCCTAATTAAGATATTTATACTAACCTAGAGAGTGCTAGTATAGAACTAGGTAATAATATTTAAGAAGAAGCTTCTTATATAGATAAGAGCTTTTAAACAGCTTAATAAGAACTATACTACTATATAGAAGATAATAGCAGTCTAGTATAAATATATTATAGATAGGTTTAATTACTAGAAATACTATATCTTATATAGTTAGAAATTAGAAGTAGGTAACCTTATTTTAGTATTTAATATTAAATAGTATATAGATAAGTTTTTAAATATTAAGCTTAACTACTATTAGAAAGGCTCCTTTAAGATCTATTTAAAGGCTCCTAATAATACTTTATATTAGCTTAAGATTCTTATAGGAGAATCCCTTTATAGATTAACTTATACTAGGAACTGCTTAAAGAAGTTTATTAAAGCCCTAGAAGGTTTTTAGGAACTAGAAGATATTAACTAGTATAGACTTAACTTTATAGACTAACTTAATAAGATTTACCCTACTTATAGTTACTCCTACTCTAATAAAGGTAATAAAGAAAAAGTAGAGAAACCTTTTACTAACCTTAATAATACTAACCTTTTATTAATAAGCAATCTAGATAGTAATATCCTATAGCAGATTATATACTTAGTAGTATATATATAGGCCCTAAAAGAGGCCTTTAACTAGATAAAAGTGATATAGAAACTTTATATAGAGCTTTAGCTATTTAATCTAGTTAGAAATAGTTAGTATACTAGAATAGGGGATAACACTATATAATCTGCTAGAATCTGCCCTGCTATAGAAGATTAGACCCTTTTATATCTATAATAGCTAAGGCTTATACTCTTAGAGAGAGACTTACTATACTTTCTACCTTAATTACTTAACTATAATTCCCTAGCTTAGTATATTAGAATAGATTATAGGGATAATACTAAGACTAGCCTATTTATATCTATATTATTCTACTTACTATATAAGTCTGCTCTCATACTCTTATAGTTCTAATCTTACTAGTAATAGTAATATTAAGCCTAAGCACTATAGTTATATTAGGGATTATACTACTAAGGTTACTACTATGCTTATAGTAAATCCTACTATATAGAACTTATTAGAAATATACTATAACCTTTCTAGTAATTAGTATACTCTATTTCTCTCTATTACTGCTTAAGTATTCTATATCTTATTCTAGGAGATCCCTCTTTATAGCCTCCTACTTTAACCAGATAGCCTTTTACTTTAAGTACTAGATTCTAGCTTATTATTACTTAGAAAGTCTTTAAGTTATAGTTTAACTTTAATAGTTTAGCTATATCTATAATACCTAGCTAGTTATTTTTTATACTACTTCTAGATTAGACTTCTATACTTAGTGTTCTAAGAGGGATATATCTCTATATAATATAGTATTATTTTATATTATCTATTTGCTCTTCTTTAGTTTCCACTCTTATAGTAATTATTTATCTATTTTATATTTATAATAATATTCTTACTTTTAAATTAATTCTCTGCTTATCCTTTTATATAATTATAGCCTTATATAGGTGGTTAGGTTAGTAAGTTTCTCTAGCTATAAATAGTTATATTATTAAAGAAACTAGGGATAAAGGAACTCTCCTATCTATATTTTAAGGTGCTCTACTATATTAAAAAAGTATTATTATAGCTAGTTAATTTTACCTAATTTACTAAGACTTTATATAATTTTTCCTAGTCTTTCCTAATTTCTCTTATATTATTTTTTATAGAGTATATATATTAAAGTATTTTAAGATTAAATAAGGAGGATTGTATTTATTAGTTTGTATTTTTAGGTTTATAAAGACTGCTATATATATAGAATATTATATTAGTTTTTCCTTTTTCCCACTCTTCTTCTTTAAACCCTAGTTAGAATTTTAACCTGCTCCCTCTTATTAGAAATAGGGATATCTAAATTAGCTAGAGAGTAACTAGTAAGGATAAATAGTAACCTAAACTTATACTCTTTTAGCTAAGTCTTATAATATTTTATTATAGTTTTAAATTCTAGATAAGTTACTCTAGACCTCTCTATAGTTTGCTAGTTAATCTAGAACTAAGTAACTACTCCCTTAAACTTACTGCTTTATTATTCTAGATTATCTATTTTATAGCTAAAAGCTTTATAGTTTCTCTTAGAGTTAAAGGAATATCTAGAATCTTATTTATAGTAAAGATAGTTAGTATAAGTATTACTAGGTATACTTATATACTTAAAGTATAGCTTATAGATCTAAGCTTTAGTAGCCTTATTATAGAGAGAGTAAGTATATTACTTATAACTACTATAAGGAACTATATTATAACTTCTATTAGCTTAAATATAGAAGCTATAGCTAATCTTAGATTTATTAGGATTAATTATCTTTACTAGCTAAAGTTTAAAGGTATCTATAACTACTAAGATAATAAAGATATATTTATAAAATAGTAGTCTCTTCTCTATTATACTCTAGTAATAAGAGCTAGTATAAGCCTTTTAGAACTAATAAATAATAATCTTATAGTTATTTAAAGGTAGGACTTTTATATAGAAGTCTACTTCCTAGTATAGTTAGGAAGGCTCTAGAAGCTTAAGTAAGTACTATATAAGGGATATTATAATCTATATAAGAGGGTTAGTAAATATATAAAGTAAGAGCTAAAGGAGTAAGTCTACTTACTATAAAGGAGTTAATAGAGGGCTTAATATATAGAAGGGAGTTATAGTCTCTTTTATTAGAAACTAGTTTATTTATAAGAAGCTAGAAGATATACTTTCTTAGCTAAGTTAGTATATAAAGATTATTAGAATTTCTAATAGAAGCTATAACTAATAAGTACTAAAAAAAGCTTAAAGTTATACTTTATAGATATAAAAGAGAGATTACTATTCCTATTATATTATAGAGGAAGAAGAAAAAGCTAGAGAGAGCTAGAAGAGATCTAATTATATAATCTAGTTATCCTACCTCCTACTAAATTATTTACTTAAAGGGTTAAGCCTTTCTTATAGTTAAGATTAATTAGATAAGAAAAGGAGTTAACCCTTATAACTACTTCCTCCTACTACCTATTCTTATCCTATCTCTTTATTCTAGTTAGTTAATAATTAGTAACTAGTAGCCTGTCCCTTTAACTTATATATAAATAACTGCTTTATCTCTCTTAATATAAATAGATTTAACCTATTAATAATTAATTTAGTATTATAGCTTAACTTAATTTATATTCTAAGCTCTCTTTATAGATATTTAAATATAAATTTCTGCTTTAACTTATACTTATCTATATATAACCCTCTCTTTATAATATTATAGATCTTTACTCTTTTATACTATTTATATAACCTTTTCTCCTTACTAAAAGCCTTAATTAAGTTTATAATTACTTCTATTTATCCTATTCTTAATAATATCTTTATCTAAGAGTTTTCCTACTAAGATTATTAATATCTAGGTTAAGGAGATATTCCTTATTACTACTTTAAAGAAGTTTTCTTAGAAATAAGATAAATAGGATAGTAAGCTCTTAAAGACTATAGTTATATCTACTAACTCTACTCTCTTTAAAAGGACCTTAAATATTCTAGCTATAAGGATTAATAAGTAGCACTTAACTAGGTAGGCACTTTTTTTCTATCTCTAATTTCTAATTAAGCTAAATAAGAACCTTAAATATAAAGAGCTTTAGTAGCTTTACTTTAGTACTTCTATAGCTTAACTCTATATTTATCTCTAATAGCTTTAACCTATTAGATCTTAATAACTAGGCTAGACTAAAGGAAATAAAGGAGAACTAGCTGCTATAGTTAACTTATTTAATCTATAAGAAACTATTTAGACTAAGACTTCCCCTTTAGCTTTTAATATAGAGACTAGTTTTTAACTTCTCACTTATAACCTCTCTAATAGAATTAGCCTTATTAAATAATATTATACCTCTATTAATATTAGAATTAAAGATAGTAGAGCTACTATATAGAAAAGCTAGCTTACTATACTTATTCTCTAATTACTAATTAAGAAAAGTGTTAGTAAAGAAGTAGTTTTCTACTCTATCTTACTTATTAACTAACTTTTAGGCTTTTTCTATTTCTATAATAACTTCTAGTATAATAGAAAGGTGGAATTATATTTTAAAACACTAATTAGATCTATAATAGCTATTTATAAGCCTCTTAATAGTATAATATCTATCCTTAAGTATTTAGTTAAAATTATCTATATACTCTAACTCTAAGAAGAGTAGCTATAGATATTAGATATACTCTATCTTAAATAGCTTTACTACTATATATAACTAGGGTTAGCTAAGTACTAGACTAGTTCTTCTTTTAAAGGGATCTTTAATATATAGATAAATTAAATTACTTCTAAGTTTTATAATAGAAATCTAGAGGTAGATAGTATAGTCTTTCTAACCTTATTAAGAACTACTAATAGAACTAAATATATTTAAAAAGATTATCTCTCTACTATATAATAAGAAGATTTAGAAGATAATTTATACTTAGAACTTTATAGTCTCTAACTCTATATTTATAGAGGGATTAACTTTAGTATAGCTCTATCTTAGATACTTTAAAATGCTTAATCTTAACCCTAAAATATTTATATCTGATATTTAAGTAATAGGAGCTTTTATATCTATTAATATACCTATTAAGCCTTTTATAGATCTAAATTTAAGTCTATCTAAGAACTATAATACTAAAGTAAGAGATATTATTAATAATTACTCTATAGTTAATACTATATAAAACTATACCTACTAGAATAGGATTATTACTACTATATATTAAGAAAATAGATAGATAGGAGAGAGGGCTTTCAATATTTATAATAATAAGCCTTCTCTTTACCTAGATTATAGCCCTTACTATATTAATAATCCCAGATAACCTATCTATATTAATAACCCTTATAATATTCTAGAACCCCTAGTTATAGGCCTAGCTAGTAATCTAGAACTACTAAAAAATAAGATAGAGGAAAAGAGAGCACCTAACTAGTATATTAAGTTAAGTTAAAATACTATACTATCTTTATAAACCTAATTCCACTATAGGTTTAATATAACTAGAAGATAGACTAAGTAGCTTCTATTAGTTACCTAATACTACCTCACTTATCTCTATAATATTTAAAGGAAACTAGTAATAGAGACCTATTTTAAGGTAAAAGAAATATATTACCTTACTAAGTTTAATATATATAGGTTAAGCAAATATATATAGACCCTAGAAAAACAAGTTACCTAATAAATAAGAGCAGTACCCTCTCTTAGTAAGTACTAGGTCTTAAGATTATTAATTATAGATACCTATTATAACCTACTTATATAGTTAGATATTACTATCTTTTATATTTAGTATAGCAGTAACTACTAGGTAATAATAGTAGTAAACTAGGAAAGAGGGACTGCTTACTATACTAACCTGATTTAGAGTGGAAATTCTAATAAACTATTTATAGAGGCTATAGAGAACCTCTTCTAGTACTATAAGCTTCTTAGAGCCCCTATTAATATTTACACCCTCCTTTAAAAGAATACTATAGTTAAATTCTAGCCCTAATAGCAGGATTTATAGATATATAGCCTTAGAGTAGTAAATTAGATTAGAGCCTATATTTATAAGAGTATTATTAATAGCATAGTATTAGTAGTAGCTATAGAAGGGGCAGCAAAGAGAAATTAATTCTAAATTATTACCTAGTATATCTTAAAGATTACTACTAAGTTTATAAAATGCTCTATACTCTATAATAACAGACCTTTATAGATATCTTAGATAGACCTTCTTATAGCAGAATTATATAGTAATACTAGTAAGATATAGCCTCTAGTACCTAAAACACCCTCCTTTCTACCTCCTCTTAAAGTATTAAGGCTTTTTATAAGGACTTTTACCTTATACTATATAAAAAGCTAGATTAGTAAGCCTAATAGCAGAAAACCTACCCCTTATTACTCTAGTAGGGCTAGCTTCTATACTATTATAGATCTAGACTTACTAGCTTTTAGTTTCTATAGCACTCTGCTACCTCCTAGTAATAATAACTCTAGCTTTATAAACCTAGATTTAACTCTATCTAACCCTTTTATTTTACTAGCTAGACTATTTAATATTAGATAAGATATAACCCCCTTATACCCTCCTACTCTAGCACTATATTAAACTATTATTACTGGAAAATATCTCCTATATCTAGCTTTATCTAATATTCTTTAGCCCACCTATAATAGCTATAAGAACTATATTATAGAGTAAGTTAACTGCTAGTAATAGATTAAAGATAATATCTCTAAGAGTAATTATAGTTACTACTTTTTATAGCTATCTAGCTAGTATAGATAGGGATAATATAAGTAAGATTTAGATTAGAATAAGGCTTATAAGTTTATAGAAGATAAGCTTAGATAAAGAAAACTAAAATAGTATAACTATAGAAAGAAGTAATTAGATCTATAATAATCTAAGAGGAGTAATTAAGTGGTATAAGGAGTGCCTTTTCCTTTATAAATAGTAGCTTTTATTTATATAATTTTTCTTTAATATATAGTCTTCCTTATAGAGTATTAAGGTAAGACTATAGGGGATAATTAAGATAGGGTAGTGTAGATAGCCTAGTTTAGAGGGTGCCTAAATAAGTATATTAGTTAGTATAGTATAGTAGAACTTTTTACCTTATTAAGAGCAGAGAGGAGAATAGAGGAGTATTATTAGTTAGTATTATTATAGTTTTTATCTTATTATTAAGAAGCTTTTATCACTTTTGCTTAACAGATTATATCTATAATAAGGTTATTATGCTTAGAGAGATCCTTTCCTTTATTCTGGAGCCTCTAGATATAAAGCTATAATATTATAATATTCCTATATAAGTGTGTAGGAGTATGTGGTTTTATTATTTTTATCTTAAAGTTCTCAGCCTGTTTTAATACTTTTATTAATAAAGATAGCTTTATAAACTATATAATAGCTGCTAGTAAAATAATAGAGAAGTAGTAGCTAAAACTAATAGAAGAGATTATATAAGTTATTAGTTATAATAAACTATACTCTAAGTAATCTATTAGCTTTATAGATTAAAGAAAGGATATAATATAGTTATATAGCTTTATTAATATAATACTTTTTAGCTTTAAGCCTAGAAACTAGTATATTAATCTAGTTAAAGATATTACTATTATAGAATAGGTAAAAGCTAGAAGCTATTACTTAGAACCTTATAATACTTATATTTAATAAACCTCTTAAATAGCAGATCTATTTATAGTTTAAAATCTTCTAATTTAAATTACCTAGTAAGTTACTAAACTTTCTAATAATAAAGAAGATACTAATAATATTATATTATAGAATACTCTAGAAGAGCTAGTTAAATAATAGAGATAAGAAGAGTAAGATAAGTCTTAGATTTAATATAGTAATTTATAAATTAGCTATATGCTTATATTAAAGCTATATAATAAGAGAGTAAATAGAAAGGTAGCTATTCCTAAAGCCTTTCTTTATTAAAACTAGCTAGACTAGAATAAAATAGTTTATAATATTATTAAAGTAATAATTAATAAGTATAAAAATAGATATATTTTAAAGGTATAGGAGATCTTTATTTCTACTAATATTATACTTCTAGATTAATTTAATAAAATAGAAGTTAGTAATAAGAAGCTATAAGAGTAGATAGACTAATAAAATAATAATAAAAACTATTTTAAAGACTAAGTAACTTTAGCTACTATTTTTATAATCTTATCTAAGAATTTGCAAACTAGGTAAGTATAGTTTAACTATTATATAATTAATTCTATCTTTAAAATAGATATTATAATAGAGAAATAGGATTTTATATTTCTTTTACTACTAAAATATATTACTATTCTAGACTTTAATATAATCTACTAATAGATTATAATTACTCTTTATAGCTTTATAAATATACTAATTAAGGGAATTATTAATAGTAGCTTGGTAATTAATCTTATTAGTAAAAAATATATTAGATATCTAAGCTTATAGAGTAATATAGTTAGAACTAATATAAAAATCTATAAAATTACTAATAAGGAGTAGAAAATCTAATTTATAGATATAATTATAGATAATATCTATATTAGAGGTAATATAATTTAAGATATTAGCTTCTTTATCTTTCTAGAAAATACTTATAATAAGAACTTAGTACTAGAAGCCTCTTTTATCTTAAAGACTAGAATAATCTTAGATTATATATAAAACTAGATTATTAAAGTTTTTTAGTCTAAAAATATTAAGATTAATATTCTATTATTATTCTATATAGGAGACTTAACTACTTACTTTCTAGAGATTATTACTAAGATAAACTACTTTATCTCTTTATAATATTAATATACGCTTATATCTCCTATAGAGGAGAGGAAATAGAAGCTACTACTAATAGATCTAATATAGTAATAAGCTTAGAATTTATAGAAAATAATTAGTAAGTTAATAAAGTTAAAAATAAGAAACAGTTAGATATAATACTAAATAGTATAAAGATATATTAGAATATTAAAGTAATTTAATAAGTATTTAAGGGTTTATAAAACCTATTAGAGGAAGTTAAGTAATAAATAGAGCTAAATAAGAAAGTTATTACTATTTTTAAAGAATTTAGATTAATTTTTAATAAAATTCTAGAAACTATAATTTAAGAAGAAGTTACTTCTAAGCTTAATAATATTTATAAAATAATTATAAATACTAGATATATTAAAGGATATAATAGTTATAGTATTAACTATTAATATTATATTTATAAACCTAAAAAAAAAGTAATAAAAAAGAGAGTATCTAGGAGGAAGTATAAATTAGTATATTAGAAAGGAATTAAAGTTATTATAGCTATAAATACTATTTTTTCTTATTATTACTATATATCTATATAAATAATATCTATATTACTAATAGAAGATATTAATATACTATATAAGATAAAAGATAAGAAGATTTAACCTATTAATAATACTATATTAAATAGTTTAATTTTAAATAGTAATCTAGAATAATAGCTAGAAGTATAGATAAGAGTAGAAAAAAATATAAAGCTAGATCTTAATACTCTATTTACTAGCCTAATTATATTAAAGTTTTTAGGTATTAAGCTAGAAATAAAACTTATTAAGTTCGTAGTTATAATACAGCCCCCCTTAAAAAAGACTATAATAAATTCACCTAGTTTATGGGTATAATTTGGAAAACACTATAGAGGCACTTTAATCTATGCCCTCTACTAGTTAAGGATAATAATATAGGAACCTGATATATTCCTGCTAGCAAGCAAACCCTCTAAATATCACCACACAAAGTTAGATATATACTCTAGCTAAATAGACTAGTAGAATAGTAATAGTATAGATAACGCTATGCTATATATAATAGGGCTAATTATATTAGGGCTAAGTAGGCTACTAAGGCTTTTATAGCCTGGAAATACCTTTTAGTAAGGTGTTATAAAAAACACCTAAAAGGTAAACCTTTTAGCAAAGTGAATACTACTATATAAGATATCTAATAACTCCTCGCCTAAAGGTTAACCTTTTAGTAAGGTGCTATATATATAAGAGATAACTTCTTAACCTTTTAAGAGGTTCTTATAGCTAGAAGTATAAAAAGCTCTGCTATAAGTAGGGCTTTATACCTATCCCTCTCCCTTATCCTTATTAACTTATAAATAATCCTATTATATCTCTAAGATAGTAGCACCACACCTAGTATATTAATATACCAGGCATATATAAGGTATACTTATTATTACTAGCAATATAAACCAGATTACCACAGAGTTTAGTATTAATATAATTGATAAAAACTCCTCCTTCTTAAACTAACCTGGTTTATATAAAGAGTATATTATTAGTATAGCTCTTAGAAGAGCTTACCTTAATATCCCTATAGGGGATATCTATATATATAATTAAATTATATATAAATAAGCAAATATTATAGTAGAAGTTAAATAGGTTATCACACACTCTATCTATTAGCCCTTCTTTAAACAGGCCCTCTATAATACTAAGGCAGAGGCAGCCCTATAGGGATTAGTGAGTATAGCTTATGCTAACTGCTTTAACACAGAGAGAGCATTGCTAATAATAGCATAGCTGCTAGTGGATAAAGCAGTGATAGAGGCGGTGTTAGTAGTGTGGGTAATAGGTGAGAGAATAAGTTAACAGTTTAGTAGTTTATAGTAATTAAGTAATTAAAAACTATGTTATTATTAAACTATAAAGTTGAGGATTATAAGGCTGTAGATAGGTATATAGAAGTGTGGCTGTGGTTAGGATAGTTATGATTATGTAACTAAAGGCTATATGTATTATCAGGAGGCGCAGTGCGGAGTTAGAAGGTCTGTTACAAAGCAGGTAAAATCACTATATAGTGGCCAGAGGCCAGAAATAAAACTTATAAAAACCTAGCTAGAAGCTATTCTAAAAACTATTAATTATCTATAGTTTAAAGAAAAGAAGCTTCTTATAGCTATTCTAATAGTAAGAGAGGAAGCTTTAGTTTAGAAATTTACTTATTATAGCTCTATCTACTCTTTTATTACTCCTCTATAAATAATATAGATAATCTTATATAAAGTATAGTAAGTAAAAGGAATTCTAATATTAAGAGAGTTAAAATAAGATATTATTATAATTTTAAAAGATAGACTAGAAAAGGGAATTCTAGAGTAGAGTTATATAGTATATTATAATCTAATTTTCCTTATATATAAGAAAAATAGTAAGATAAAACTTATTAACTCTATAATAAAGATAAATATAGTTATAATTTAAGATATAATACTACTCTCCTCTATAAATAACTTTTTAGAGAATTTTACTATATACTAGTTATTATCCCTTTTAGACTTCTTCTTAAAATATAACTAAGTCTCCTTAAACCATATAAGCAGAGACTTAACTATATTTACCTTATCTATTAGATTATTATATATATATATCTTACTTTAAGGAGTAATAAATTTAGTTATATAATTTATAAAAGTTATAATTAGAATTCTATATAACTTTATATCTAGTTATTATAAAGCCTTTTTTAATAATATTACTATTAAAGGACTAACTTTATACTAAATAAAGAAAAGATTAAGTCTTATCTAGGAATTTATAGATTTATTTTAGAATATTTATAAAATATTAATAAGGTTCTAGTTAATTTAGAGCTAGTAGAATATATAATAGTAGTAGTTAAGTCTTAATAGGTTTAGGAAGTAGTAATAATTATTAGCTATATTTATAGCACTAATAGATATTATCTAGAAGAAGCAAAGATAGTTAAGATCTATAAATAAGTTACTTATACTAACTTAATAGAGTTAAGAGCTTTTCTGGAAATTATAATATTTTATAGATTTTAGGTAAAGAACTATTTAACTATTATAAAGCTGCTTACTAATTTACTTAAAAAGGATATCTCTTTTTATTAAAAAGAGAAGTATAAGATAGTAATAAATACCTTGAAGTTAATACTTATTAAAGCTCTAATTCTTATTACCTTAGATTATAGTTTTAGAGGAAGAGATATATACTTTACTATTAATATTAGTAATATAAAATAGAATAGAGTTCTAGGCTAATTTATTAATAACTAATATATAGTCTCTTACTTTAAGAGTAGCACTTAGTTAGGACTAAAACTATTCTATAATACTAGGAAAAAGAAACTATATAGTATTTTAAAAGCCTTAAAGAGGGTATATAATTACTTTTATAGAAGATACTTTATTCTAGAAATAGATATCTAGATCTTAGTTATATAACTAAATAGAGTAGTTATAGATCTTCTAGGAGCTCTTATTATTTAATAGATTATATAGATTTAAATATTTAACTTTAAGATATAATATATCTATAGTATATAAAATATAGTAGTAGATAGCCTCTTATAGAAACTCTAAGACCTTTTAGATATAATTAATAAAGAAGTAAAAGGAGAAATTAATTCTTAGATTAATTTATAGATCTTTTTTACTAATATTAAGGCTAGTTTTTTCTTTAATTAAGTATAATAATATAGTAATATATAATAAATAGAAGAGGTTCTTATAGAAGATATATAGGAAATTATTAATAGTATAATAACTATTCTAGATATTCTTCTTAATAAGTTATAGGTCTATTTAGTATATTCTTAATAGATTATCTATTATTTAATAATATAAAGGTGCTCTTTAAAAATTTAACCTATTAGATACTATAATTTTAAAGTTAGAGCTCTAGACTACTATATTTAAAACTACTTACTTTTTACTAGACTAATAAATTAAAAGCTAATACTAAGATAAATTATAGATAACTCTAAATAGAGGAGGAAGCTAATTACTAAAGCTTATAAGAAAAGCAGTTATAGAGATAAGTAAGCTATAATAAGGAGATTATCTAACTATTATATATAGAGTAATATATATTTAAAAGTTAAAGAGTTTTTAAAGAGTTATTCTAATTACTAGAAGAAGAGAGCTTAGTATATAGATAATATAAAAACCTATAGTTTATTAAAGAGATTACCCTTTATAAGAATTTTATTAAATATATAGAGAGTGGGTAAGTAGTATCTTATAGAGGTATAAAATCTGCTTACTAGATAGCTTAAAGTATAATAACTTAGATAAGTAACTATAGCTAAGATTATAAAGTTTATTTAGAAGAAGGTTATCTATTAATATAGACTATATAGTGAAATTATTATTAATAGAGGTCTAGAAAATAAGAGTATTATTATTAAATTTAGTAAAAGATATAATATAAAGAGGAAAGTAATATTAGCCTATAATCTAAGAGCTAATAGAGTAATTAAGACTAGTTATTAGCCTATTACTTATTCTTTATTAATATAAACTAGAGGAAGAAAGAATATTAACTCTTAACTATATTTACTTATTACTCTATTTATAGACTAATTAAGTATTTATACTTTAACTAGCTTTAGCTTTTTCTACCTTTTATATAGATTTAAACCTATTATACTTATTAAGACTTTAATACTAACCTAGAGGGTTCTTAATTAGAATTCAGTAACTATATAAGAGGAGAAAGTTTAGATATATTTATAAGCCTTTTTATAACTTAATAAATATAGAAAGTAAGCTAAAAAGATAATTAAGAGTTAATATAAAAAGACTATAAAATATAGTAATAATTAATATAAGTAAATAATAAGAAAAGAAAAGCTAGAAGTAGATAATTTAGTTCTAGTATTTAATATTAAGGGATTAATTAATAAATCTTTAATTAAGAAGCTTAACTACTAATAGTAAAACCTCTTTTATATTTTATTATATACTTCTAATATTCTATTATATTAACTAGTAATATTAATAGGAGAAGGGATTATAGATAGGATATTTAGTAGAAATTAACTTTAGAAATTTATTTAAGTACTTAAAGGATATTAGAAACTAAGTAATATAGATATTTATAGATCTAATTTAGAGAGAAATCTAGTAAAAGTCTTTTTAGTACTAAGAAATAAAAAGTATAATAACTATATACTAGAAGAAGAAGATAAAGAACTAATAATATCTAGAGAGATAATTAGAAATAAAAAGGAGAATATATTATAATTTATAGTAAGATTAAGATAATATCTAAGAGACTTAGAAATAGTAATTAAAGTATTAAAAGCTAAATAGTAATTAGTAGTAGAAATTTTATAAATATTAAAGGAGAAAGAGAGAAAGTATATTAAAATAGAGAATCTAAAAAACTTATAATCTTTTTTTTATTCTTCAATATTTAGTTTAATAATTTATAGATCTATTTATACTTATTTATAGGGTTTTCTTTTCTTTATCTTTTATATTTTAAAAGTTTAAGATTCTAGAAATAATATTTCTAAACTTTAGAAATAAGAATAAGAGATAATATTAACTTATTAAAATATATTACTTTATTACTAACTATCTTTTAATATAATAGTAATCTATCTACTAATAACTTTAATATCTATACTAAGTATAAGATATTAGAGATTTATAGCTTCTTAATAATAATACTAAAATCCCCTTTTATAAATATAGCTATTACTAAACTAAATAAATAAGAGAACTAATAGTTTAAGAATAAATAGAAGAGAAAAAGAGAGAAAAAAGCATTAAAGTATAGTTACTAATCTATAAAAAGGATATTAATATCTAAATAACTAAGAGTATAGTAATAAAGCTATTAATACTAAAAATAGCTATATAATACTATTACTAATAAGAAAAAGAAGGATATCTATAAAGGAGATCTTATTAATTTTATACTTAGATAGAGTTTAAAGTTAGTTTTATAGATCTATTTAGAGAATACTTTCTTTATATTCTTATTACTACTTAATAATATTTCTATTATTTTTTCTCTTTTTCTCTATTTTATAAAGATATATTAAGTTACTCTATCTTTTTTTTCTTAATCTATAATATAAAGCTCTAAGTAGTTAGTAATCTCTATAAGGTTAAAGTCTAGAAGTAGCTTTAGTATAAAAGGGTATTAAAAGTAAATAAATCTAGCTTTTAGGTAATACTTTTAAGCTTATTAAGAATAAAGAGTATTTTAAAGAATTAAAAAGTTAAATTTAAATATAGCTAATATAGTAGTATTAGCTAGGATTTAGAACTATAGAATTATTATAATACTATTAAATTCTCTACTTTTTTTTGCTTTATTATTATACTTAATTTTATATCTATAGCACTTATAAATACTTAGATTATTATAAAAGTAATTTTCTTAGGTTTTATAAAAGAAGTAGTTAGTATAAGAAGTATTTAGTATAGAAATATATTTAAAGTATAGTTTATAGATAAAAATACTAGTTATAGGGTTTCTTATAGTATAGATATACTTCTTATAATAGATATAGAATACTATATTATAACTATCTTAGAATTAGATAAATAAGCTATAAGTAGCTATTATATACTAAAAGACCTTTATCTACTATAAGCTAAAAAGAAAGATAGTAGAGATATAAATAAAGACTTAATAGTAAAAGTTACTAGTTCTCTTAGTTACCTTAAATATTTAATTAAAGTCTTACTTATTAAGATAAACTTTCTAGAAAGCTAGTCTTATTATATTAGTAGTCTTATTAGAAAATACTTATAAAATAAAGGCTACTTCTAAATATTTATTATTAAAAATATTAAGTTAGAGCTAAGTAAGGCTTATAGTAGCTTAAAAAGATAATAGATATTAGTTATATAATAAAAAGTATAAAAAAAAGAGAATTATCTAAAACTAGTTATTAAAATACTAAATAAAAAGAGATATATTATTTTACTTTATCTAAGATATAGAGATATTAAAACTAAGTATTTAGAGAGTAGCTTTTAGAGAAAGATAATAAGAATAAAGCTAATTAGTATTCTTAATATCTAATATAAGAAAGTTATAGTTAGCTATAATAAGAGAAGGTGATTTATAAATATAAAAAGAAGAATTTAGAGAAGTTAAGTTAAGATTAAGGAATAGAGGAAAAAATAACTATTAGAGAAAGAGAAATTAATATTAGAAAATAGAGGAGAATATTTACTTAGTTTTATAACTAGATCTTTTATTTTAATAGCTACTAATAGCTATTATTTTCTTTATTTTTTTTCTATAAATAACTACTCTAATTTACTATTAGATATATTATTAGATTTTCTATTTTAAGTTTACTTTACCTTTATTAAAAACTAAGAGAGCTAAGAGAGAAAGAAGTTAATTATTTCTTTTATAGAATATTAATAAATTACTAGTACTTTAAAGCAATTAGTAGATATAAGAGAGTATTATTAATCCTTTTAGTTTCCTAGATTTTCTCTTTTTTATCTATATTTATATATATTATTTAACCTATTCTCTTAGATAGGAGATATTTAATACTAACTACTATATTATAATAACTTTAGATTTTATAATTACTCTTATTTAATCTATTCTTTTTAGTCTATAAATTACTTACTCTTTTCTCCTACTAACTTTTTTTCTAAAAATATTATAATAGAAAAGATTATTTTTAATAATAGTAATATTTTAAATAACTATATTTAGAAGCTAAGATCCTTAAAGCTTCTTACTTTTAATATTAAATAACTAATAGATTTTATATCTAATAAACTAAGTAAGAGCTAATTCTAGATATAAGACTAGATTATTAGAGATATATTAGGTTTTAGACTTATAGAGAAACTAAGATATTAGCTGCTAATAATTAAATATAAAACCCTATTTCTATAATACTAAGATATAACTAGCTAGATATATCTCTCTAATTTATTAATAAAATATATACTTATTAAATACTAAAGTAAAACTCTAGATATAGTATAAGAGTTATTTCCTCCTTCTAAACTATAGTATATTATTACTAACCTATATAATACTATTAAAATATTAGAGACTAAGACTTTAATATACTTTATAGATATTATAGTAATTATATATTACCTTATAAGACCTATTAAAGCTAGATAACCCTTTTAGTACTATATAATTAGAGATATAGAAGATAACTTTAATAATAAAAGTTCTAAGAGATAGTATAACTACTTAGCTTAAAAAGAAAGCTCTAGATATACTATTTATCTATCTATAAGTACCTAAATTAAATAGAGTAGTCTTTTTAGGGCTACTAATTAACTTATATAATAGATAAAACTAGTTTTATAATAATTAGTAGTTAGGAAAGAGAATAGAGAAAAAACTATAAACTTTAATATATATTATAACTAGAGTCTTACTTAAAGCTCTAGTTATTATAACTAAAGTCTTATTAAGATAACTATATCTAATTAATTTTTACTATATTAAACCTCTATTATAAGCTTCTAGCCTATATCTAGTTAACTAGTTTAGATCTTTTATATAATCTAGTAGCTTAATACTACTAAAATAGCCTCTATAAGTAAGAAAGAGGATCTAGATTAACTAACTATTAGTAACTTTTATAAATAAAGAGCTATTTAAAAGATATTAGGTCTCTTTAAAGCTAGATAGAACTATTTAAAACTAGGTTTTTAAAGATAGAAAGAGGATACTAGAGTAGATAGTACTAGAAGTAATAAAAGACTAAAAGAATAAGTATATTCTATAATTTATAAATCTAAAGCTATTCTTACTTAATAAAATAAGTCTTAACCTACCTAGATCTAAGAATATTTATTTATAGATCTAACCTATTAGTATATCTAATACTAAGACTTTAAGAAGTAATAAAGGATTATTAAAGTATCTAACTATTTAAAATATAGTAATAAGAGATAAGATTAAGAAATATAAAAGGGTAAATAATTAGTAATAACTAATTAATTTATTAAAGTATTATAATTATTTTAGATCTATAAAACTATTAATATTACTATATCTTACTCCCTTTTTAGCAGGATAAGTTATCTTTAAATTTTATAATAACTTAGCAGTTTTTAACTATATAAGGCTTACTAACTCTATAATAAATAATAATTAATCTATTTTAGTAGTTTCTTAGTATATATAAAATAACTAGCAGTTAGTAAATCACTTAATAACTAAATATAAGTGAGAATTAGTTATTAATAGTATAGAGAAGGTAGAATATCTTTCTAACCTCTATAATATATAAGAGATACTAATAAGATAAGAGAACTTAAATAACTCTGAAATTATAAGCCTTCTTAGACTTATAATTAGAGGGTTTCTACTTTCTATCTATATCCCACTTTAAGAGCTATTTTAGATATCTAGAATAGAGATTATAGTAGATATAGTTAGTATAATAAGGAGAGATATAAATAATCTTTAGGATATTATAGCTACCTTTTTATTACTTAATTATAGTAATAGTTATTAGGTAATAATTATTATAAACTAAGTAAATAGTAATTATTTTTACTAGAACTCTATATAGAATTTAGAAAGTAACTAATAATTTATAGATACTATAAATAATCTTAATAGATAGTACTATAAAATAGAGGTTCTAGTATATCTTAGAATAATTCTATTAACTAGTTATTATATAGTTAATTTAATCTTATAAAGAGATAGATTTATATATAGACTTAGATATATTAAATAAGTCTAAGTATTTCTTTAAGAGGGTATCTTATTACTATAATTTAGCTATATAGCTAGAAGAGATAGAAAGCTCTTTGCTAATATAGAAATCCCTTTTATTAACTAATATATTTTTACTATTATTATAGAATTCTATAATATACCTATTAATATTAGCTTTACCCTATAAAATACCTTATATAGTGAAACAGGCTGAGAACCTTAAGACAAAAAAGCAACAAAACCACACACTTCCACACACTTATGCAGGAATATTATAATATTGCAGCTTTATATCTAGAGGCCCCAGAACAAAGGAAAGGATCTCTCTGAGTGTAATAACCTCATTGCAGACGTAATCTGTTGAGCAAAAGTGATAAAAGCTTCTGAATAATAAGATAAACTGTATTAATGCTAACTAATAATGCTTCTCTGTCCTCCTCTCTGCCCTTAATGAGGCGAAAAGTCCTGCTGTACTGAGCTGACTAATACACCTGTCTGGGTACCCTCTAAACTGGGTTGTTTGCACTGCCCTGTCTTAATAGCTAATAAGACTTTAAAAAAAGTCCTTTCTTTTCTATATAACCCTCTATACCTAAATCTAGCTAACTCTTACTTTTAGATAATAATATAGAGAACTTTAGAGATAATAATAAGCCTATAATTCCCCCTCTAAGAGATTTACTAGGATTAGCTTTATCTAATATATTAGATAGTAAACTTAATTATCTAGAATACTAACTTTAAATATAAGTTTTCTAGATATTAAATTAAAGTATAAATACTAAACCTTAATTATAAGTTATAATTATAGATATACTATCTTATTCTAAATATTCTAATACTTTAGATAAATATAACTATAATAAAGAAGACTATATCTAATAGAAAGTTAATTAATAGAAATAAATAGAGCAGAACACTTTTAAAGGGTTATATTACTATAATTTCTTATACCTCCCTTAGTAGAGAGAATAGTTTTAGTTATATTAGAGTTTAAAATAGGATAAGAAATATAATAAGAGAGAGGAGATTATAAGGCTATTATTAAGGTATAGTTTATAATAGAAAATAATAGTATTTAATAGACCTTCTTAATAGCAAAATTACCTACTAAAAAGAAACTATTAAATAGAAGGGTCTATAAATAGGATTTTATATATTTTTTATATAAGTAGATTTATTTATCTATTAAGACTCTCCTTTATAATATTATAAAGAGTCTTAAGGGGATAATTAGAATAGAATAAGTAGGGCTTAGTATTATAATTTCTAAGAGAGCTCTCTTAGTATATAGGTCTATTATAGAAGGACTATAGTTAAGGAGGGAGGAAGAGTATAGAGGGGAGAAGGACTTATTATTATTATTATTATTAATACCTTAATACTTAATTTTTAAGTTTTTTAGGATTTTCTCAGCAAATTTATGCTTATTTTTAGTAATCTCTTTTAATTAGATCTGCAAATTACTTTATATATCTTTTAAGCCTATTTTTATTATTCTAGCCTATTTATAGGTGGAGTTATATTATTTGCTATCCTTTCTAGCCCTTATAGCCCCAGCCTTTATTAGTATAATTATATATATATTTATAATCCTATAGTAAATATATAAATCTATATATTAACTCTTATTTAGGTATATCCTAACCTCTTTTTCCTATATATACTCTAGTTATACTTAGCGTGTCTAGGCTGCTTTAAGTCTATATATAGAGCTAGACTAATATTATACCTAACTTATACTATATATTCTAGACTCTATAATCTAATATATTATAGCTACTAAATATAGATAGGTATATATTATATCTAGTAGCTATAATAACTTATACTTAGCTAGAAAAAGTAGGTCTATTAATATTATAGATACTTTCCTAAAGCTATATACTATTAATATTAAAAGGTAAGAGAGAGGGAGGGGTAGTATTATATAGTAAGACTAGATAAGATAAGCACTTAATATAGAATAATATTAAAGTTATATTATATATAATATAGGTAGAGTAAGACTAAATTAGTATATAGGTTAGAATAGTACTAAACCTAAATAAAATATAAGTAGGGAGAAGAAAAATAGAAAAAAGAATAAAAGCTAAAGGAAATACTTTAATATAGAAGATTTTGTTAAATTAGGCGTAATTATATATATATTTATAATACTGTAGTATATATATAATTCTATGCATTTATCCTTCTTTAGGCATATCCTAACCCCTTTTTCCTGCACACACCCTGGTTATAGTTAGCACACCCAGGCCGCTTTAGGCCTATATATAGAGCTAGACTAATATCACACCTAATTTATACTATGCATTCTAGACTCTATAATCTAATATACCTTCTCAGAGATTACTAGCTATTTATAAAGCTATTCCTAAACTCTATTAAGGTCTGTCTTATCCTAAATATAGGTTTCTATTACCTTTATATACTTTATATTATCCTCTTTCTCTAGGTTCTATATATAGTTTGCCTCTAGTTATATATATTAGTTACTTATTTATAGCTAATTATAAAATGCTTTAAATTAAGGTAGTATAAGTGCTTTTATAAGTCTATCTATTATTATCTCTATTAATAATATATAACTAATTACTATATATCTTTCTATAATCTCCTGTTATAGTTAGTAGTTATAGATATTAATATATTATAGCCTTATTTATAACTAAATAAGCTCTATATTAACTAGCTAAAAGTTTATTAATTATTATACTAGATTTAGATTATTATTAATATTATACTAGGTATAGTAAAAGTAGCTTTAGTAGTGGTATTACTTAGAAGTTAAACTTATAAAGTAGTTATTAGCTAACTTATAAAGAGAGCCTTATATACTAGTTAGAATAGTATAAGTAGCTTTATCTTAGTTATTAATATTATAACTATTATCTGCTTATTTATCTTCTATATAATTATATCTCTAAATAGCTTTATTATAAGTATTTATAAGCTTTTTTAGTTAACTATATTATCTATAAAGCTAGTATCTAAAGTAACTTTAAGTATATTATCTAGTTTACTAGGCTTAGTACTATACTTAAGGTAGAGATATTATATTTAGTAGAGGTATTAGAGAAATTAATTAGTAATATAGTGCTATATAGGGTCTAGATTATTATTAAACTTTATAAAGTAGCTTATAGTATACTGCTTAAGCAGCTTCTATATCTTATATATAAAGACTAACTATAATAGCTATAGCTTATATATAGCTCTATTATAGAGCACTTTAATTCTAAGAAACTATTATAGGTTCTAACCTCTTTTAAGGTAGTAGCGCTCCTAGAGGATATTTATATCCTCCTTTATACTTTTAGTATACTTATAAGGAAATACTAATATATAGTTATCTATATAGAAGAAGAATATTACTTATCTATACTGCTAGTAATAGTTCTTACTAGCTACCTATCTAAAGTTAAGTATAGTAAAGCTAGTCTCTAAGTGCTTTTACTAAAGCAGCAGTAAGCAGTATAGTCTATAAAGTATTTTTTATAGATATAGAACCTTATTATTATAGTAATAGCTTAGTAATATACTTATAAATACTATTTTATTAATAGATATATATATAAATATTTTTATAGTATTATATTATAATAGCTTTATATTAAAATAAGTAGTTATAGCTATTAGCACTTAGAAAGATATATCTATAAGTATTACTATATATATATCCTATATATCTTTTATTTATTAGTTATATTAGATTATAAGTTTTACTTTAAACTTTACTAACTACCTATATTTATTAAGTTTATATATATAAACCTAGTAGTAGCTAAGTACTTAATAACTATAAGCCTCTTACTTTGCTACTTTATACTAAAACTATAATATTTTATATTTCTTTAGGTAAGATTTCTTAGTCTCTAGAAATTCCTTTATAAATAGATATAGTTTTATAAGCCTATTATATAATACTAACTAATTATAAAATATAGATAGAGGAGGTAACTTAGACTAGAGATAACCTAATAGAGTAGCTATTTTATCTAATTTACTTAGGCTACTATATATTATAGTATTTCTATAGTGCTCTATACTCTCTAGCCTTTATTTCTTAGCTATAGTAGATACTTACTATTATAGATCTATTTTATTTATAGCTACTTTAAGGATATAACCTATATCTATTAAAGTTTTAGAGATATCCTACTCTATATATATACTTAGTAGGTAATTTATCTAGGTATTCTAGGCTATAGAGCTATTTTCTAATTATATAGTCTTATGCTTTTAGTATAGCTATATATAGCTTATTAGAAAAGCAGCTTTAAATAAAGTCTATAGTATATAGTAGTACTAAAGTAATAGTAATTTATATTATCTACTTTTATTTATATATTTTAAAGGGTAGTTATGCCTTTTTCTATACCTCCTTATACTTATAAGTATACTCTATAGAGCTATAAAAAATACTATTAGTAGGGTTTTTAGAGAGGTTATTAGTTTAAAATAAGTATTTATATAGATAGGAGTATTATTTATTTTTAGTATAGTAGTAGTAGCTAGAGCTACTAAGCTCTATAATAGTAATAATATAGCTATATCTATATTTTTTAGTACTATAGCTTCTAGATCTTCTATAAACTTATTAATATAGTTATTATAAGATATTATTTAAATATCTCAAAAACCCTTTATAAATAAGACCTATAAAATATATAATAAATAATAATACTTAATAATATACTATATAATATAACACAGTACATTACAGTATTAATAATACTGTCTATACTGTGGATAGAAAGGTCTAGAAAGTCCTAGAAAGCCTTACCTTTAATAAGCTTTCTAGCTAAAACTAAAAGGGTTTAAGCTATAACTTTAATATATAACTAAGCCTAAATAGGCTAAATATCTACGCAATCTACTGCGTAAGCTATTGCGTAAGTAATTACATAATAGAAGCCTCTAGAAGGGCTAGAATAAGTATAAATAACTTCTCTCTCCCCTACCTAGCTAGTTACTAGTTAATAAGCTAAAAAATAATACCTATTTTAATACCTCCTTAATTACCTAAGCTATATTATGTAATATTCCTATTACATAATATGATTACGTAAGCGAGCTACCTAACTAAGAGTTATTATACTTAATTACCTTATCTATCTCCTTATTAATATCTTATAGAGTAGCTTATATATAGCTCTTACTAATTAGCTAGTTAATCTACTTTTATATTATAGTAAGGTTTATATACTAAAACTCTTTAATAAGCCCCTTTAAGTTACTATTAAAAAACTTCTTTTTATTAAATATTATATTATATATAGTAAATACTTCTATATATAGCAGGTTTTATATATAAAAGAAGTTACTAGATATATAGCCTATTAGGAAGTTAATAAACACACGCAGCGCAAGCCTCTTATAGTATTATTACTTAAGTTAAGCTTTCTTTATTATAGTAAATACTTTATAGCTATAGATATATAGGTATAAGAGGTTAAGGTATATATAATTAGTAAACTTACTTACCTAGAAATGCTTATAGAATAGCTTATAGAGTATTTACTAGCCTCTTACTACTATAGATATATAGTTATATAGATAAGTAGATAACTTTATTATCTTAGACTATAGTATATCTAGTAGCTTTATATCTATTACTATAGCTTTTATATACCTCTTAATTATAGCTCTAACTTATTCCACTCCATTATTCTATACTTAGATATTAGTAGTAAAAAGCTTAAGGTAGATACCTTATACCTTAATAGTAATAATAATATATAGATGCTTTATAAGCTTAAGGTTTATTTTAATTACCTTTATATATACTCTGTACTATATTAAGAGTATTATTAAGTAGTTCTTAATTACTATGAGAAGCTTATCTATACCTTATTATATAAGGTAGAAGTTTTAGGTATATACTATAAGCTAATCTATTATAAAAAGCACTAAGCAGTACTCTTTATATCTTTTATTATAATTATAGAAGTCTAGGGTAATATATTTACCTAGCTCTATATACTTAATAAACTCTTATAGAGCTTATTATATTTAGTAGCAGACTTTACTTATACTATAGGTATTATAGTTAATTATTATAATAGGCTTATCCTCTTAGATAAGGCAAACTCCTCTTATACTATTTAAGAGATATTAAATAGCTTCTAGACCTAGATATCTAAGATATTAATACTATATTATAGTATTACTATAGATAGGGTATTACTTTATTATTATATTATATATATATATATATAGTGCTTAGCTAGGGGTTACTAAGTGCTTATAAGGAATATAGTGCCTGCCTTATCCCTTTTACTCTGTAATAGGGTATCTCCTGAGGTCTCTCTATACTTAAGAACCTGCTAGTAATATCTCTTATCTAATATATAGAGATAGGTATAATCTAATCTTTAAAGATAGTTATTTTATAGACTTATATCTTACTAAATACTATACTAGTATAGCTTCCTTAGTAATATAAGGTTATTTATAAACCTATAGTAGAGTGCTATATTATATAGTTATAAGTATATTATACTTCTATTATACTCCTTTACCTTAATATTAACTATACTATATCTCTTAATAGGGACCTAGTATATACCTACCTATAGAAAGTTACTAAGAGCTGCTTTAGTAAGTATAGTAAACTATAAGATATTATTAAATATATATATTATTACTCTAAAGTTTAGGATAGTAAAGTTATAGAGTTAGTAGTTATTTAGCTATATATAAAATATAGACTTAAAGGTCTCTCTATAGTAGCTATATAGTTATTTATCTTCTATATACTATTTACTACTTAGTTTAAGCTTATAAATATACTTTATAAGCTTTTTATTATTATTAATATATTTCTCTATTAAGTAGTAGAGGGATTTGCTTCTCTAAAGATACTCTAGATATAGTTCTTTAAATATAATTTAATACTTAGCTAAGGGGTAGTAGCTATAGTAGGCTAGATAGAGGCTCTTTTTATTAGTTATTTATATAGTTATAGATACTTTTTTATAGCCTTTAGGTGCTAGCGGCCCGTGCATAGAGCCGGACTAATATTGCGCCCAACTCATACTGCGCATTCCGGACCCTATAATCTGACAGCCTTCTCCTTTATTAATAAGAAGATTAATAGATAATTAACTTTTTAGTTAAAAATATAGAAGAGGTTAGTAATAATAGAGTTTTTTTAGGGTTATTCTCTATACTAAGGTAGGAGAGGGGCTAGAGAAGTGTTTATAGAAAAAGCAGTTACTAAATTAGAGTTAGGATTAGTGAGGTTAGAGTTACTAGAGTTATTAAGGTTACTATAAAAAGGTTTAATAGTAGTAGAGGGAAAGTCTTAGAAGCTATAGAGGAGCTAAATTATAACTATTTTATTTAAAATAGTAATTAAATAATTAAGACCCTGCTATTTATCTTTTTTATAGTAAACTTATATTAATAATTAAAGTAGAAGGTAAGTAACTTTATCTATATTTAGGCTCTTATAGATATTAATAAAGACTGGAGCTATAAGGGCTAGAAAGAACAGCAAATAATATAACTCTACTTATAAATAGGCTAGAATAACAAAACTAGACTTAAAAGATATATAGAATAATTTATAGATCTAATTAAAAGAGATCACTAAAAATAAGTATAGATTTGCTGAGAAAATCCTAAAAAACTTAAGAATTAAGTATTAAGATATTAATAATAATAATAATAAGTTCTCCTCCCCTTTATACTTCTCTTTCCTTCTTAACTATAGTTCTTTTCTAATAGACCTATATATTAAGAGAGCTCTCTTAGAAATTACACTACTAAGTCCCACTTATTTTATTCTAATTATTTCCTTAAGACTTTTTATAATATTATAAAAAAGAGTCTTAATAGATAAATAAATCTATTTATATAAAAAATATATAAAATCCTATTTATAGACCCTTCTATTTAATAATTCCTTCTTAGTATGCGATTTTACTATTAAAAAGGTTTATTAGATACTATTATTTTCTATTATAAACTATATCTTAATAATAGCTTTATAACCTCCTCTTTTTTATTATATTTCTTATTCTATTCTAATTTCTAATATAGCTAAAACTATTCTTTTTACTAAGATAGGTTTAAGAATTTATAGTAATATAATCTTTTAGAAATGTTTTACTCTATCTATTCCTATTAATTAACTCTCTATTAGATATAGTTTTCTTTATTATAATTATATTTATTTAAAGTATTAAGATATTTAGGATAAGATAGTATATCTATAATTATAACTTATAATTAAGGTTTAGTACTTATACTTTAACTTAGTATTTAAAGAACTTATATTTAAAGTTAGTATTCTAGATAATTAAGTTTACTATTTAATATATTAAATAAAGCTAACTTTAGTAAATCTCTTTAAGGGGAAATTATAGACTTATTATTATTTCTAAAGTTTTCTATATTATTATCTAGAAGTGAGGGTTAGCTAGGTTTAGATATAGAGGGTTATATAGAGAAGAAAGGATTTTTTTTAAAGTCTTATTAGCTATATAGAATATCTTATAGAGTAAAGCTAATATTAATAGATATATTATAGAATTCTATAGTAATAGTAGAAATATATTAATTAACTAAAGGGATTTCTATATTAGTAAAGAGCTTACTATCTCTACTAGCTATATAGCTAGATTTTAGAAATAAGATACTCTCTTAAAGGAATACTTAGGCTTATTTAATATAAAGTCTATATATAAATCTATCTCTTTATTAAATTAAATTAACTATATAATAACTAGTTAATAGAATTATTCTAAGATATACTAGGGCCTCTATCTTATAGTACTATCTATTAAGATTATTTATAGTATCTATAAATTATTAGTTACTTTTTAAAGCTTATATAGAGTTTTAGTAAAAGTAATTATTATTTACTTAGTTTATAATAATTATTACTTAATAACTATTACTATAATTAAGTAATAAGAAAATAGCTATAATATCCTAGAGGTTATTTATATCTCTCCTTATAATACTAACTATATCTACTATAATCTCTATTTTAGATATTTAAAGTAGCTTTTAAGATAGAATATAAATAGAAAGCAGAAACTCTCTAATTATAAGTCTAAGAAGGCTTATAACTTTAAAGTTATCTAAGTTTTCTTATCTTATTAGTATATTTTATATATTATAGAGGTTAGAAAGATATTCTATCTTATCTATACTATTAATAACTAATTCTTATCTATATCTAGTTATTAAGTAATTTACTAACTACTAGTTATTTTATATATACTAAGAAACTGCTAAAATAGGTTAATTATTATTTAATATAGAGTTAGCAGGCTTTATATAGTTAAAAACTACTAAGTTATTATAGGATTTAAAGATAACTTATTCTACTAAAAAGGGGGTAAGATATAGTAATATTAATAGTTTTATAGATCTAGAATAATTATAATACTTTAATAAATTAATTAGTTACTACTAATTATTTACCCTTTTATACTTCTTAATCTTATCTCTTATTACTATATTCTAAATAGTTAGATACTTTAATAATTCTTTATTACTTTTTAAAGCCTTAATATTAGATATACTAATAGATTAGATCTATAAATAAATATTCTTAGATTTAAATAGGTTAAGACTTATTCTATTAGATAAGGAGAGCTTTAGATTTATAAATTATAAAATATACTGATCCTTTTAGTTTTTCATTACTTTTAGTACTATTTATTCTAATATTCTCTTTCTATCTTTAAAGATCTAGTTTTAAATAGTTCTATCTAGCTTTAAAGAGACTTAATATCTTTTAAATAGCTCTTTATTTATAAAAGTTACTAATAGTTAGTTAATCTAGATCCTCTTTCTTGCTTATAGAGGCTATTTTAGTAGTATTAGGCTACTAGATTATATAAAAGATCTAAACTAGTTTACTAGATATAAACTAGAAGCCTATAATAGAGGTTTAGTATAGTAAAGATTAATTAGATATAGTAGTTTTAATAAGACTTTAGTTATAATAGCTAGAGCTCTAGATAAGACTCTAGTTATAATATATATTAAAGTTTATAGTCTTTCTTCTACTCTCTTTTCTAACTACTAATTATTATAAAACTAGTTTTATCTATTATATAAGTTAATTAGTAGCTCTAAAAAGACTACTCTATTTAATTGTGATATTTATAGATAGATAAATAGTATATCTAGAACTTTCTTTTTAAGCTAGATAGTTATACTATCTCTTAGACTTCTATTATTAAAGTTATCTTCTATACCTCTAATTATATAGTACTAAAAGGGTTATTTAGCTTTAATAGGTTTTATAAGATAATATATAATTACTATAATATTTATAGAGTATATTAAAGTTTTAGTTTCTAATATTTTAATAATATTATATAGGCTAGTAATAATATACTATAGTTTAAAAGGAGGGAATAACTTCTATACTATATCTAGAATTTTACTCTAGTATTTAATAAGTATATATTTTATTAGTAAATTAGAGAGATATATCTAGCTAGTTATATCTTAGTATTATAGAGATAGAGTTTTATATTTAATTATTAGTAGCTAATATCTTAGTTTCTCTATAAGTTTAAAGTCTAATATATTTCTAATAATCTAGTTTTATATCTAGAATTAGCTCTTACTTAGTTTATTAAGTATAAGATCTATTAGTTATTTAATATTAGAAGTAGAAAGCTTTAAAGATCTTAGCTTCTAAATATAGTTATTTAAAGTATTACTATTATTAAAAATAATCTTTTCTATTATAATATTTTTAGAAAGAAAGCTAATAGAAGGAAAAAGTAAGTAATTTATAAACTAAATAGATAGATTTAATAAGAGTAGTTATAAAATCTAAAGATATTATAATATAGTAATTAATATTAAATATCTTCTATCTAAGAAAATAAGTTAGATAGTATATATAAATATAAATAAAAAAGAGAAGATTTAGGAGACTAAAAGAGTTAATAATACTCTTTTATACCTACTAATTACCTTAAAATATTAGTAATTTATTAATATTCTATAAAAGAAATAATTAACTTCTTTCTTTCTTAGCTTTTTTAGCTTTAATAAAAATAAAGTAAACTTAAAATAAAAAATCTAATAATATATCTAATAGTAAATTAAAGTAATTATTTATAGAAAAAGAATAAAGAAAATAGTAGTTATTAATAGCTATTAAAATAAGAAATCTAGTTATAAAACTAGATAAATATCTTTCTCTATTTTCTAATATTAACTTCTCTTTCTCTAATAGTTATCTTTCTCTCTATCTTTTAATTTTAACTTAACTTCTCTAAACTTTTCTTTTTATATCTATAAATTACCTTTTCTTATTATAGCTAACTATAACTTCTTTATATTAGATATTAAGAATACTAATTAGCCTTATTCTTATTATCTTTCTTTAAAGGCTACTCTCTAAGTACTTAGTTTTAATATCTCTATATCTTAGATAAAGTAGAATAATATATCTCTTTTTATTTAGTATTTTAATAACTAGCTTTAGGTAATTTACTTTTCCTTATACTTCTTATTACTTAACTAATATCTATTATCTTTTTAGACTATTATAAGCTTTACTTAACTTAATATTTCTAGTAATAAATATTTAGAAGTAGCTTTTATTCTATAAGTATTTTTTAATAAGACTACTAATATAATAAGACTAGCTTTCTAGAAAGTTTATCTTAGTAAATAAGACTTTAATTAAATATTTAAGGTAACTAAGAAAACTAGTAACTTTTACTATTAACTCTTTATTTATATCTCTACTATTTTCCTTTCTAGCTTATAGTAAATAAGGGTTTTTTAGTATATAGTAGCTATTTATAGCTTATTTATTTAATTCTAAGATAGTTATAATATAGTACTTTATATCTACTATAAGAAGTATATCTATACTATAAGAAACTCTATAATTAGTACTTTTATCTATAAACTATATTTTAAATATATTTCTATACTAAATATATTTTATACTAACTACTTTTTCTATAAGATCTAAGAAAATTACTCTTATAATAATCTAAGTATTTATAAATATTATAGATATAGAATTAAGTATAATAATAAAGTAAAAAAGAGTAGAGAATTTAATAGTATTATAATAATTCTATAATTCTAAATTCTAGCTAATATTACTATATTAGCTATATTTAAATTTAACTTTTTAATTCTTTAAAATACTCTTTATTCTTAATAAGCTTAAGAGTATTATCTAGAAGCTAGGTTTATTTATTCTTAATACCCTTTTATATTAAAGCTATCTCTAAACTTTAATCTTATAGAGATTACTAACTATTTAAAGCTTTATATTATAGATTAAGAAAAAAAAGATAGAGTAACTAAATATATTTTTATAAAATAGAGAAAAAGGAAAGAAATAATAGAAATATTATTAAGTAATAATAAGAATATAAAAGAAATATCTTCTAAATAGATCTATAAAACTAACTTTAAACCCTATTTAAGTATAAAATTAATAAGATCTCCTTTATAAATATTCTATTTTTTCTTATTAATAATAATATTATATAGCTGCTTTTAGTATTAATAGCTTTATTAATATACTCTTAGTTATTTAGATATTAATATTCTTTTTATAGATTAGTAACTATATTTTAATACTTTTTTTCTTTTTCTTTTCTTCTATCTATCCTTAAACTATTAGTTCTCTTATTTATTTAGTTTAGTAATAGCTATATCTATAGGGAGTTTTAGTATTATTATTAAAAAGCTATAGATCTTTAATATTTTATACTTAATATAGATATTAAAGTTATTAGTAGATAGATTACTATTATATTAAAAGATAGTTATTAGTAGAGTAATATATTTTAATAAGTTAATATTATCTCTTATTCTTATTCTTAAAGTTTAAGAATATTATCTCTAGAATCTTACACTTTTAAAATATAAAAGATAAAGAAAAGAAGATTCTATAAATAAGTATAAATAGGTCTATAAATTATTAAACTAAGTATTTAAAAATAAAAGAAAGATTATAAGTCTTTTAGATTTTCTATCTTAATATACTTTCTCTCTTTCTCCTTTAATATTTATAGGATTTCTACTATTAAAACAGGCTGAGAACCTTAAGATAAAAACAATAAAACCACACACTCCTATATACTTATATAGGAATATTATAATATTACAGCTTTATATCTAGAGGCCCTAGAATAAAGGAAAGGATCTCTCTGAGTATAATAACCTTATTATAGATATAATCTATTAAGCTAAAGTGATAAAAGCTTTTAAATAATAAGATAAAACTATTATAGTGCTAACTAATAATACTCCTCTATTCTCCCCTCTACCCTTAATAAGATAAAAGTCCTGCTATACTATGCTAACTAATATACCTATCTAGGTACTCTCTAAACTAAGCTATCTATACTGCTCTGTCTTAATTATCCCCTATAGTCTTACCTTAATCTTTTATAAAAAAGACTATATATTAAAGAAAAAAATTATATAAATAAAAACTACTATTTATAAAGGAAAAGGTAACTCCTATATTGCTTAATTGCTCCTCCTAGATTATTATAAACCTAATTACTTCTTTTTATAGTTATACTATTCTAGCCTTCTTTATCTAGGCCTATTTTTTATAGGTTTATAAGCCTTATTCTAATCTAAACCTTATTTATATTATCTCTAACTATACTAACTAGGTAGCTATAAAAGGTAGTAGCTATAGTTACTCTTAGAGATATTATCTTTAATCTATTACTAGCAGTTAACTTACTCTATAATATAGTTCTTATAGCTATTATAGGTAGGTTTAAGAATATTAGATAAAGCTAGATATAGGAAATATTTCCTAGTAATAATAGGTTAATATAGTATTAGAGTAGAGGGGTATAAAGGAGTTATATCTTATTTAGTATTAGGTAGTTTAGCTAGTAAAATAAAAAAGTTAAATAGAGTTAAACCTAGATTTATAAAGCTAAAGTTATTATTACTAGAAGATAGCAAAGTGCTATAGGAACTAAAAGCTAGTAAGTCTAGGTCTATAATAGTATAAAAGCTAGCTTTACTAGAGTAATAAGGGGTAGGTTTCCTGCTATTAGGCTTACTAATCTAGCCTTCTATATAGTATAAGGTAAAAGTTCTTATAGAAAGTCTTAGTACTTTAAGAGGAGATAGAAAGAAGGGTATTCTAGATATTAGAAGCTATATCTTATTAGTATTACTATATAACTCTATTATAAGGAGGTTTACTTAAAGTATCTATAAAGGTTTATTATTATAGAGTATAGGGTATTTTATAAACTTAGTAGTAATCTTTAAGATATACTAGGTAATAATTTAGGATTAATTCCTTTTTACTGCCTCTTTTATAGCTATTACTAATACTATACTATTAATAACACTCTTATAAATATAAGCTCTAATCTAATTTACTATTTTAAGACTATATATCTATAAATCCTACTATTAGAGCTAAAATCTAACTATAGTATTCTTCTAAAAGAGAGTATAAATATTAATAGAAACTCTAAGAAGCTTATAGTACTAGAAGAGGTCCTCTATAGCCTCTATAAATAGTTTATTAAAATCTCTACTTTAAATTAAGTTAGTATAGTAAGTAGTCTCTCTTTCCTAGTTTATTACTATTATTATTTAGTAGTTACTACTATACTAAATATAAAAGATAGTAATATCTAACTAGATAAGTAGATTATAATAGATATCTATAATTAATAATATTAAGATTTAGTACCTACTAAGAGAGAATACTACTCTTATCTGCTAGATAACTTATCTTTCCAGAGTTTATATATATTTATCTAACCTATATATATTAAACTTAGTAAGGTAATATATCTCTTTTACCTTAAAATAGGTTTCTATTACTAGTTTTTCTTAAATATTATAGAAATAAGTAAGATAGTATTAGATAACTAATAGAAGCTACTTAGCCTATTTTCTAGTTATCTTAAACCTATAATAGAATTAAGTCTATAAAGATAGTATAGTATTCTAACTTAACTTAATATACTAGTTAGATACTCTCTTTTCTTCTATTTTATTTTTTAGTAGTTCTAGATTACTAGCTAGATCTATAACTAGAGGTTCTAAGCTGCTATAAGGGTTATTAATATAGATTAGTTATTTAGAATTATTAGTATAGTAAGAGCTATAATCTAAGTAAAGAGAAGGCTTATTATTATAAAGGTTAAAGGCTCTCTCTCCTATCTATCTATTCTCTTAGTATATAGTAGTAATAATTCTATTCTAGTAGATATAGTTCTATATAATATTAACTATAGAGTAATTATTAATAATATCTCTCACTTTAGTATTATAGTTTTTAGATAGACTTAGATTTAGGTCTATAAGAGGCTTAATAGGTATATTAATAGATATAAAAGCTTCTATAACTTAAATATTAGATATAGATATTTTAGAGTTAAGGTTAAGTATTTTAAGATATCTAAGATAAAGCTATACTAGAAATAATCTATTTATAGATATAGAGTTAGAAACTATAAAGTTCTAAGTATAAATTATCTTTTAAATCTTCTTATTATATAGTAGAGAGATAATCTTTTTAATATACTTAGCTCTATTAGTAGTTCTTAATAGAGTTAGAAAGACTATACTATCTGCCTCTAAATCTCTATTATAGAACTTAGAAGTAATTTAATTTATTTATATATTAAAGATCTCTTTAAAGAAAGAACTAGTTTAGTACTTAGCTAACTCTAGTTATATATAGTAGTAAAGCTATTTAAAATAGAGTATACTTAATATCTATAACTGCTCTTCTTAGAGTTAGGGTATATAGATAACTTTAACTAGGTACTTAAAAATAGATATTATACTATTAAGGGGCTTATAAATAGCTATTATAAATCTAATTAGTATCTTAAAATATAACTCTATCTTTCTATTATACTAAAAGTTATTATAGAAGTAGAAAAAGCCTAAAAGTTAGTTAATAAGTAAAATAAAGTAAAAGACTACTTCTTTATTAGTACTCTTCTTAGCTAGTAATTAGAGAATAAGTATAGTAAGCTAGCTTTTCTATATAGCAGCTTTACTATCTTTAATCTTAGTATTAGTAGAGGTATAATATTATTTAATAAGACTAATTCTAATAGAAAGGTTATAAGTAAGAAGTTAGAAACTAGTTTCTATATTAGAAGCTAAAGAGAAAGTTTTAGTCTAAATAGTTTCTTATAGATTAAATAAGCTAACTATAATAGCTAGCTCTTCTTTATTCCCTTTAGCCTAGCCTAGTTATTAAAACCTAGTAAGCTAAAACTATTAGAGATAAATATAGAGTTAAGCTATAGAGATACTAGAGTAAAGCTACTAAAGCTCTTTATACTTAAAGTTCTTATTTAGTTTAAGAGGGAATTAGAGATAGGAAAAGTATCTATTTAGCTAAGTATTACTTATTAATTCTTATAGCTAGAATATTTAAGGTTCTCTTAAAGAGAATAGAGTTAGTAGATATAACTATAATCTCTAAGAGCTTATTATTCTACTTATCTCTCTTCTAAGAAAACTTCTCTAAAATAGTAATAAGAAATACTTTTTTAACCTAGATATTAGTAATCTTAGTAGAGAAACTTTTAGATAAAGATATTATTAAAAATAAAGTAAATAGAGATAATTATAAACTTAATTAAGGCTTTTAGTAAGGGGAAAAAGTTATATAAGTAATATAAAAGTATAAAGATTTATAATATTATAAAGAGAGAGTTATATATAGGTAAGTATAGATTAGAGTAGAAATTTATAGTTAAGTATCTATAAAGAGAGCTTAGATTATAAATTAAGCTAAACTATAATACTATATTAATTATTAATAGGTTAAATCTATTTATATTAAGAGAAATAAAATATTTATTTATATATAGATTAAAGGGAGCAGGCTACTAGTTACTAATTATTAACTAACTAGAATAAAGAGATAGAATAAGAATAGGTAGTAGGAGGAGGCAGTTATAAGAGTTAACTTCTTTTCTTATCTAATTAATCTTAACTATAAGAAAGGCTTAACCCTTTAAGTAAATAATTTAGTAGGAGGCAAAATAACTAGGTTATATAACTAGACCTTCTCTAGCTCTCTCTAGCTTTTTCTTCTTTTTCTATAATATAATAGAAATAGTAATCCCTCTTTTATATCTATAAAGTATAACCTTAAATCTTTTTTAATACTTATTAGTTATAGCTTCTATTAGAAATCCTAATAATTCTTATATACTAACTTAGCTAAGAAAGTATATCTTTTAGCTTTTTATAAATAAACTAGTTTCTAATAAGAAAGACTATAACTCTCCTCTATATATTAAGCTCTCTATTAACTCCTTTATAGTAAGTAGACTTATCTCTTTAACTCTTACTTTATATATTACTAACTTTCTTATATAGATTATAATATCCCTTATATAATACTTATTTAAGCTTCTAGAGCCTTTCTAGCTATACTAGAAAGTAGATTTTTATATAAAAGTTCTACTTTTAGATAACTATAAGATTAGTATTTATTAGTTCTAGGAGGCTTATAGTAGTTCTTATTACTAGAATATAATAGAGAAGAAACTACTATTTTATAGATATATCTTTATTACTTTAGTAGTTATAAGCACTTTTAGACTTTAGCTAGTAAAGATAATTAATTCTAATAGATCTAAGATTAGCTATAACTTTTCTATTTAAGCTAATAGAGGTTATAATATAGTCTCTTATAGTAGTTATAAGTAGTATACTTACTCTCTCTATAATAAGGCTACTAGAGCTTAGATCTATAAGCTATACTTTAAGTATATAAGTATATTTAATAATACTTATACTAACTATCTTTACTATAAATAAGATTCTAAGTATTCCTTTAATTCTAAGAGAAACTATAAAGCTTTTAGCTATAATATAAATAATCTAGAGTAATAGAGTAGTAAGTTTAAGGGAGTAGTTACTTAGTTTTAGATTAACTTATAAACTATAAAGAGGTTTAGAGTAACTTATCTAGAGTTTAGAACTATAGTAAAATATAATAAGATTTAGCTAAAGAGGTATAAGTTTAGATTACTATTTATTCTTACTAATTACCCTCTAGCTAATTTAAATATCTCTATTTCTAATAAGAGAGAGCAGATTAAAATTCTAACTAGAGTTTAAAGGAAAAGAGCAGGAAAAAGGAAGAACTAATATAATATTCTATATATATAGTAGTCTTTACAAACCTAAAAATATAAATTAATAAATAAAATCCTCCTTATTTAGCCTTAAAATACTTTAATATATATACTTTATATAAAATAATATAGGAGAAATTAGAAAAGACTAGGAAAAATTATATAAAGTCTTAGTAAATTAGGTAAAATTAACTAGCTATAATAATGCTTTTCTAATATAGTAGAGCACCTTAAAATATAGATAGGAGAGTTTCTCTATTTCTAGTTTCTTTAATAATATAACTATTTATAGCTAGAGAAACTTACTAACCTAACTACCTATATAAAGCTATAGTTATATAAGAGAATAAGCAAAGAGTTAATTTAAAAGCAAGAATATTATTATAAATATAAAATAGATAAATAATTACTATAGGAGTGGAAACTAAAGAAGAGTAGATAGATAATATAAAATAATATAATATTATATAGAAATATACCCCCTCTTAGAATACTAAGTATAGAAGTCTAATCTAGAAATAGTATAAAAGTAACTAGCTAGGTATTATAGATATAGCTAAACTATTAAAGTTAAACTATAACTTAAAGACTTTCTAAGTAATAATAAGCTAGAACCTAGTGCTTAAAGTAAAAAGCTATCTAGTTAAGGTAGGAGACTATAAAGAGGGATCTTCTAGAATAAGATATAAAATATCTAAGTAGTAATAGAGAGAAATAGAGCATACTAATTACTAAGAGGGTTATAGTATGCTTTTAATAGATCCTATATAGTAGGACTTACTATAAGTATAGTAGTAACCTTAGTAGTATAATCTCTAATATAATAATAGTACTTAGACTAAATACTACTATTACTAGTAAGATTAGAACTATAAAGATATAAGGGTAGACTTAAATAGTAAGCAGGATAATATAGATATAAGTAGGCTAGCTTTAATATTATCCCTATAGTCTGTTTTAATATACTAAGCTAAGAAATTATAGTTAAGTAATTAAGGCAAAAAGTATAGTAAGTCTCTCTCTAAGAGTATAAGCCTTACTTATTATAAATATAAAAGGATCTAATCTTCTACTATAGAGTAAATTCTAGTAGGTTATATAGTATTATTCCCTATCTTAATATACTAACTATTTCTAACTAGATTAAATAGCTAAAGCTCTATATAAAGTTTCTATATTACTCTTATCTAGTTAAGAGTCTCCTTTAGAGCCTATAAATATGCTACTAAGTATATAATCTATTATAGGATATTACTATCTAAATTACTTATTAATATAGAGTTAGTATTATTAGAGTTAGTAAAAGGTTTCTCTACTTTTTCTTTATTATCTTTATTAGAGTAGGAGTAACTATAAATAGAGTAAATCTTATTAAGTTAGTCTATAAGATTAAGTCTATACTAGTTAATATCTTCTAGTTTCTAAAAACCTTCTAGAGCCTTAATAAACTTCTTTAAGTAGTTTTTAGTATAAGTTAACCTATAAAGAGGTTTCTCTATAAGAGTTTTAAGCTAATATAAAGTATTATTAGAAGCCTTTAAATAAATCCTAAAGGGGCCTTTTTAATAGTAGTTAAGCTTAGTATCTAAAGACTTATCTATATACTATTTAATATTAAATACTAGAATAAGATTACCTATTTCTAATTCTTAGCTATATAAGATATAGTATTTCTAGTAATTAAACCTATCTATAATATACTTATACTAGGCTATAATTATCTTTTATATAGTAGTATAGTTCTTATTAAGCTATTTAAAAGCTCTTATCTATATAAGAAGCTTCTCTTTAAGTATTATTACCTAGTTCTATATTAGCACTCTCTAAGTTAGTATAAATATTTCTATTAGGGTTATAGCTTTATATCTATAAAGCAGATAGAAGAGATTATAGCTAGTTAAGGCTCTAATAGAAGTTTTATTAGCAAATAGTATAGCTTAGAAGAATAGCTAGAAGTTCTTATCTATATTCTTTATCTAAGTAGTAAGAGTATATATAATAGTCTAGTAGCTAACTTTAATAGTGCTATTAGTATATAGGTTATATATAGTAGTAACTTTTTGCTTAAGTCTATACTTATAGTTAAATTTAATAACTATACTCTTATTTTTAGAGCCTCTATTAATAATAAGTATACTATAAAGCTTATAGTAATAAATAATATTCTCCTATATAAACTTAGTAATAAGATAAGAGTTAGCTTACTATATCTACTAAGCCTCTATCTATTTAGTTAGAAAATACTAGGCTTTAACTATATTCTATTTACTAACTTTTTATATATTTAATACTATATAAGTAAATAGTAGCTCTAAGAACACTAAGAAATAGTAAGAGTTATCTATATATCTAGGCCTATATTTCTAATAATCTTTATAAGTTTAAACTTATTTACTAACTTATTAATAGAGGCTATATTAGTAATACTACTCTGCTAACTATTTAATAACTATATTATATCTCCTATACCTACTTTTTTAATATACTTTTATAATAAGCTTAGTTTAGATCTATAAATTATCTATAACTTATTATAGAGTAGGCTTATATATACTAGAATATATAAATAATAACTTATCCTTTAAAAAGAATTTCCTAGCCTCCTCCTTAAACTTATAATATAGACTAAGCTTAATTCTATCTAACTATTTTAAGGTACTAAGATAGTAGGTAATTTAGTATAAATAGTAATTCTAGTATAAAGAGCTATTTAGTATAATATTAGAGATATCTATAAGCCTTAGAAACTCTTATAAAATATTATTAACTTTAGTAGTAAGAATCTTAGTAGAACAGACTTTATCTCTATCTATCTATGCTTTATTAAAGAAAGAGATAGTAATTAGATCTATAAAGAAGATTTACTTATTAATTTAGTTATTAATTTCTCTTTTAGTATTTTAGTTAAGCTTATCTAATAGTTTGCTAGGTTTATAAAATAATTTATTAGCTATAGTGTTCTAGCTTCTAAGTAGGTACTTAACTTTAAAGTTAAATATATAAATCTATAAGATCTATTAAATAATAAGAGCTTTAGGCAGATTAGAGGTAGTACTATTAAGCTAAGTAATAAGGGTCTTAGTATCTATTTCTAGTATAAAGTAGTAACTATAAAAATAAAAGCAAACTTATTTAAGAGCCTTAAATATATTCCTTAACTCCTTCTTTTTAGTATTATAGTTTAGCTCTATGCTAGCCTATATGCTACTCTTATATCTAGAAACTATATACTTACTATTAATATATTAACTGAGAATAGTACTCTAATTAAGGCTACTAGTATTAACTATAAAGTAGATTTTACCTATATTAATACTATAGTTAAGCTTAATAAAAATAGGAGTAGAAGTAAGTTAGTTTTTAAGAGTATCTATAGCTAACTATTAAAGCTAGTTCTATTTAAATAGAGTATTTTTCTTTAAGAGTGCTATAAGCAGCCTAGCTATAGCTAAAAGTCTCTAAATCTAAACCTAATAGAATATTATAATACTAAGAAAGGATCTAAGATTAGTGAGGTTATTATAAACCCCCTATTTCTTAATTTTAATAATCTTTAACTTTTCTAGCCTTTAACTACTAGTACTATAAATATATTCTATAATAGTAATAGATTACTAGGCTTATTATAATTTCTTAATAGTAATAATATAGCTAGCTAACTTAATATTAATAAGAATCTTATTAATATTTTAGATATATTCTAATATATATCTATATAGTTTAGAGTAACTAGAAACTTCTTTATTATTATATTTTAAGGTAGGGCTCTTAATAGCTATATTATTAAGAAAAGCCTTATAATAGGTTAGAATTAGATTATATAGAATTTATATTATAACTCTTATAAACTAAGCTATAGAATTAGTAGCTTTTTAAAGCAGGGTATATATCTAAAAGAGGCTAATTAGTATTATAAAGGTTATAATATTATAGCTATATAGATCTAGTAGAACTTAGTTATACCTAGAAAAGAAATCTAATAGTAAGAGAAGCTAGTATATTATAAAGTCTTCTAAGAACTTATTACTAAATAGGAGTAAAGCTATATTATATAGGGTAATAGTATTAATCTTAGTTATAGAGTTAATAAGATATATCTTTTTATTCTTTTTTCTAACTAGAAAGAAGGGGTTTTAGTAGGCTATATAACTTTACTTAAAGATACCCTTTTTTAGCCTATTCTTTAAGATTATTATTATATTACTCTCTAAGGCTTTTAGAATTAGTATACTTCTTACTTACTAAGCTTTATAAGAAATAACTCTAATTATTTATAGAGGAGCTATAAATAGATAAATAGATCTATAATACTTAAAACTTTATATAAGAGCCTTCTCTCTATTACTTAGAACTTTAGAGAGAAGCTTTTTCTCTTTTAGGTTAAAGTAGTTTACTATTACTAGAATCTTATTAAGTTATTTTACTATAAGTTATTTCTCTTTAAAAATAGTTAAAAACTTTAATTAGATAAGATCTATAAAGGTGCTTTCTAATACTAGTTTAAGATTCTCTTTTACTTTTATTTAAGCTTTTAACTTCTACTCTAGGTCTCCTTTAAGCACTAAGCTATTAAAAGATAAGTTATTAACTAGCTATACTTTCTTATTTTTTATTTTATATATTATATTAACCTCTCTATATATAAAGGATAGAGTATTATTATAGATATAATTAGTTCTTAGCTTATTCTAGATTCTTAGTAGAATCTTTTCTAGAAGGTTCTCTCTCTAATAGAATTAATAGTATATCTAGATATTAACTATATTAAATCTAATTTCCTATTCTAAGTTAAAAGGATTTATAAAGAGTAAGAAATATATTCTAGTAGAAAGGAGAAGTTACTAAAGCTTTTTATTAGTTATAAACTTTAATAGATTAGTCTTATATATTACTTACTTTTTATAATACTTTTAGATAATAAAGTTAAATCTTTTAACTATATAGCTAAGAGCTCTAATATATTTAGATTTTCTTATATTAAAAATACTAATAGTAGTCTTTTAGTTTCTAAAAAGAGTAGCCTTACTATATATAAGGAGGTGCTTAGCTATTCTAAAAGATATAAGCTTAGCACTATTATATAGCTTAGTAGAAATTAGCTTTTTCTTTTACTAATAGGTTAGCTAGTCTCTATTTCTACTTTATTTCTAGAAGAAGAGAGGTTTACTTAAAATATTAGTTAGAAGTACTAAAACCTCCTCTATTTTATAGCTAAGTATATAGTTAGAATCTATATAGTTAGCTTCTTTTCTCTTTTTCTAGTAGTAATATCTATAAAACTTCTTTAAAAAGGGTTTATAATAGTTATAGTAATAAAGGCTAGAACTATGAGGGCTAGAAAGGACAGTAAATAATATAACTCCACCCATAAACGGGCTAGAATAATAAAAATAGGCTTAAAAGATATATAAAGTAATTCACAGATCTAATTAAAAGAGATCACTGAAAATAAGTATAAATTTGCTGAGAAATTCCTGAAAAACCTGAGAATTAAGTATTAAGGTATTAATAATACTAAAGATAAGTCCTTTTAAGTTCCCCTCACCTCTATGCTCCTCCTCCCTCCTTTACTATAGTCCTTCTATAATAGACCTATATGCTAAAAAGGCTCTTTTAGAAATTACACTACTAAGTCCCACTTATCCTATCCTAATTATCCCCTTAAGACTCTTTGCAATATTATAAAGGAGAGTCTTAATAGATAAATAAATCTACTTATATAAAAATATATAAAATCCTATTTATAGACCCTTCTATTTAATAGTTTCTTCTTAGTAGGTGATTTTGCTATTAAGAAAGTCTATTAGGTGCTATTATTTTCTATTATAAACTATACCTTAATAATAGTTTTATAACCTCCTCTTTCTTATTATATTTCTTATCCCACTCTAAACTCTAATATAGCTAAAACTATTTTCTCCACTAAGGCAGGTATAAGAAATTATAGTGATATAACCCTTTAGGAATATTCTGCTCTATTTATTTCTATTAATTAACTCTTTATTAGATATAGTTTTCTCTATTATAGTTATATTTATCTAAGATATTAGAATATTTAGAATAAGATAGTATATCTATAATTATAACTTATAGTTAAGGTTTAATACTTATACTTTAACCTAGTATCTAAAGAACTTATATTTAAAGTTAGTGTTCTAGATAATTAAGTTTACTATCTAATATATTAGATAAAGCTAACTCTAGTAAATCTCTTAGAGGAGGAATTATAGGTTTATTATTATCCCTAAAGTTCCCTATATTATTATTTAGGAGTAAGAGTTAGCTAGGTTTAGATATAGGGGGTTATATAGAGAAGAAAGGATTTTTCTTAAAGTCTTATTAGCTATATAGAGTGTTTTATAGAGCAAAGCTAATATTAATAGATATATTATAGAATTCTATAGTAATAGTAGAAATATATTAATTAACTGAAGGGATTTCTATATTAGCAAAGAGTTCTCTATCTCTCCTAGCTATATAGCTAAATTATAGTAATAAGATACCCTCTTAAAGAAATACTTAGGCCTATTTAATATATCTAAGTCTATATATAAACCTATCTCTTTATTAGGTTAAATTAACTATATAATAACTAGTTAATAGGATTATTTTAAGATATACTAGGGCCCCTATCTTATAGTACTATCTATTAAGATTATTTATAGTATCTATAAATTATTAGTTATTTTCTAAATCCTATATAGAGTTTTAGTAAAAGTAATTGCTATTTACTTAGTCTATAATAATTATTACTTAATAATTATTACTATAATTAAGCAATAAGAAGGCAGCTATAGTATTCTAAAGGTTATTTATACCTCCTCTTATTATACTAACTATATCTACTATAATCTCTATTCTAGATATCTAAGATAGCTCTTAAGGTAGAATATAGATAGAAAGCAGAAACCCTCTAATTATAAGCCTAAAAAGGCTTATAACTTTAGAGTTATCTAAGTTTTCTCGTTTTATTAATATCCCTTATATATTATAGAGGTTAGAAAGATATTCCACCTTCTCTATATTATTAATAACTAATCCTCACCTATATCTAGTTATTAGGTAATCTACTAACTGCTAGTTATTTTATATATACTAAGGGACTACTAGAATAGGTTAATTATTATTTAGTATAGGGTTAGTAGGCTTTATATAGTTAAAAACTACTAAGTTATTATAGGATTTAAAGATAACTTATCTTACTAAAAAGGGGGTAAGGTATAGTAATATTAATAGTTTTATAGACTTAGAATAATTATAATACTTTGCTAAATTAATTAGTTATTACTAATTATTTACTCTTTTATACTTCTTAATCTTATCTTTTATTACTATATTCTAAATAGTTAGGTATTTTAATAATTCTTTATTGCTTTTTAAAACCTTAGTATTAGATATATTAGTAGATTAGATTTATAAATAAATATTCTTAGGTATAGGTAGGTTAAGACTTATCCTATTAGGTAAGGAGGGCTTTAGGTCTATAAATTATAGAATATACTTATCTTTTTAGTCTTTTATTGCTTCTAGTACTATCTACTCTAGTATTCTCTTTCTATCTTTAAAGACCTAGTCTTAAATAGTTCTATCTAGCTTTAAAGAGACCTAATACCTTTTAACTAGTTCTTTATTTATAAAAGTTACTAATAGTTAGTTAATCTAGGTTCCTTTTCTTGCTTATAGAGGCTATTTTAGTAGTACTAGGCTCCTAAATTATATAAAGAATCTAAACTAGTTAACTAAGTATAAACTAGAAGCCTATAATAGAGGTTTAGTATAGTAAAGGTTAATTAGGTATAGTTATCTTAATAAGACTTTAGTTATAATAGCTAGGACTCTAGATAAGACTCTAGTTATAATATATATTAAAGTCTATAGTTTTTTCTCTGCTCTCTTTCCTAACTACTAATTATTATAAAACTAATTTTATTTATTATATAAGTTAATTAGCAGCCCTAAAAAGACCACTCTATTTAATTTAGATACTTATAGGTAGATAAATAGTATATCTAGAGCTTCCTTCTTAAGCTAGGTAGTTATACTCTCTCTTAGGCTTCTGTTATTAAAGTTATCTTCTATACCTCTAATTATATAGTACTAAAGAGGTTATCTAGCTTTAATAAGTTTTATAAGGTAACACATAATTACTATAATATCTATAGAGTATATTAAGGTCTTAGTCTCTAATATCCTAATAGCATTATATAGGCTAGTAATAATATACTGCAGTTTAGAAGGAGGGAATAACTTCTATACTATATCTAGAGTTTTGCTCTAGTATTTAATAAGTATATATTTTATTAGTAAATTAAAGAGATATATCTAGCTAGTTATATCTTAGTATTATAGAGGTAGAGTTTTATATTTAATTATTAGCAGCTAATATCTTAGTTTCCCTATAAGTTTAAAGCCTAATATATCCTTAATAATCTGGTTTTATACTTAAAATTAGTTCTTGCTTAGCTTATTAGATATAAAATCTATTAGTTATTTAATATTAGAGGTAGAAAGCTTTAAGAATCTTAGCTCCTAAATATAGTTATCTAGAGCGTTACTATTATTAAAAATAATCTTTCTTATTATAATATTTTTAGAAAGAAAGCTAGTAAAAGGAAAGAGTAAGTAATTTACAGACTAAATAGATAGATTAAATAAGGGTAGTTATAAAATCTAAAAATATTATAGTATAGTAGATAATATTAAATATCTCCTATCTAAGAGAATAGGTTAGATAGTATATATAAGTATAGATAAAAAAGAGAAGATCTAGGAAGCTAAAAGGATTAATAATACTCTTTTATACCTACTAATTGCCTTAAAGTATTAGTAATTTATTAATATCCTATAAAAGGAATAATTAACTTCTTTCTTTTTTAACTCTCTTAGCCTTAATAAAAGTAAAGTAGAGTTAAGATAAAAAATCTAATAATATTTCTAATAGTAAATTAGAGCAGTTATTTATAGAGAAAGAATAAAGGAAATAGTAGCTATTAGTAGCTATTAAAGTAAGAAATCTAGTTATAAAACTAGATAAATATCCTCCTCTATTCTCTAATATTAACTTCTCTTCCTCTAATAGTTATCTTTCTCTTTATTCCTTAATCTTAACTTAACTTCTCTAAATTCTTCTTTTTATATTTATAAATTACCTTCTCTTACTATAGCTAACTATAACTTCTTTATATTAGGTATTAAGAATACTAATTAGCCTTATTCTTATTATCTTCCTCTAAAAACTACCCTCTAGGTACTTAGTCTTAATATCCTTATATCTTAGATAAAGCAGAATAATATATCTCTTTTTATTTAGTACTTTAATAACTAGCTTTAGGTAATCCTCTTTTCCTTATACTCCTTATTGCTTAATTAATATTTATTGTCTTTTTAGGCTGCTATAAGCCTTACTTAGCTCTAACTTAATATTCTTAGTAATAAATATTTAAAAGTAGCCTTTATTCTATAAGTATTTTTAATAAGACTACTAATATAATAAGACTAGCCTTCTAGAAAGTTTATCTTAGTAAGTAAGACTTTAATTAAATATTTAAGGTAACTAAGGGAACTAGTAACTTTTACTATTAAGTCTTTATTTATATCTCTACTACCTTCCTTTCTAGCTTATAGTAGATAAAGGTCTTTTAGTATATAGCAGCTGCTTATAGCTTATTTATCTAATTCTAAGGTAGTTATAATATAGTACTCTATATCTATTATAAGGAGCATATCTATACTATAAGGAACTCTATAACTAGCGTTTTTATCTATAAACTATACTTTAAATATATTTCTATATTAAACACTTCTTATACTAACTGCTTTTTTTATAAAACCTAAGAAAATTGCTCTTATAATAACTTAAGTATTTATAAGTACTATAGATATAGAATTAAGTATAATAATAAAGCAAAAAAGAGTAGAGAATTTAATAGTATTATAATAATTCTATAGTTCTAAATTCTAGCTAATACTGCTATATTAGCTATATTTAAATTTAACTTTTTAATCCTTTAAAATACTCTTTATCCTTAATAGGCTTAAGAGTATTACCTAGAAGCTAGGTTTGCCTACTCTTAATACCTTTTTATACTAGAGCTACTTCTAGACTTTAACTTTATAGAGATTACTAACTACTTAGAGCTTTATTTTATAGGTTAAGGAAAGAAAGATAGAGTAACTAAATATATCTTTATAGAATAAAGAAAAAGAGAAGAAATAATAGAAATATTATTAAATAGTAATAAGAATATAAAGAAAATATCCTCTAAATAGGTCTATAAAACTAACTTTAAACTCTATCTAAGTATAAAATTAATAAGATCTCCTTTATAAATATCCTTTTCTTTTTATTAGTAATAGTATTATATAGCTACTTTTAGTATTAATAGCTTTATTACTATACCCTTAGTTATCTAGATATTAGTATTCTTTTTATAGGTTAGTAACTACACTTTAATACTCTCTTTTCTTTTCTTCTCTTCTATCTATCCTTAAACTATTAGTTCTCTTATTTATTTAGTTTAGTAATAGCTATATTTATAGGGAGTTTTAGTATTATTATTAAGAAGCTATAGATCTCTAATATCTTATACTTAGTGTAGATATTAAAGTTATTAATAGATAGATTACTATTATATTAAAAGATAGTTATTAGTAGAGTGGTATATTTTAATAAGTGTCTCTTATTCTTATCCCTAAAGTTTAGAAATATTATTTCTAGAATCTTAAACTTTTAAAATATAAGAGATAAAAAAAAGAAAACCCTACTAATAAGTATAAATAGGTCTATAAATTATTAAACTAAATATCTAAGAATAAAAGAAAGATTATAAGTCTTTTAGATCCTCTATCTTAATATACTCCCTCTCTTTTTTCTTTAATATCTATAGGATTTCTACTACTAGTTACTATTTAGCTTTTAATACTTTAATTGCTATTTCTAAGTCTCTTAGATACTATCTTAATCTTACTATAGATTATAATATATTCTCCTCTTTATTTCTAATTATCTCTCTAGGTACTATTAGTTCTTTATCTTCTTCTTTTAGTATATAGTTATTATACTCTTTATTTTCTAGCACTAGAAAGACTTTTACTAAGTTTCTCTCTAAATTAGATCTATAAATATCTATATTACTTAGTTTTTAATATCCTTTAGGTGCTTAAATAAATATTTAAAGTTAATTTCTACTAAAGATCCTATCTATAATCTCTTTTCCTGCTAATATTACTAGTTAATATAATAGGGTATTAGAGGTATATAATAAGATATAAAAGGGGCCTTGCTATTAGTAGTTAAGCTTCTTAATAGAAGATTTATTAATAGATTTCTTAATATTAAATACTAAGACTAAATTACTTACTTTTAGCCTCTCTTTTCTTATTATTTACTTATATTAATTATTACTATATTCTATAGTCTTCTTATATTAACTCTTAATTATCTTTTTAGCTTACTTTCTGTCTTTATTAAGTTATAAAAAGGCTTATAGATATATCTAAACCTCCTCCTCTTATATAGTTACTAAATTCTAATTAAGAACCCTCTAAGTTAGTATTAGGGTCTTAATAAGTGTAATAGGTTTAAATCTATATAAAAGGTAGAAAGGGCTAAAGCTAGTTAAAGTGTAAATGCTTAATTAGTCTGTAAATAGAGTAGTAGGTAAATATAGTTAAGAGTTAATATCCTTTCTTCTTCTAGTCTATATTAATAAAGAATAAGTAATAGGCTAATAATTAGTCTTAATTGCTCTATTAGCTCTTAGATTATAGGCTAATATTACTTTTCTCCTTATACTATACCTTTTATTAAACTTAATAATAATGCTCTTATTTTCTAAACCTCTATTAATAATAATCTCACTATATAGCCTATATTAATAGATAACTTCTTTCTAAATAAACTTTGCAATCTTAGCTATAGTTACTTATCTAAGCTATTATGCTTTAGGCTATTTAGTGAGCAGGTTCTAAGCCTCTATAAGGTACTACTTATCCACTCTCTATATATCTAATAAAATCTTTATAAAGAGTAGTCTCTTTAGCAAACTATAGGTTTTTATATTATCTATATATTAAGCTTTCTTCTTTTAGTAATTAGAATAACTTCTTAGAGACTCTTTAACTTCTAAATATATATTACCCTATATATAATAGTTAGATAATCTCCTTACTATAGCTTGCTTACCTCTATAACTACTTTCTTTATAGGCTTTAGTAATTAACTTTCTCTTCTATTTAGAGTTATCTATAATTTATCTTAGTATTAGCTTTTAATTTATTAGTTTAGTAAAAAGCAGGTAGTTTTAAATATAGTAGTTTAGGGCTTTAATTTTAAAATTATAGTACCTAATTAGTTAAATCTCTAGAGGGTGCCTTTATATTATTAAATAGTAAGCAATTTATTAAGAATATACTAAATAGGTCTATAAATTATTAAGAAGGATATCTAAAATAGTTATTATGCTACTAATAATTTCCTATATATCTTCTATAAGAACCTCCTCTATTTATTATATATTACTATATTATTATGCTTAATTAAAGAAGGAACTAGCTTTAATATTAATAAAGAAGATCTATAAATTGATCTAAGAATTAATTTCTCCTTCTGCTTTTTTGTTAATTATATCTAAAGAGCCTTAGAGTTTTTATAAGAGGCTATCTACTACTATATTCTATATACTATAGATATATTATACCTTAAAGTTAAATATTTAAATCTATATAATCTATTAAATAATAAGAGCTTTTAGGAGATTTATTACTACTCTATTTAGTTATATAACTAAAGTTTAGGTATCTATTTCTAGAATAAAGTGTCTTCTATAGAGGTAATTATATACCCTCTTTAAAGCCTTTAAAATACTATATAGTTTCTTTTTCCTAGTATTATAGAATAGTTCTAGTCCTAACTAAGTGCTACTCTTAAAGTGAGAGACTATATATTAGTTATTAATAAATTAGCCTAGGACTCTGCTCTATCCTATATTGCTAGTATTAACTATAAGGTATATATCTCCTCTTCTAGAGCTATAATCTAAGATAATAAGGATTAGAGCTTTAATAAGTATTAGCTTTAAGGTGTTTATTACTATCTTATACTTCTCTTTCTAATAAAAAGAGGTATTCTTCTTAAGTAAATTAATAAGCAGCTTTATAATAGTTAAATAGTTCTTTACCTAGAATCTATAAAACGTTATAATTTCCAGGAAAGCTCTTAACTCTATTAAGTTAGTATAAGTAACCTATTTATAGATCTTAACTATCTTTACTTTCTCTAGATAATATCTATTAGTACTATAAATATAGCTAATAATTATTACTGCTTTTTAGGCTTATTAAGACTTAACTACTACTACTATATACTCTACTAGCTCTAAATTAATAAGAACCTTATTAATATTCTATAAATATTCTAAAATAAATCTATAAATTCCTAGATAAGACTTAATCTCTTCTTTATTATAGTATAAAGTTAGTTCTTTAATAGTAATATTATTAAGGAAGGCCTTATAATAACTAGGTATAAGGTTATATAGAATTCTAATTATAACCCTTATAAATTATATAACTAAATTTATTGCTCCTTAAGGTAAGGTATATATATATAGTAGTTTAATAGGTAAGATAAATATAGTTAAGTTCCTACTTATAGAGTCTAAGGGGACTTAGTTATATTCTAAGAAGAAGTCTAAAAGGGATAATAACTAGCATATAGCAAAATCCTCTGAAAAGTTATCTATAGAGGGGGGTAGTGCTATATATTAAATTATAACTATATTTATCTTTATTATAGAGTTAATAAGTCTTATCTTACTATCTTTCTTATATATAAAGAAGAATAGATTATAATATGCTATATAACTCTGCTCTAGGATTCCCTTCTTTAGTCTGTCCTTTAGAATTATAATAATATCTTATTCTAACTCTCTTAATATTAAGATTCCTTTTACTTACTATGCTTTATATAGGATTATTTATATTATCTATAGGGGGGTAATAGAAGGATAGATAGAGCTATAATAAGCAAATTCCCAGGCTAAAGCTTCCTCCCTTACTATTAGAATAGTTATAAGAAGCTTCTTTTCTTTAGGTTATAGGTAATTAATAGTTTTTAGAATAGCCTCTAGCTAGATCTTTATAAGTTTTATTTCTAGCTTAATACTTAAAAACTTTAGTATAATTAGGCTAGTAAATAGAGTATTAAGATCTATCTTTATATTCTTTCTTGCTCTTGCTTATACCTTTAGCTTCTACTTTAGGTTACTATTTAGAGTTAAACTATTTAATATAGTATTATTAATAGGTTAAATCTTCTTATCTTTTATCTTATATAGTATATTAACGTCTTCTATTAGTAATATAAGTATTATTTATATAGGTATATAGTGATAATAAGAAAAAATAGTATCTATAGCTATAATAACTTTAATTCCTTTTTAATATACTATTTTGTACTTTCTCTTAGATACTCTCTTTTTTGCTGCTTTCTTCTTAGATTTATAAATATAATACTAATAGTTAATACTATAACTATTATATCCTTTGGTATATCTAGTACTTATAATTACTTTATAGATATTATTAAGCTTAGAGGTAACTTCTTTTTAGATTATAGTTTTTAGAATTTTATTAAAAATTAATCTAAATTCTTTAAAAATAGTAATAACTTCCTTATCTGGTTCTATTTATTACTTAACTTCCTCTAGCAGGTTATATAAGCTCTTAAATACTTACTAAATCATTTTAATATCCTAATATACCTTTATACTATTTAGTATTATATTTAACTCTTCCTTATCTTTAACTTTATTAACTTCCTAATTATCTTCTATAAACTTTAAGCCTACTACTATATTAGATCTATTAGTAATAGCCTCTATTTTCCCTCCTATATAGAAGATATAAGAGTATATTAATATTATAAAGAGATAAAGCAGTCTATCTTAGTAATAATTTTCGGGAAGTAAGCAGTTAAGTCTTTTATATAGAATAATAATAGGACGTTAATCTTAATATTCCTAGACTAAAGGACTTTAATAATCTAGTTCTATATATAATCTAAGGTTATTCTAGTCTTTAAGATAAAAGAGGCTTCTAGCACTAAGTCCTTATTATAGATATTCTCTAGAAAGATAAAGAAGCTAATATCTTAAATTATATTACCTCTAATATAGATATTATCTATAATTATACCTATAAATTAGGTTCTCTGCTCCTTATTAGTAATTCTGTGGATTTCTATATTAGTCCTAACTATATTACTCTATAAGTCTAAGTGCTTAATATATCCTTTGCTAATAAGATTAATTACTAAGCTACTATTAATAATTCCCTTAATTAGTATATTTATAGAGCTATAAAGAGTAATTATAATTTACTAATAGGTTATAATAAAGTCTAGAATAGTAATATACCTTAGTAGTAGAAGAAGTATAGAATCCTATTCCTTAGTTATAGTATCTATTTTAAAGATAGAATTAATTATATAGTAGTTAAACTATACTTACTTAATCTATAAATTCTTAGATAAGATTATAGAAATAGTAGCTAAAGTTACTTAGCCTTTAGAATAGTTTTTATTATTATTCTATTAATCTATCTACTCTTATAGCTCCTTATTGCTAGCTTCTATCTTATTAAATTAATCTAGAAGTATAATATTAACAGAAATAAAGACCTTCTATATCTTTAAATTATATCTATTCTTATACTTATTAATTATTACTTTAGTAGTATTATAAACTGTTTTATCCTAGTCTAGCTAGTTTTAATAAAAAAAGGCTTTAAAAATAGCTACCTTTCTATTCACTCTCTTACTATATAGCTCTAGTATAAGCATATAGCTAGTCTATAAATTACTATATTAAATCTAAGGTTTATCTTGCTCTTTTTATTTCTGTTATTTAACTAGCTCTTTTAGAGCATTCTATAATATAATATTATTAGTATCTTCTTTATTATTAGAAAGTTTAGTAACTTATTAGGCAATTTAAATTAGAGAATCTCAGACTATGGGTAGGTCTGCTATTTAGGAGGCCTGTTAAATATAAGTGTTATAAGATTCTAAGTAATAGCTTCTTGCCTTTACCTATTCTATAATAGTAATATCTTTAACTAGATTAATATACTAGTTTCTAGGCTTAAAGCTAAAAAATATTATATTAATAAAGTTATATAACTATATTATATCCTTTCCTTAATCTATAAAGTTAATAGATTACTTAGAGTATAGTTTATTATAATTAATAACTTATATAATCTCTTCTATTAGTTTTAGCTACTACTTCTCTACTATTTTGCTAGTAGCTACTATATAGTTTGTAAAGCTATCTTTATTAATAAGAATATGCCTTAAAATTATCTAGCTATCTGTTCTCCTAGCTATGCAGCCTTTATTAATAATACCTACTTTAACTTAGATATTAGAATTAAGGGTGCTAATAAAGTAGAAAGGTGCTATATAGTAGTAGACTCCTCTCTAGCTAGCTTTAAGGTATTTAATATAGTTAATAATAATATAGGCTACTGCTCTATAAAACTAGTAGTATCTAAAAGCCTAAAAAGGTATATATTACTATAGTCCCTCTTACTAAAAGCCTTTATAGCCTCCTCTTTCTCTACCTCTTCTAAACTCTTAATATTATTAGTAGCTGCTTTAGTAGTTACTATAACTAGCTTATAGGTAGTAATACTGCTATTATTAATATTAAGTCTATATATTATTCTAAGATTATTATTTATAAGGTTTAGTAGCTTTTATAGTATTTAAGTTAAAAGTGTTATCTCCTTAGTTAGTAACTTTCTTAATAAAGCTTAAGATATCTATCTTATAGTTAGCTCTATTAATATTAAGAGTTTTAAAGTTCTCTATAAGAGAGTTAATAATTAAGCTTATAGTTTATACTATAGAAGGTTCCTTAGCCTTAGCCCTCTATCTTATTAGAATTATCTTTATAGGAACTTAAAGTGTAGTTATTAGCTTAGGCTTAATAAGGCTTAATAGTTATTAAAGTTCCTGCTAAGTGGTAGACTATTTAATTAGAGTATCTTTAACTATAACCTATTACTTTAAAATAACTTTAATAGGTTAGTAGTTAAGACTTTAAGCTATAGCTCTTATTACTCTCTCTAAAAAACAGTAATAGGTAATATAAATAAGTTTAGTATCTATAAGTTCTAGATCTCTATATAGAATAGCTCTCTATTAAAGCTAGCAAATAGTAATAATTAATACTATAATCTATAAAAGGTTATTATCCTTAATATAAGAGCCTATAATTAGGTTCTAAAGATCCTTATTAGGGTTCTATTAACACTTTAGGTCTGTAAATCTAAATTAGTAAAGAAGTTTCTCCTTAGCTTCCCTCTAAGTCTTAGCCTTATTAATATAGAATTATACTATATCTTAATAGTTACTAGAACTATATATATAGACCTTATTCTTTATATTCTTATTAATTTTATAGTAAAGCTTAGAAAGGCTTTTATAGTCTATAATAAAGTCTGAGATATTAGTCTTAATAAACTTAGATATTCTAGTTAAGTAGAGAGTTATTATAGCTATAGTAGGATATCTTATTAAAAGGTTAGCTAGGACTATAATATCTTAATTAGTATATATCTCCTTAGGTGAATAATAAGAACTAGGGGATAACACCTCTATTTCTAGAGAGAGATTTATAGACCTATCTATACTATTTTTAGAAGCTAGCTATCTTATAGCTTATAGCTATATCTTACTAAATAAAGTTTCTATAAACCTTTCCTCAGGCTGCTTTTCCTTATTAAAAGAGGATTTAGTATCTAAGTTATTTAAATAAGAAAAAGATATAATACTTATAGAGTTATAAATATTAGGTTTGTTATTATATAATTAAAGTAATAAAGCTTTCTAAGTGGAAAAGTGAATTTATTATTATAATATCTTCTAAATAAAAAGATAAAGTAAGTAATTATAACTTCTTTAAATAATAAAAAAGGAAAAATAATATAAACTGAATAAATATAGAAAGGTCTCTTAACCTTAATCTTGCTACTCTAGGCTTTTATAGATCTACTTTAAGTCTTATTACTTAATATAGAAGGGTCTTTTTAATAATACTTCTATCTTAGAAGACTTTACAGCTTTACTATATTAGAATATCTTAAATATTAGTATTCTTTGCTCTTAGTACTTAAGGCTATATTAGTAAGGGGTTTATTAGTATTTATTTACTAATCTAGTTAATTTCACTACACTTATTAGCTCACTAAGACTGCTAATTACTATATTAGTCTTAAATATAACTATCTTAGCTGCTCTAGCTATAACTTACTAGTTAAATAATAGTAATATTAAAAATATATAAAGGAGGGGGAAAGGGAGTATATTTACTAGAACCTACTAATAGTATATAAAAGGGAGTATATTAGGGTTTTTATTATTTCTACCTTAATTCTAAGAGAATATATAGCTACTACTATCCTTATAAACTAAGATAGGCCTATAAATATCTTCCTCTATCTTTCTGTATTAGCTGTTAATTATATTATTATTCTTTATTATTTATAGGTTTTTCGAGTATATTATTATATTTAAAGTGGATTAGTTATATATATATATATTAATAGTGGGGATATATAGATATAATAAAGGCACCCCACTTTTTGAGAAGCCTTTAAAGGCTATTAAAAGGAGTAAAAGAATCTACCTCTAGGTACGATTAATAAAGGCTGGAACTATAAGGGCTAGAAAGGATAGTAAATAATATAACTCCACCTATAAATAGGCTAAAATAATAAAAATAGGCTTAAAAGATATATAAAGTAATTTATAGATCTAATTAAAAGAGATTACTAAAAATAAGCATAAATTCGCTGAGAAATTCCTAAAAAACCTGAGAATTAAGTATTAAGGTATTAATAATACTAAAGATAAGTCCTCTTAAGTTCCCCTTGCCTCTATACTCCTCCTCCCTCCTTTACTATAGTCCTTCTATAATAGACCTATATACTAAGAGGGCTCTCTTAGAAATTGCACTGCTAAGTCCCACTTATCCTATTCTAATAGTATAGCTTTTTTTTATAGAATTAGTATTTAAAAGTATATTTTTATAATTCTAAAATAGCCTAGATAATTGCTTTTATTCTTAGTATAATAGCTTATTTAAGAGAGACTATAAGTACTATATAGAAGATATTACTATTTTTATTAAATATTACTAGGATCTCCTTATTTTCCTCTAATTTCTCTTAAACTAGAAAGTTAAAACCTTTTAGTAAATTAGCTTTTACTATTAGTATTATCTCCTCTAGTCTATATAGATTAAGCTAGCCTTTCTAGTTATAAGGCTATAGTTATAGACTCTTACTTAGTTATCTATTAATTTCTATAATTACTAAGCTAGCTACTATATTAGAATTAGTAGTAGTAGCCTCTATTTTCTCTCCTCTATAAGAATTAAATAGGCTTACTAAGTATAAGAGAAGCTAGTAAAGTTAGAGAGAATAGTAGTAAAGTAACTAGTAGAATCTAAAGTATAGAATATTAAAGGAGTATAGATCTTCTAATTACTAGCCTAAAAGATACTAATTATCTAAGTTAGTAAGTACTCTAGTATTATTCTAGTATATATAATAAATAGAGCTCTAAGAATTATATTCTTAGATATCTTACTATATAAGCTAATAAAAAAGGATATATTAAATATATAATAGCTACTAATATAGATATCTTTAACTATAATACTCTTAAAAGTTACTATAGCTTAAGTATTTATAAAGTCTTAGACTTTAAGATATATAGAAATAATACTTTTTTATATATTATTATAGCTAATATATTTCTTAGAAATAATATTAATAATAGTGCTAGTATTAATAATTCTATATTACTCTAAGTATATAGACTAGCTAATTCTTATAGTAACCTAGAAGTATAGTATAATAAAGTTTTATATAGTAAGAACTTAGTACTAGTAAATAACTATAATATAGTATAGGTATTCTACTAAATTATTAAGAAAAGTAACTAGTATATTAAGATCCTTCTTAGATTAAGTGCTAGATAGGATAATATCTATTATATTAATATTTATAGTATTATAGAGAGGTAGTTAACTAAAAATAGAAAGTGCTAGGCTACTTATAAAGGTTTAGAAACTATAAATTATATCTATAAAGGGAGAAAAGATACTAGGTAAAGGAAAGAGGGTTAGATAGAATACTAAGTAAAAGAGAATTATATCTAAATCTTGCTCTTAGTCTATTATAGTAGCTTTATAAAGTATCTAAACTACTATAGCCTCCTCTTTATAAATCTAGGCTTAAATATAGGCCTTAATAGTACTAATCCCTATCTATAAGAGTGCTTTATACTAAAATATAAAGGTTATATCTACTTATATATTATTTTAATATCTAACTTCTTATATAAGCTAGCTGCTTAATCTAGAAGCTTTTATAATATAGCTAAGTAGGTTTCTCTCTTTAAGTATAAATATATCTAGCTATTAATTACTATTCTATTAGAGGTAGTTCTAGATAACTAGCTTTATATACTTATAGACTATATTATTATAGTTATACTAGACCTAGTAAAAAAAGAATTTAGAAATAGTAATCTTTCTATTTGCTCACTTAGCTTATAGGTCTTTAATAAGAATTTAGCCCTCTAATATTATAATAAAAGATTTAGGTTAAGAAGTCTTAGTAGCTTTTAAGAAGCTATTATTAACTAGAGTGTTCTTATTCTTATCTATAACCTCCTTAATATAAGGCTCTAAAAGTAGAGTGGGAAAATAAGTTATATTTAGGTTTATAATATAGACCCTCTTTTCTAGTCTAGTAATAAAATAAGGTATTATATAGTAATTCTAAGTTTATAATCTAGTTATAGTATTAATACTAATATCTATAGAGAGAATAATAGCTAGAGTACTAGAAGCTAGTATATAGATATTAAGGATATTATAGGCAGTATCTAAGATTACTATACTAGTAGGAGGGGTCTTTATAGCTAAAGCGGAAATTAGGAGCCTTAGAGTTTCCTATATAGTATACTAGATATACTTATTAAACTGCTTATAGCTCTTAAACTAGAACTTAACTCTATAAAGGCTTAGAAAGTATCTATAAAGGGTAAGGATACTAGCTTCTAGCTGCTTAGTCTTATCTATACTAGCTATAAAAATCAGAAAAGAAATAATTATTAGGTTATACTAGCCCTATTAGTAGCCTTTATTAATCTTTTTATTAGAAACCTAGATATAGAGGGGATCCTATAGAGCACTAATCTACTAGCAGCCTCTATAAAATAAGTATAGTTTTATATTAGAGAAGGCTTTAGCAGCTTTATAATTCCTAGTAAGATATCCTTTCTTACTATAAGTATAGTAGATATTAGAATTAATAGTCTCTATAAATCTTAGAGGTTTAGACTAGTAGTAAGATTTAAAGCCTATAAAGTCTAAGTAACTATCTTCTCTTAGATTAAAGAATATATAGCTATATCCTCTATATATAAAGCTATAATTATAAGAGTTACTACTATAATAGTTATACTATAAGGGCTTTTATATAAGCTAGATATTAGATATATTAGTAGTATATATACTAACTTTATTAATAGCATAGTTATAATAAGAGATATTAGTATAGTACCTAGTTCTAATCTGCTTAATTTCTATATCTTTAAGGTAAGCAGTAAGATTATCTACTTAGACCTTCTAGTTAGAAGTACTAGTTATCTTATTCTTTAACTTAGCCTTTATAGATAATACTTTTAATTACTTATACTTAAATATAATAACTAGTATACTAGCTAAAATATCCTCTCTAATACTTTATAGTTATATATATATCTATTAAGACTAAACCTATCTAGTAATTATAACCTCTATCTAGATCTAAGAAACTAAAAAGAGATTTTATTAATCTTTATAGAGGATCTTTAAAATATATCTTATAATCTACTTAGAAAAGTAATAGAAGATAATATAGTTAATCTCTATATTAAATAGTATAGATAGTCTCCTCTTAGCTACTCTATTTTAAAGATTACTAACCTTAGTAAGAAATTTAGAGATATATCTAGAATCACTAATCTCTAGACTAGAAATAAGGCTTTAAAGCTTCTTATTAAGATCTAAATAAGTATTTAGGTTTATAATACTATATATCTTATAGAGGTTATTCTTAAAAGAGAGCTAATTATTATACTAAGTAGAAATACTCTTAAAGATTTACTAATAGGTCTTAATATAGTATTAGCTAATTAGAGTAATTATCTTCTCTTTATTCTATTTATAAAGCTTAGTATAAAATAGATAATCCTTAAAGAAGTTAGAAATATTATTACTAGTAAACTTAGAAGCTTCTAAACTATAAGAGATAATTAGAGTAGTAATATACTACTTTTATATAGCCTTAGCTAATTTCTTAATTACCTCTATAATACTAATAGTAAATAGAGAGGCTAAGTTTCTAGTAGAAGGTATAGTAATAGCCTTTATAAATATAAACTTATTTAGCTACTAGTCTAAGCCTGCTTTCTATAATCTAAGAGAAGCTATACCTCTATAGTTCTTATACTTATTATAGATATCCTTACTAATATAAACTTAGTAACTAATCTTAGTGCTTTAGAACTATAAAGGTAAAAACTTCTCAGATCTATTATTATTTATGATAGTAAAGCAAAAAGCTTATTTCTAAATATTTCTAAATATAGCTTTCTTAAAGGGTTTTATATCTAAAATATAGTTCTTAGAGCTAGAAGAGTTTAAAATAGATATACTAACTTTAAGAGCTCCTCTAGATTTCTTAGAGTATTACTTAGATATAATATAGTAAGTAGTTAATATAATTTATTATAATTTAATATTAGTATTAATATTAAAGTTTATTAATATTTAAATTATCTAATAATAAAAGAGAAGAGTTATATAGTAATTTAATCTATAATAATTAAGTAGATAGAGAGAAAGAGAGCTTTAACCTTCTTCTCTTTCTAGATAGTAGTTATAAATTATAGGCTAGAAGTAGTTATAGCTTCTATTTCTCCTATAAGTATATAAGCTCTCCTTCTTAATATAGCTAGGAGTAGTTATAGCCTCTATCCTATTTATAAGTTTATAAACTCTTTTCTATTCTTTCTTATAAGTAATATAATACTATAATTTCCTTAATCTTATAAATATTAACTATATAGTAACTAAAATAAGGCTTAAATCCTCTTAGTTAAGCTTATTAGCCTAATTAGTATTATTAATTTATTACTTTATTACTAATTATTAGGTTCTAGATTATAGAAAGTAGATACTAGCTCCACTTTTATAAAAACTAAGGAGAAAAAAGAAAACTTTTTAATCTAGTAAAGTTTAAAGCTATTATAGCTAGATTTTTAGGGTTTTAAGTATTTCTATCTAAAAACTCTAACTATATAGCTATTATATCTAGTGTTTTCTTAGATTAGATCTATAAAGAGATTTCTAAATATTATTTTATAAAGTCTATTATTATAGCTACTAAGTTTATAAAGTTAATATTCTATTAAGTGGTTAGAATAATATATTATAGTTCTATATTAAATATAAGCCTATTTATATAGTATAGAAGTATACCCCTTTTAAGCACTATAGAGGAAGTTTTAAGAGAGAAGAATCTGCCTCTAGGCACTATTAAAACAGGCTAAGAACCTTAAAATAAAAATAATAAAACTATATACTCCTATATACTTATATAGGAATATTATAATATTATAGCTTTATATCTAGAAGCTCTAGAATAAAGGAAAGAATCTCTCTAAGTATAATAACCTTATTATAGATATAATCTATTAAGCTAAAGTGATAAAAGCTTCTAAATAATAAGATAAAACTATTATAGTGCTAACTAATAATACTTCTCTATTCTCCCCTCTACTCTTAATAAGGCAAAAGTCCTATTATACTGTGCTAACTAATATACCTGTCTGGGCACCTTCTAAACTAGGCTGTCTGCACTACTCTGTCTCACTACTAGTTACTATTTAGCTTTTAATACTTTAATTACTATTTTTAAGTTTTTTAGATACTATTTTAATCTTATTATAGATTATAATATATCCTTCTCTTTATTTCTAATTATCTCTCTAGATATTATTAGTTTTTTATTTTCTTCTTTTAGTATATAGTTATTATACTTTTTATTTTCTAGTACTAAAAAGACTTTTACTAAGTTTCTCTTTAAATTAGATCTATAAATATCTATATTACTTAGCTTTTAATATTCTTTAGGTGCTTAAATAAATTTCTAAAGTTAATTTCTACTAAATATTCAATTTATAATCTCTTTTCCTGCTAATATTACTAATTTATATAATAAAGTATTAGGGATATATAATAAAATATAAAAGGGGCTTTACTATTAATAGTTAAGCTTTTTAATTAAAGATTTATTAATAGATCTCTTAATATTAAATACTAAAACTAAATTATCTATTTCTAGCCTCTCTTTTCTTATTATCTACTTATATTTATTATTATTATACTCTATAGTCTTTTTATATTAACTTTTAATTATCTTTTTAGCTTACTTTCTATCTTTATTAAGTTATAGAAAGGTTTATAGATATATCTAAACCTCCTCTTTCTATATAGTTACTAAAGTCTAATTAAAAACCCTCTAAATTAGTATTAAAGTCTTAATAGGTATAATAGGTTTAAATCTATATAAAAGGTAGAAAGAGCTAAAGCTAGTTAAAGTATAAATACTTAATTAGTCTATAAATAGAGTAATAGGTAAATATAGTTAAGAATTAATATCCTTTCTTCCTCTAGTCTATATTAATAAAGGATAAGTAATAGGCTAATAACTAGTTTTAATTACTCTATTAGCTCTTAGATTATAGATTAATATTACTTTCTTTCTTATATTATACCTTTTATTAAACTTAATAATAATACTCTTATTTTCTAGACCTCTATTAATAATAATTTTACTATATAGTCTATATTAATAGATAATCTCCTCCTAAATAAACTTTATAATTTTAGCTATAGTTACTTATTTAAGCTAGTATACTTTAAGCTATTTAGTAAGCAGGTTCTAAGCCTCTATAAAATACTATTTACTTACTCTTAATATATCTAATAAAATCCTTATAAAGAGTAATCTCTTTAATAAACTATAAGTTTTTATATTATCTATATATTAAGCTCTTCTCTTTTAGTAATTAGAATAACTCTTTAAAGACTCTTTAACTTTTAAATATATATTACCCTATATATAATAGTTAGATAATCTTCTTACTATAGCTTACTTACCTCTATAACTATTTTCCTTATAGGCTTTAGTAATTAGCTTTCTCCTCTATTTAGAGTTATTTATAATTTATCTTAGTATTAACTTCTAGTTTATTAGTTTAGTAAAAAGCAGGCTGTTTTAAATATAGTAGTTTAGAGCTCTAACTTTAAAATTATAATATTTAATAAGTTACATCCCTAGAAAGTATCTTTATATTATTAAATAGTAAGCAATCTATTAAGAATATACTAAATAGGCTTATAAATTATTAAGCAGAATATCTAGATTAGTTATAATACTACTAATAATTTCCTATATATCTTCTATAAGAACCTTCTCTATCTATTATATATTACTATATTATTATACTTAATTAAAGAAGAAACTAACCTTAATATTAATAAAAAAGATTTATAAATTAATCTAAGAATTAATTTCTCCTTTTACTTCTTTATTAATTATATCTAAAGGGTTTTAGGGTTTCTATAAGAGGCTATTTACTACTATATTCTATATATTATAGATATATTATATATTAAAATTAAATATTTAAATCTATATAATCTATTAAATAATAAGAGCTTCTAGAAGGTTTATAGCTACTCTATTTAGTTATATAACTAAAGTCTAGATATCTCTTTCTAGAATAAAGTGTCTTTTATAGAGGTAATTATATACTCTCTTTAAGGCTTTTAGAATACTATATAGTTCCTTTTTTCTAATATTATAGAATAGTTCTAGTTCTAACTAAGTATTACTTTTAAAGTGAGAAACTATATATTAGTTATTAATAAATTAGCCTAGAACTCTGCTCTATTCTATATTATTAGTATTAACTATAAGATATATATCTCCTCTTCTAAGACTATAATCTAAAGTAATAAGAATTAGAGCTTTAATAAGTATTAACTTTAAGATATTTATTACTATTTTATACTTCTTTTTCTAATAAAAAGAGATATTCTTTTTAAGTAAATTAGTAAGTAGTTTTATAATAGTTAAATAGTTCTTTACCTAGAATCTATAAAATATTATAATTTCTAAAAAAGGTTTTAACTCTATTAAGTTAGTATAAGTAATCTATTTATAGATCTTAACTATCTTTACTTTCTCTAGATAATATCTATTAATACTATAAATATAATTAATAATTATTACTACTTTCTAAGCTTATTAAAACTTAACTACTACTACTATATACTCTATTAGCTTTAAATTAACTAAAATCTTATTAATATTCTATAAATATTCTAAAATAAATCTATAAATCTCTAGATAAGACTTAATCTCTTCTTTATTATAGTATAAAGTTAGTTCTTTAATAGTAATATTATTAAGAAAGGCTTTATAATAACTAAATATAAGGTTATATAAAATTCTAATTATAACTCTTATAAATTATATAACTAAATTTATTACTCTTTAAGGTAAAGTATATATATATAGTAGTTTAATAAGTAAGATAAATATAGTTAAGTTCCTACTTAAAGAGTCTAAGAGAACTTAGTTATATTTTAAAAAGAAGTTTAAAAGAGATAATAACTAATATATAGTAAAATCCTCTAAAAAGTTATTTATAGAGGAGAGTAATACTATATCTTAAATTATAACTATATTTATCCTTATTATAGAGTTAATAAATCTTATCTAACTATCTTTCTTATATATAAGAAAGAATAAGTTATAATATACTATATAACTCTACTCTAGAATTCTCTTTTCTAGTCTATTCTTTAAAATTATAATAATATTCTATTCTAACCTTTTTAATATTAGAATTTCTTTTACTTACTATACTTTATATAGAATTATCTATATTATTTATAGGAGAGTAATAAAAGGGTAGATAAGCTATAATAAGTAAATCTCTAAACTAAAGCTTCCTCTCTTACTATTAAAATAGCTATAAGAAGCTTTTTCTTTTAGATTATAGATAATTAATAGTTTTTAAAATAGCTTCTAGCTAGATCTTTATAAGTCTTATTTCTAGCTTAATACTTAAAAACTTTAATATAATTAGGCTAGTAAATAGAATATTAAAATCTAGCTTTATATTTTTTTCTACTCTTATCTATACCTTTAGTTTCTATTTTAGATTACTATCTAGAGTTAAACTATTTAATATAGTATTATTAATAGGTTAAATCTTTCTATCTTTTATCTTATATAGTATATTAATATCTTTTATTAATAATATAGATATTATCTATATAGATATATAGTAATAATAAGAAAAGATAGTATCTATAACTATAATAACTTTAATTTATTTTTAATATACTAATTTATACTTTCTCTTAAGTATTCTCTTCTTTACTGCTTTCTTTTTAGGTTTATAAATATAATATTAATAGTTAATATTATAACTATTATATTCTTTAATATATCTAATATTTATAATTACTTTATAGATATTATTAAGCTTAGAGGTAACTTCTTCTCAAATTATAGTTTCTAGGATTTTATTAAAAATTAATCTAAATTCTTTAAAAATAGTAATAACTTTCTTATCTAGCTTTATCTATTACTTAACTTCCTCTACTAGGTTATATAAGCCTTTAAATACTTACTAAATCACTTTAATATTCTAATATATCTTTATACTATTTAATATTATATCTAACTCTTTCTTATTTTTAGCTTTATTAACTTACTAAGTATTTTCTATAAATTCTAAGCTTATTACTATATTAGATCTATTAATAGTAGCCTCTATTTCCCCTCCTCTATAAGAGATATAAAAGTATATTAATATTATAAAGATATAAAGTAGTTTATCTTAGTAATATTTTCTAGAAAGTAAGTAGTTAAGTTTTTTATATAAAATAATAATAAAATATTAATCTTAATATTTCTAGATTAAAGAACTTTAATAATTTAGTTCTATATATAATCTAAGATTATTCTAGTCTTTAAGATAAAAGAAGCTCTTAGCACTAAGTTTTTATTATAGATATTTTCTAGAAAAATAAAGAAGCTAATATTTTAAATTATATTACCTCTAATATAGATATTATCTATAATTATATCTATAAATTAGATTCTCTACTCCTTATTAATAATTCTATAGATTTCTATATTAGTTCTAACTATATTACTCTATAAGCCTAGATACTTAATATATTCTTTATTAAAAAGATTAATTACTAAGTTACTATTAATAATTCCCTTAATTAATATATTTATAAAGCTATAAAGAGTAATTATAATCTATTAGTAGATTATAATATAGTCTAGAATAGTAATATATCTTAGTAGTAGAAAAAATATAAAATCCTATTTCTCTATTATAGTATTTAATTTAAAAATAGAATTAATTATATAGTAGTTAAACTATACTTACTTAGTCTATAAATTCTTAGATAAAACTATAGAAATAGTAGCTAAAGTTACTTAGCCTTTAAAATAGTTTTTATTATTATTCTATTAGTCTATTTACTTTTATAACTCCTTATTACTAGCTTCTATCTTATTAAATTAATCTAGAAGTATAATATTAGCAGAAATAAAAACCTTTTATATCTTTAAATTATATCTATTTTTATACTTATTAATTATTACTTTAGTAGTATTATAAACTATTCTATTTTAGTCTAGCTAGTTTTAATAAAGAAAAGCTTTAGAAATAGCTATCTTTCTATTTACTCTCTTACTATATAGCTCTAGTATAAGTATATAGCTAGTCTATAAATTGCTATATTAAATCTAAGGCTTATTTTACTCTTTTTATTCTTATTATTTAACTAGCTCTTCTAGGATATTCTATAATATAATATTATTAATATCTTCTTTATTATTAGAAAGTTTAGTAACTTACTAAGTAATTTAAATTAGAAAATCTTAGACTATAAATAGATTTACTATTTAGGAGACTTATTAAATATAAGTATTATAAGGCTCTAAGTAATAGCTTCTAGTCTTTATTTATTCTATAGTAGTAATATCCTTAACTAGATTAATATACTAGTTTCTAGGCTTAAAGCTAAAGAATATTATATTAATAAAGTTATATAACTATATTATATTCTTTTCTTAATTTATAAAGCTAATAGATTACTTAAAGTATAGTCTATTATAACTAATAACTTATATAATGTCTTCTATTAGTTTTAGCTACTACTTCTCTACTATTCTACTAGTAGCTACTATATAGTTTATAAAGCTGTTTTTATTAATAAGAATATACCTTAAGATTATCTAGCTATCTATTCTTCTAGCTATATAGCTTTTATTAATAATATCTACTTTAACTTAGATATTAGAATTAAGGGTACTAATAAAGTAGAAAGATACTATATAGTAGTAGACTCTCTTCTAGCTAGCTTTAAGATACTTAATATAGTTAATAATAATATAGGCTACTACTCTATAAAACTAGTAGTATCTAAAAGCCTAAAAAGATATATATTACTATAGTTTCTCTTACTAAAAGCCTCTATAGCCTCCTCTTTTTCTATCTCTTCTAAGCTTTTAATATTATTAGTAGCTACTTAAGTAGTTACTATAACTAGCTTATAGATAGTAATACTACTATTATTAATATTAAGTCTATATATTATTCTAAGATTATTATTTATAAGGTTTAGTAGCTTCTATAATATTTAAGTTAAAAGTGTTATCTCTTTAATTAGTAACTCTCTTAATAAGGCTTAGAATATCTATCTTATAGTTAGCTCTATTAATATTAAAAGTCCTAAAGTTCTCTATAAGAGAGTTAATAATTAAGCTTATAGTTTATACTATAAAAGGTTTTTTAGCTTTAGCCTTCTATTTTATTAGAATTATCTTTATAGAAACTTAAAGTATAGTTATTAGTTTAGACTTAATAAGGCTTAATAGTTACTAAAGTTTCTACTAAGTAGTAGACTATTTAATTAGAGTATCTTTAACTATAACCTATTACTTTAAAATAACTTTAGTAGATTAGCAGTTAAGACTTTAAGCTATAGCTTTTATTACCCTTTTTTAAAAATAGTAATAGATAATATAAATAAGTTTAGTATCTATAAGTTCTAGATCTCTATATAGAATAGCTCTCTATTAAAGCTAGTAAATAGTAGTAATTAATACTATAACCTATAAAGAGTTATTATTCTTAATATAAGAGCTTATAATAAGGTTTTAAAGATCTTTATTAGGGTTTTATTAATATTTTAGGTCTATAAATCTAAATTAGTAAAGAAGTTTCTTTTTAGCTTTTTTCTAGGTCTTAGTCTTATTAATATAGAATTATACTATATTTTAATAGTTACTATAGCTATATATATAGATCTTATTTTTTATATTTTTATTAGTTTTATAGTAAAGCTTAGAAAGGCTTTTATAGTTTATAATAAAGTCTGAGATATTAGTTTTAATAAACTTAGATATATTAGTAGAGTAGGGAGTTATTATAGCTATAATAGAGTATTTTATTAAAAGGTTAGCTAGAACTATAATATCTTAATTAGTATATATCCTCTTAGATAAATAATAAGAACTAGGGGATATTATCTCTATTTCTAGAAAGAGATTTATAGACCTATCTATACTATTTTTAGAAGCTAGCTATTTTATAGCTTATAGTTATATTTTGCTAAATAAAGTTTCTATAAACCTTTTCTTAGGCTGCTTTTCCTTATTAGAAGAGAATCTAGTATCTAAGTTATTTAAATAAGAAGAGGATATAATATTTATAGGTCTATAAATATTAGATTTATTATTATATAGTAAAAGTAATAAAGCTTTCTAAGTAGTAAAGTGAATTTATTATTATAATATCTTTTAAATAGAAAGATAAAGTAGGTAATTATAACTCCTTTAAATAATAAAAAAGGAAGAATAATATAAACTAAATAAATATAGAAAGGTCTTTTAACCTTAATTTTACTATTATAGGCTTTTATAGATCTACTTTAAGTCTTATTACTTAATATAGAAGGGTCTCTCTAATAATACTTTTATCTTAGAAGACTTTATAGCTTTACTATATTAAAATATCTTAAATATTAGTATTTTTTACTCTTAGCACTTAAAGCTATATTAGTAAGGAGTTTATTAATATTTATTTACTAATCTAGTTAATCTTACTATACTTATTAGCTTAGTAAGACTGCTAATTACTATATTAGTCTTAAATATAGATATCTTAGCTGCTCTAGCTATAACTTACTAGTTAAATAATAATAGTATTAAAAGTATATAAGGGAGGAGAAAAGGAAGTATACTTACTAAAACCTACTAATAGTATATAAAAGGGAGTATATTAGGGTCTTTATTATTCCCACCTTAATTCTAAGAGAATATATAACTATTACTATTCTTATAAATAGAGATAGGTCTGTAAATATCTTCCTCTATCTTTCTATATTAGCTATTAATTATATTATTATTCTTTATTATTTATAGATTTTTCAGGTATATTATTATATTTAAAGTAGATTAGATATATATATATATATTAATAGTAGGAATATATAGATATAATAAAGGCATCCCACTCTTTGAGAAGGCTTTAAAGGCTATTAAAAAGAGCAAAAGAATCTGCTTCTAGGCACTATTAATAAAAGCTAGACCTATAAGGGCTAGAAAGAATAGTAAATAATATAACTCTACCTATAAATAGGCTAGAATAATAAAACTAGACTTAAAAGATATATAAAGTAATTTATAGATCTAATTAAAAAAGATTACTAAAAATAAGTATAAATTTACTGAGAAATTCCTAAAAAACTTAAGAATTAAGTATTAAAGTATTAATAATAATTATAATAAGTTTTTCTCTTCTCTATACTACTCCTCTCTTCTTAACTATAGTCCTTCTATAATAGACCTATATACTAAGAGAGCTCTCTTAGAAATTACACTACTAGGTTCCACTTATTCTATTTTAATAGCCTTATAAATATAGCTTTATAGAGAGAATTTATATATAACTTTATTAATCTACTACTTAAATTCTATAACTAAGCTACTATAAGTATTATTTAATAACTCTATAACTACTTTATAATAAGTAAAGTATATACTATCTATAATCTTCTATAAGTTATAGATTAACTTTTTATAATTATTATAGAGGATAACTTTCACTTTTAGATAACTAAGAAAGTAGAAGAATAGGTAAGCAAAAATACTATATTTATAAAGCTATAGGAAAATAAAGACTTTACTAGAGAGATTATAGATAGTAATAGTAAGAAAAGAGCAAAGTCTATATCTTTATAGACTAATAATAAAAGAAATATATCTATAAATAATAAGGCTTTATAGCTAGTTAACCTTAGTTTAACTTTAAATACTAACCCTGCTCTAAATATTATAAATACTTAAATTAGACTTAAAAATAATATATACTTACTTATATACTAACTTATAGATCTAACTAAGCTATATATTAATAAGATAAAGTATAATAGTAAAGATATAGATATACTAAAGCTAAAACTCTATATTTTCTAGAATATATATAAGAGGGCAGGCCTTATAAAGAAATAAATACTATTTACTTTTCTAATTATACTTAAAGAAAGAGTATTATATTATTACTATAAGATAATTTGCTAAATTTAGCCTTATTTTAACCTAGACTAGATTATTACTAAGCTTAGTAAATATTTTAAAATAGAGAAATTTAAGTAAGTATATCTTATTAAATAGAATACTACTATATTTATATTAATTATAAATAATAATCTATCTATAATAAAGCTTAAAGCCTTAGATTTACTAATTAATACTCTTATAAGAATATAACTAGTATTAAGTACTATCTATAAAAGTAATAAGATTCTATATAACTAACTCCTTTAAGGTTACTAAGAGGTTAAGAAATATAAATAAGCTACTATAAACCCTATAATAAAGTTTAAGAGCCTCTATAACTAGCTTAAAGTTATAATTAGTAATATAGTTATATTTAAAAATAGTTAATCACCTCTATAACTATAATACTATACTAAGTAATACTAAATAGATTATAAATATAATAGCTAAGACTAGAATAATTAATTTAGCTATTCTAGTCTATACTAAAACTTTAAATAAGATAATCTAAAGTAATAGTAAGATTCTTAGAAGTAGAGATACTATATCTATAAAAAGATAAGATACTATTTAATAAACTATATATAAAAAGAGAGAGATAAAGTATATTTCTACTTCTAAAGTAATTTATAAATTTAAGATACTTTAAAAATAGCTTACTAGTAATTCCTTATTTAATATAAAGAGACTAAAAATAAGGATTATAATAATTTAATAATAAATAATAAGGAGAATAAAGAGATTAAGATATATCTCTAGTTACTTAGAGAAGAGTAAGATAGTTAGAAGAACTAATAATTTAATAATAAATAGCAGACTTTGTTCTTTGCCTAATTTATAGACCTAAATACCTAATTAATCTATTTAGTAAATAAGAATATTATTACTAAGTATCTATTTAACTAAGTAGCTTACTATAAAATTACCTACTATGACCCTTTTAAATAAATAACTAATAATATCCCTATTAATATCTTTATACTTAATAAAAGATATTCTTTAAAGACTTTCTAGAATATTATCCTAGATATAGAAGCTATAGGATTTTTAATAGCTAGTTATAACTAGTTTATTATACTTAAAAGAACTAAGTTACTTAATATTATAATTAATTCTGCTACTATAAAAGAGGTAAGTATTAAATTTAGTCTAAAAGAAGTAATTAAATTAATAGAAATAATAGTTATCTTAATATCTTTTAGAGAAATAATATTCTATATTATATTAGTAAATACCTCTTTTCTTCTATACCTTATAGATATAGATAAACTAGATATTTAATTTAATAATTTAAGAAACTATTTATAATAAAGAGACCTAATTATCCCTATTATCTATAAACAGGGTTATCTATAGCTACTATTAGATATAGAGAAGATATTAACCTAGAATAATCTTATAGAAACTAAGTTATACTAACTCTATTAATATTTTAGGTATCTATTAGTCTACTAACTTTATAGAGTTTTATAGTAATTAGGCTACTAAGTTAAAATATAAATACTTAAATATTTTATAAAGTTTTATAAATATTACTAACTTAATATAAAAGCTCTAAATTGCTTTAAATTTACTCTTAAGGATAACTATAACTTTAACTATATTATAGTTATTAATATTATTTACCTTAACTTAAAACTAGTACTTTATATAGTTAATATTACTACTGCCTTTAATATAGAAAGATTTCTATAGAATCTATTAATAAGCATAGTACTTAATATACTTAAATAATACTAGATCTATACCTATTTTAGACCTCTAGATATAGTAATTACTAATACTAATACTAATTTTAGCTTATCTAAGTAGTATAGTATGCTCTATTTAATATTAATAACTACTGTTAAAGTCCCTATTAAGACTTATAACTCTATAAATAAAGTTAAGAGATATTATATAATCCTTTAAAGAGTTTATAATATAATTTACTAAGACCTTTCTAATATAGATTATAAAATAGTTCTCTAAATAGCTTTAAAGGCTATTAATAACACTATAGAGCTAAAAGGCCTAGTTCTAATATTACTTATCTTTAGAGTATATCTATAGCTTACTAATAAATCCCCTCTATTTCTAGAAATCTAGAAATAAATAGCTACTATATAAAGGGTAATAGAAAACCTCTAAATAGTCTAGGCCTTATACTAAGTTTTAAAAAGCCTTACTATCTATAGTAAACTAGATATATATAGAACCCTATAGCTACTACTACTCTTACTTATATATATCTACTATAAAAAGAAGAGATAGTAAGAACTATATAAACTTCTTATTATTAATAGTAAGATCTATATACTTAACCTCCTATATAGACCTTAAACCTTCTAATTAACTATTATCTACCTATAATATAATACTAATAATACTAATAAGGATAATAATAATATACTAATAGACTCTCTAAACTAAAATACTAAAAGAATAAAAGAACTAGATAAGAATAATACTATACTAATACTAATACTAATATTACTATCTCTATATAAGAGGAGTAGACTACTAAAAACCTATATAGAAGCTATTATAATACTTACTATAGATTTAATATAAAGAAGTAACTACTTTATAAACTAAAATAGATAAGAAAATACTATAATTAATACTATTTTTATTATTAATATAGCAAAAGCTCTTAGCTAAGAGATCAGTAATACTATAATCTTTCTAATAGTAAAAGAGCATTTAGATTATAACCTTACTATCTACCTATATAAAGAGAGTATTATTATAACACTAAGAGAACCTTTCTCTATTTCTATAATAGCTAAGATAACTATACTTTAAAAATATAGTGTTTTTAAAATTATCCTCTATAATACTACTATTTATAGTAAAACCTAGATTTTTAAATTCTATATAGTTTATAAAGTTAAAGAAAAAGAAACTAACTAACTTTATAAAAAGTTATAACTTATTATTTAGAGTTATAATAATAATAATAAAACTTTAATCTTTATATAATTACTAATCATTTAAAGAGTAAGTTAATAACTACTTCTTACTTTAACACTATTCCTTATAATAGAGAAATTTATTCTATAGCTTAGAGATATTATATAAGTATATATCTAATCCTAAATAGAGCTTAATAGGATAATATTAGTAAACCTTTTAAGTAAAATTTAAAGTAAATACTCTAAGAATTAGATTATAAGGATTATTAAACCCCTATATAGTATTATAGAAGCTAGAACCTATTAGTAAGTAATCTATAGTAAGTATTATAGAGAAAAGCTTAAGATAGATTAATCTATATTTAATCTATACTTATTAATATCCTTAACTACTACTAATAGCTTTAGTATTATTAATATATAAACTAATAATATAATTAGACTTTTAATACTAAGTTTCTCTAAATAAGAGAATAATAAACTTATAAAAACTAGCTTTACTATAAAGAATAAATAATAACTTAACCTAAATAACCTACTAATATTTAATAGCAGTATTATTATACTAAATATAAATAGCAGCCTTACCCTATACTAAAAAGAATAAAGAAATAAGATTAAGCTTATTAACCTAAAAGCTACTTTAACTAAATAAAAATAGTAATATATTTAGTAAAGGGTAAGAGGTATATATATTATATTAATTTGCTAACTAGAGATATACTTTAATCTATCTATAGCTATATAATATTAGGAGCTAACTGCTAAAGATAAAAAGGCATTTAATTAATACCTTAAATAGTAAAACGAGAACCTTAACTATAGCTTTATATTTATACCTATTAACTTAGTAATAGCTAAACTATTTATTTTTATTAATAGCTCTTTTACTAATAATTTAGACCTCTTATTGTAACTTAGATTTACTATTATTCTTATTAATAAGATAATAAATAATAATATATTTATAATCTATAGTAATACTATTCACTTTAGCTTAATAAAGTATAAAAAGGTTACCTAAAATATCTTAGTTTTTAACGTTTATAGTATAGTTACTAATATAAACCTTATCTATACTATTATAATAATATTTTAGAAAATCCCTAACTACCTTAAAAAACCTTATATCTTAATAATTATCTATATTAATTTATACTTATTATATAAATACCTTATTAAGCTTAGTACTATAAAGGAGAAGTAACTAATAATTAATATTATAGCACTTTAATAGTTCTATAAGAGGAGAAAGATCTATAAAGTATAATAGATTAATAGTAATAATAACCCTATAGATACTTTTATAAAGAGTACTCTAAATCAGACCCTTAAACACTTTATAGATAATAATAAAATAATAGTTTATATAGAGAGATAGATAACTTAAGAGAAGAAGGCTAAGAAGTTAGATAAATAGCACTAAGCATACTAAAGCAGCTTTAGTACTTTAGAAGAGGAGAATTTAACTATATTAAATATAGAATAAGATTAGTATATAATCCTATACTATTTTTATATTTTAAACCCACTTTAGGTTTATAATAGGTATTAGTAATATAGAAGTATATTTTAACAGATTATAGTATATCTAGCCTTAAAGAAAAGACTATTAGTGTTATGCTAATACTATAACCTATAAAGTAGCAGGGTATATACTATAATTAATAGATATATATAAGGTTATATAACCTATTACAGAGTATATATATATAGTTTAACACCACTACCTATATAGTTAAGTGGAACTTCTAAATAGATATATATTAACTTACAGGCTTTTAATATATATATATATAAAGGGAGCCCTAAGTCCCGTGTAAACCTCAACCCGGCGTGAAACTAATAATAACTATTAGAAATAGAATTATTCTTAGTTATTATTAATTAAAATAATATTTAAATTAATATTAGAAGTAACTTTCTAAATAATATTATAAATAATAAAGAAAGGTTAACTAAAAAGCTATAAATAAAAAAGCTAGAAATAAAATAAAAAGTATCAAAAAATAGAAAATAATATAAAACTAAAAGTAAATTAAAATATGATTATTAGTAATTAAATTTAAATATAAGAATAAGATTATTATAATAATATAGATAAAGAATAGTTATATAAAATATATATTTAATACTTTTATTAAAATAAAACTTATAAAAATAGCTTAGAAGAAGTCTCTTAGAGGAAAAATACTCAGTCTGTAAGTTATATTAATACTTTACTTTAGAAACTAAATTTAAGTCTTAGTTTAACTTTACTATTATAGAAATAGAAATTAAAGTAAAATATTTATTTTATACTATTTAGTTAATTCTTAGTAACTAGAAATTCTTTCTATCTCTATATAAGAGACCCTCTTAATAACCTAGGCAGTATTCTTTAATATATTATGTATATAAGTAAGTAGCCGCTAAAGTGGGCTTAGGCTATAGTTAGTTACTATATAAGAGATCTAGGTATACTACTCTATAAATGCCTTATAGTTATTATAAGAGATATACTATAAAACCCTATACTAAAAATATATAATAATATAGAGGCTATATAATAGAGGTTAATTACGTAATACAGTGTATTACAGTACTATTAGTACTATGTATACTATTAGAAGAAGCCTCTAGAAAGCTATGGAAACTGCTAGCTTTTACTATCTAAGTTAAGGTTAAACCTAAAAGGGTTTTAGGTTACTAAATTACTTAATAAATAACCTAAATAAGGGAATAAGTGGGGCAGCTTAGTAAGTAGCTTATGCAGCTATAGAAGGCTCTAGAAACTAAGCCTTAAGTATAAATAACTCGCCTCTCTCTCTCTAGAATACTCCCTTTTACTTAGAAGGTAGACACTTTAATATTAACTTATTTATACTTATTATTTCCCTTTTAAGCTATTAATTATGTTATTAACAATTACGTAACCTAAGAGGTTATAAGGCCAGCTTATATAAGCTGAAAAACACTGAATAACGCCGAAAAAACCCGAAAAGCCCAAAATGACAAAACCGAGATTTAAACCTTAAGCCCTTCTATATAAGGCTAATACCTATACCGCTATACTATATAACGTCCTACCTATTCACACTATTAATAATAATAACTACGCCTATAATAGACGCTAAATTCACTGTCTCTAAGCTTAAAGGAGCCTCTAACTATACTACTTAGGCTTTAAGAGTTAAAGCTCTTTTAGCTAGTAAGGATATTAATATTAACTTAGAGGCGCCTATAAGTGAGACTAATAAGGACCTAAATAATAAGGCACTAGCTTATATATAGCTATTGTGTACTGATAGGCCCCTATAGGTTATAAAAGACGCTATAATAGCGCTTAAAGCCTGGAAAAAGCTTGCTAATTTATATAAGCCTAAGGGTTTTATAAATGAATTCCTAACTTATAGGGAATTTTTTAATACTACTTTAGAAGACTTTAGTAGTATAGAAGAATACCTTACTAAAGTTAAGGAATTAACTCATAATCTAGCTTATTATAAGCTAGCTTTACCTAAACAGGTTATTATAGCCTGGATTTTAAATAGCTTAGATAAAAGCTATGAGGGTTTTATAACTAATATAACCTAAAGCCTTAGGGCTAACCCAGAGGCCTATACTCTTAACTCTTTATTTACTAATTTACTAGATAAATATAAGAGAAAAGGAGGTAAAAATACTATAAATTATACTAAAAAGGGGCCTAAACGGGTTAATAAAAAGCCCTAGAGAAAACCTAGGGGTTTATTTTGCAGAAACTGCAGAAAAAGAGGCTATACTGAAGAAAATTATGCCTTTTTATACCCTGAAAAGGCTCCTGACGAGTGGAAGCCTTTAAATAATAAAAAGGCTGAAAAACCAGCTTAATAGAGCAATAATTCAGCTAAAACAGTTAATATAACTGTTAATAACCAGCCTAAAAACGCTATAAATATAGCTGATAACTCAGCTATAAACCCCTTAATTATAGAGGATTTTAACCTTATAGATATAAACTATAAAGGGGGAAATACTCCTCTAGCTGTAAATAACTTCTATGAGGATAATTATGAATTTGAAAACGTATATATAATCCATAATAATAACCCTTATAATAATAATAATACTAACCTATTACTAGGTGGCTTAATATAGCAGGAATTTAATAACTTAAAGAACTATAATAAGACTATAACTAGTTCTTTAAATAAAATCTCTTTCTGCTTAGATATAGCTGCCACTATTTATACTATTAGTGATATAAAATATCTATATAATATTAAAAATATAAATGAAAGGGTTAAATGGGGAGAAGCAGGATATTTAACTGCTACTAAAGAAGGATCTATAAAACTATCCTTTAATAATTAATATTTTATAATACTAAATAACGTATACTATATACTAGAGCTAGGTATTAATTTACTTAGCTAAAATAAGCTTGATAACCTAGGAATAGCTTCTATCTTTTAGAAGCAACCTATTTTATATGATATAAAATAAGATAAAATACTAGCTGTAGGGTAGAAGAAGAATAACTTATACTTCTTTAATATACCCTCTACTAATATAAATAATAATAATAATAATAATACTATAAATATAACTAAAGATAACCTATATAATAAGGCTATACTCTATAAGCCCTACTATAATAATATACTATAGCATAAAAGACTAGGCTATGCTAACTATAAAATAATATAACAGCTAACTAAAGCTGCTATAACTAATACTAATATACTATATCTTAATAAAAGAATACCTTATAAAGCTTGCTTTAAAGGCAAGTTAACTAATAAGATAAAATATAATAACTATTTAAATAAATAATATAGCTACTTAGATAAAGTAGCTGGAGACCTATATAGACCTATAAAACTACCTACTTATAATAACTATAAGTGGTTTTTAATACTTATAGATAAATATACTAGGTATATATGGGGATGTCTCCTAAAAACAAAAGATTCTGAAGAGGTATCTGCTACCTTTAAGGAATTTATAAATATATTAAATAATAATAATAATAATAAACGGGTTAAGGAATTTGATACTGATAGTGGCTTAGAATTTAATAATAAACAAATAAAAGCTATATATATCTATCAGGGTATTATTTATAATATAAAGCCTCCTTATACCTATAAGCCTAATAGCATAGTTGAATAAATAATTTGTACTATAATAAATAAAGTATGAACTATACTATATAATTCAGGCTTACCACTATACTTATAGGGTGAAGCCTTCTTAGCTGCCTTATATTTATATAACAGAACCCCATATAGCTCTATAGGCTATAAAACGCCTTATAAGTTAAAGAATGGCTATAAGCTAGATATATCTAATATAAGAATATAGGGTAGTATATACTATTATAAAAATAAAGACCCTAATTTAAAGAAACTAGATATAAGGGCAAAAAAGGGAGCTATAATAAACTATGGCAAAAATGCCTATAGAATATGGGATCTAACATCTAAAAGGGCTTTATGGTCTAGAGATATAGAAATCCTCGAAAATACCTTTATATCCTCTAATAATAAAGAGCTACTAATAACTATAAATTGTCCACTAATAATTAATAATAATAATAATAGCGGAAATAATTAAGCTGAAAATAGCTCTATTCAGTTTAATATTAACCTATAAGAGAATATATTAAATAATAATAATAATAATAATAATAATAATAATACTAGCTCTAATATTAAGATATAAATCCCCTTATCTCATATTAATAAAGAAGCCTATACTTGGGTTGATAATAGTGCGCTACTTCTATTAATAGAAGACTGTCTAAGGCTTAATATATTATCTACTATTAATAAAACTAATAAAAAGGCTTCTTATATACTCTCTACTACTAGTTTAGTAGAGCCTGCTACCTATAAGCAAGCTATAAATAATATAAATAAAGATAAGTAGGTTAAAGGAATGCTTGCTGAAATAAGAGAGCTAGAAAATATTAATATGTGGGAAATAATTTCTAAACCACTAAGAAATAATAATAATAATAATAATATAAATATATTAGGTGGTAGATAGGTATATACTTTAAAAACTAATATAAAAGGGGAAATTCTATGCTATAAGGCTAGGTGGGTAGTATAAGGTTTTAATTAATATATAGGTATTAATTACCTTGAAACCTTTAGTACTATCTATAGGCCTGAAAGCTATAGATTTCTATTATATTATAGTATATATAATAACTGGGATATATAGTAGTATGATATCTCTAATGCCTTTACCTATATAGAGGTAGATAAAGAGATATATATGTAACTGCCTACTGGTTTTATTTATAATAAAAATACTAATAAGCTAGAATTTAATATAAATTCCCCTATAAAACCCTATAATAATAACTATATACTAAAGCTTAAAAAGGCCTTATATAGCTTAAAGCAAAGCCTATAACTATGGTATAAACACCTATAGTCTATCTTAATAAATATAGGCTTTAAGGTTTCACCTTATAATAAAGCCCTATTTATATTAAATAATAATAATAAATAAGCTCTAATAGTATACTATGTGGACAATATGCTTATAGCTATACTAAATAATACTATAACTGAATATATATATAACTCTTTATTAAAGAGTATAAAAATAAAGCCTATAGGGGTGCCTAGTAAATTTCTAGGCTATGAAATAACTATAGACCGTTAAAATAAGGCTTTATATATATATTAAAGCTAATATACTGAGAAAATACTTAATAAATATAATAAAAAATATATATATCTAGCTGAAATATCTATAGATAATAATATAAAGCTATATAAAAATATAGATATAGCTAAGCTAGAAGATATAACTATATATTAATAGCAAATAGGAGCTCTACTTTATTTAGCCTTAAAAACTAGGCTTAATATAGCTCTAGCTGTTATTATCTATGCTTGATATATAAGTAATCCTTCTAAAGAGCACTTTATAGCCCTAGATAAGATATAGGGCTATTTAAATAAATATCCTACTTTAGGATTATATTATAACTGTAATAATAACTGGCTATATAATAATAATAATATTATTGGATTTTCAGACTCTAATTGGGCTGGAGATCTAGATAATAGAAAGTCTATAACTAGCTATATCTTTACTTTTAGACTATATAATATAATTAGCTGGAATAGTATTAAATAAAAGATAGTTACTTTAAGTATCTGTGAAGCTGAATATATAGCTCTAATAGAGACTATAAAAGAGGCTATATATTTATATAATAACTATAACTATATATATAAAGTTCTGGGCTGTAAGGCTTTAGATAAGCCTAAAATATTAATAGATAATAAAGTAGCTTAAAAGCTAGCTTAAAACCTAGAATTTTATAAAAAAGTTAAGCATATTAATATAAAATATTATTTTATAAAAGATAATATTATAGCTGAAAAAGTATTCTTATATTATGTTAATACTAAAGATAATATAGTAGATATATTAACTAAACTACTAGGAAAAATACTTTTTCACTCAATAAAAGATACTTATAATATATCAGAAAAGGGTTTTTTACTAGATTATAATAAACCTATTAATAGGTATAATAAAAATATAAAAGACTCTAATATTTAAAGAGTTAATAAGCTACTAAAATAATATACTATATATCTGGTTTTCCCTAATATAAATACTAGAATTTTTCCTATAAGGTTTTTTCTAGTATAAATAAATAAATAAATAATAAAATATTAAAATAATAATAATAATACTGGTTTTTTCCTATATGGTTTTCTAGTATAAAATAATAATAAGTACTGGTTTTTCCTATTAGGTTTTCCAGTATAAATATCTCTTAAAGCAATAAGCTATATATAATATATATACCTTAAGGGGGGATATAAGAGATATACTATAAAACTCTATACTAAAAATATATAATAATATAGAGGCTATATAATAGAGGTTGATTATGTAATACAGTGTATCATAGTACTATTAGTACTATGTATACTATTAGAAGAAGCCTCTAGAAAGCTATAGAAACTGCTAGCTTTCACTATCTAAGTTAAGGTTAAACCTAAAAGGGTTTTAGGTTACTGAATTACTTAATAAATAATCTAAATAAGGAAATAAGTGGGGCAGCTTAGTAAGCAGCTTACGCAGCTATAGAAGGCTTTAGAAACTAAGCCTTAAGTATAAATAACTCGCCTCTCCCTCTCTAGAATACTCCCTTTTACTTAGAAGGTAGACACTTTAATATTAACTTATTTATACTTATTATTTCCCTTTTAAGCTATTAATTACGTTATTAATAATTATGTAACCTAAGATAAACTCTATAGTAATCTAGTTTATATTACTAGTAATAATAGATATATCTTATATTTACTTAGTATATTAATATACTAGGTATAGTACTGCTATCTTAGAGGATTTATTATAAGTTAATAAGAATAAGGAAGAGAGATAGGTATAAAGCCCTACTTATAGAGCTTTTTATACTTCTAGCTATAAGAATCTCTTAGAAGGTTAAGGAGTTATCTCTTATATATATAATACCTTACTAAAAGGTTTACCTTTTAGGCATTTTTCCTAGGCTATAAGAGCCTTAGTAGCCTACTTAGCCCTAGTATAATTAGCTCTATTATATATAGCGCAGTGTTACCTATACTATTACTATTCTGCTAGTCTATTTAGCTAGAGTATATATCTAACTTTATATAAGAGTTTGCTTGCTAGCAGAAATATATAGAGTTTCTATATTATTATTCTTAACTAGTAGAGAGTATAGATTAAAGTGCCTCTATAGTGTTTTCCAAATTATACCTATAAACTAGGTAAATTTATTATAGTCTTTTTTGCAGGAGGGCTGCGTTATAACTATAAACTTAATAGCACTCTTAGCCTTATAAAGCTATAGTAGCTATATACTATAGTATATAATTATATAATTATATACTATAGACTATTTCACTATGCTTTCTATATATACTAATCTATAGCTAAGATAGTTACTCCTTATAACTCACCCTTATCTCTATCTATAGCTTATAATATTAAGTATAAAAATATATCTATAGAGACTAAAGTTTTTAACTTTATAATCTCTAGTATAGATACTATATTAAATCTAGACCTCTAGGCTTAATACTAAAGAGTATTAAGTAAAGTTAGCTTTAGAGTATTTATAATATAACTAAATCTCTCTTTTAGTATAGAATTATAGACTTAATTCTCTTATTATTCTAATAGGTTATATATAAAAAGCATAAAGTACTTAATATAATATTTTAATATATATCTCTCTTTTATAATAAGTTATAATAATAAATATAAGGCTAGAGAGCTAAATAAATAAGATCTCTATAGCTATATTAATAGTAACTATACTAGCTTTAAGAATATAATATACTTAATAATAGGATAAATTTTCTTTATAGCTAATAAAACTATTTTATAGAGATTATAATATTAAGTAATAGTCTCTAAGTTATTAACTAACGCTAAGTACTATATAGTATTATTAACTATATTAAAAGCATTTTAAATATAAAACTTTCTAAGCAAACTTAGAGTAAAGCTTAGAGAACCTCTTTATATATAGATTAATAATATAGAAGCTATTATATTTATAAAGAGAAGGTTTATAAATAACTATATAAAGTATATATAGGTTTGTAACTACTTTATATAAGAGGTTATTAAATCTAGTAAGGTTAACTTTAAGTATATATTATTAATAAATAATATAGCTAATCTATTTATAAAGCTACTTAAATAAATAATCTTTAAATAACTCTATAAAAGAAGTAGTATAAAGCTATTTATGGCTAATGCTACTATACAGAATTATACTAAGGCAGTTTAATATATATATAAACTAGGCTCTTAGTAAGAAGGAGTATTATAACTATAAATAGCACCTTATTATAATAAGTAAGCTATATAGTATAATATTAAGCTATATATAGATTAGAGGTATAAGTAATAACTTAGAGGCTTGGTAATATATAAGAGGAGTACTTAATATACTATAATTTAGTATAAAGATAGCTTTACTTATATAACTTTAATTAATATACTTATTAAACTCTTATTTCTAACCCCTAACTATATATAGAATCCTTATTATTATGTTAATAACTCTTATACTTTCTAGTAATAGAAACTTAGGGAAAATATATACCTTCTATAATAAGAGTTCTACTATTACTAGGGTTATAGAAAATAGTATAGATTAATAATAGTAATCTCTATATACTAACCTTTAAGACGCTAGAATAAGTATAGAGTAATATACTTAGATCTATCTCTACTAATAGAATCTTATATCTTTATCTTTAAAGAAATAAAATATATTAATATTATCTTATACTATTTATATTAAATATAATATTTAGAAGTTACTCTTTACTTACTTACTAATTTATATTTAAAAAAAATTATATAGTTCTATATATATATCTCTTCTATTTAATACTTTATAAGAGAACTATACTTTTATAATATTAACTATTTAAAATTTATATAGTTATTTTATAGGCTAAAGTAATATATTAACTTTTTAATCCTTATAGAGATATAAAAAAGGCTCTTAGACCTTAAGTCCCTTCCGTCCACGGCTGATAGTGACCCTGCTTAACACATGCCGTTCTCTACCTCGGCGCCTACGTCGTTTGCCCCAACATTACGTAGCCCTGTTAGGTACCTAGTGGGCTGTCATTGTCTACCTCCACTTTCCCACTGGAAAGCAAAGAGAGGCCCTCGCGCGTCAGCACCCCCGCCAAACAATTGCTTCAATCGGCGGCGCCTTGAGGTACGGATGTCGGATACAGACAACCCCAGATCCAACACAGACAAACCCGACCTCCTCTGTGCCGTGCCTGTGTCTACCTCACCTCTCCTCTTCCTTCTCCATCACCCAACCTGAGGTAGGCAGCAAAACATTCCACAAATTCCTGCCTGGCAAGCCGAAGTCTCCGCCCACGCTGTCGCACTCTTCGTCGACCCCGCGCTGCATACCTCTTTTCTACCTACTTCCACGCCAACTCATACCTTTCTTCACAGGTGTCGACATTTCGACTGTCCAAGGACGGTATCCTACCATTGCGCAACTGAATTGGCCGAACACGACACGACCTCCATCCCGATCCGTCTTCTCGTCGACTCCCTCAACCGCCGGCAATTGCAGCTAGCAAGACCCCCCAACTACTCAAGTCACCCTTGCTGCATGATCCGTCTCCCGCTTTGAGGTAGTCTTTTTCAGCTAGACTTGGGGCTGGCGCCGCCAAAAAATCAATACCGTCGTTGCTGCTTGAACCGTTTCGCCCTCACGAGCCGCTGACATTGGTCCCGTTGTCACTCGACCAGTCCCGATATCCAAGCATTCGCATCTACCTTTCCACACGACGTCCGACGTGCTTCGTACTCGCCCGCCCCCCCCCCCCCCTCCCCCCGCGGTAACCCTCACCGTCTCCCGACCCCACGAGACAACCTCGTGTATTACAAGATATCTCAGTTCCCCGTACTGCCTTGCCGAGCGCATATATTTGTCCAGATCATCCAGGCACGTTCTCCAACTTGGAGTCCCTACAACCCGCCTTACAAGCGATATTTGTTGCCCAACATCTGTTGAGTCGACGACGTTGCCACAGAAATGTCAGGATACCCGGGTCATTATGGAGGATATCAAGGTGGTCCACCACCGCAGCAGCAGTATGCTCCCCCGGGTGGCTACTATCCGTATGACTGAATATCCTCCTCAAGACCGCCAGTGTACTGACACTTTCGCAAAGGCCACCGCAGCAGGGCTACAACGGATACCCTCCCCAGCAAGGATACGGCTACCAGCAACCCTCTCCTCAACCCTATGGATATAACCAGGTAGAGTCTTACACACATACGTCGCCATAGTCATGAGCCTCAATGACTGATTTTTCTGTCAGGCCCCGCCTCCGCAACACTATGGCGGATATCCACCCCAGCCAAACTATAATAACCGCCCTGGTACGTCGCCAAAGCTCTAGCAGAGCTCTTCGGGTCGCGCATGGTGATTCTAAATTTCCGCAGGGATCCCGACAGCCAACTCGAATTCGTACATGCACGGAAACCACAATGCCCCTCCTCCGCCCCCGACCCATCCGCAAGGATTCGGTCACGGCGCGCCAAATGGCTACAACTTTCAATACTCCAACTGCACTGGCCGGAGAAAGGCTCTCCTTATCGGTATCAACTACTTCGGCCAGCGAGGCCAACTGCGCGGATGCATCAACGACGTCAAGAACATGTCAGCTTACCTAGTTGAGCGTTTTGGATATAAGCGCGAAGACATGGTCCTTTTGACCGACGACCAGCAAAATCCTATGAGCCAGCCTACGAAACAGAACCTTCTCAGAGCCATGCATTGGCTTGTTAAAGACGCAAGACCGAACGATTCTCTCTTCTTCCATTACTCGGGTATGCCGGAACTTGCCAATCCTGATATCAGGCACTGACATTCGCAGGACATGGCGGGCAAACGAAGGATCTTGACGGCGACGAGGACGACGGATACGATGAGGTCATCTATCCCGTCGACTTCCGTCAGACTGGCCACATCACAGACGATGAAATGCACAGAATCATGGTGCAGCCCCTGCAAGCTGGCGTGAGACTCACTGCCATTTTCGACTCATGCCACTCGGGAACCGCTCTCGATCTGCCTTACATCTACTCGACCCAGGGCATCCTTAAGGAACCCAACCTTGCCAAGGAAGCCGGCCAAGGCCTTCTGGGCGTTATATCTTCGTACAGTCAAGGTGATCTTGGCGGCGTCGCAAGCAACATCATGGGCTTTATCAAAAAGGCCACGACTGGCGAGGATGCCCAACGCCGCGCTATGCAAACCAAGACCTCCCCAGCCGACGTGGTGATGTTTTCCGGAAGCAAAGACGACCAGACATCGTATGGACGCCCTTTCTTCATTCTCTCATGATACCCGTACTCTTTCCCGTCTAGTACATTTTGTAACGTTGCGCAAGAGAGACTGCATTTGACTGAGCCCTCCTTTTTACGGGACAGTGAGAGCGTGTGAAGCGCGCACACGGAGCTCAACGCTTAGAGGGTGATGCTTGGGTGGCTACCTATTGTTGATTCATATTGATGGGCCAATGTAACAAGCCAGTGATCCTTTTTATCATCCGCCGTAGAGTAATGCACAGCCCTGTGCGGTTGATGCTTTGCCCTAGGACGATGAGCTACGTGGATCGCCTATGACGCACAAGTGTGGCCTCATAGGCGAAGACGTTTTGCCGTTACTGTTTGCCGTCATGAATAGACCATCGGCCAGAAACATGAAGCTGACTCGAATTGTAGGGCCGACGCTACGATTGCCGCTCAAGCAACTGGCGCCATGTCTTGGGCGTTCATTACAGCCCTGAAAAAGAACCCTCAACAGAGCTACGTGCAATTGCTCAACAGTATCCGCGATGAACTGGCGACCCGCTACACACAGAAGCCACAATTGTCATGCAGCCACCCGTTGAGTACGTACAGCTGGGGCTGGTTACCCAATTTGACAACATGACTAACTTCGCACCACGCAGACACGAATATCCTGTTTGTCATGTAATATACGCCACGAAACGGCCGGTCCGCCATGTACATGTCATTGTCCCCTAGCTGGACCTCGAGAGGTTACGATCAGGTTCGATAGACGTAAGGTAGGCACGGAGATCAATATGGAAAGGGAAGGTTAGGAAAAAATGACATTTTGGGTATCTGGGGAAAGGTGGCCTTGCCCGCTCTGGGCTTCATTGGGTTTGTTGATGTGGGATGCTTCGGACTCGGACGCTCACTTAGGCGGATTACCAAAATGGATTTAATAAAAGCAGTGTTTCTGTCTAGATCAGGAATCCAGTGCGTCGTGATATCTGTTCCTAGGGCCCGTCACTACGGCCGAAGCATTGGCGTGCCATGTATTCCACGTGGCCACCCGGTCCTCGCCAGCTGAAGTTCCAGACCTGTCCATGCAGGACGAAGCACAATATCCGTTCTGCATCGTTCACATCCGAAAGAGACGATTTTAGGAGTGCAGTAACAAATATCTGGTTGTTCATGTCCTGCACAATTTGTTGTGCATCGTAAGGTCCTAGGAATTAACTGCAAATATAAACAGACGACGAAAAGAAACACCAGGTTCCAGACGCCTGATTCTCCTACCGTGCCGCGCCATTCAACCAAACGTCCAGGGAAAAGAAAATGGGTGTGGCCGCCCATCATTGCCCCCTTTTCTTTCCCTGCATTCCCCTTTCAGCTAGCCATGCCTTCTCCAAACGGGACAGTCATGATCAATTAGGGAAATGGGGCGGTTGCAACCTAGACACCTTTTCGTTTCGTTCGCATGCTCCCGCTGCAATGTCAAGGGTATGCAGGCAGACGACCGCGATGCAATACCACAAAAGAGAAAGAAAAAAACATGAAACTCTTCCCCAAATAAGGACCAACAACACCATGCTAAATGCGGGGGATGTCCCGATCACGCCGCAGCATCTTCAGCTCGGTTACGGCATGGGCCAATAGCAGTACCGCACTTTGTCACACCAGGTTTACAGAGAACAACCATTACGCATGATTCTTGCCATTAGGCTTCAACATGGCCCGCCGAGACCACCTTGAGCTGTTTCCTACGCTTGGTTTTGCGCATGTCGTCGACGCAGTCCGCCAGCCTCTGGCGCGTCGCCTCGTGCTTGGCCCACTCACGCGCAGCGATGCGCATCCTGGCGATAAAGCGCGCCATTGTCGCCACCGTCTTGAGCGTGGGGCGGCCCGACGCGGCGGCGTCGCCGCCGTTGGTGGCCCTCCTCGCCAACGCCGACGACGTTGGCGGCAGGGGTCGACGACTGCCAAGCAGCTCCGTACGGATCTGCTCCAGTTCTCGCAGCTGAGCCTTGTTGCTGTGGTGCAGCAGTTAGCACGAATTAGAGATGAGTTAACAGTGATAAGCTGAAGGGGAAGCACGTACCATGCATTGGCAACGTCGAGCTCCAGCTGCAAGAACTTCTTCGCGTACGCCGCGTCCGCGCGCATGCTGACCTCACGCTTCCACCGCGCTTGCATCCACTCCATCTGCATCGTCATGCCACGAAGTTCCTTGGTATGCTTCGCCTCTGCGCCTTCGGCGGCCCGGATGACAGTCTCAAGAGCCTGGTCTGTCTCTCTCATCCTCTCGTCGAGGAAGTGGACGTTGCGCTGATCCTTGGCCTCCGCAGCCTGTGATTTGAGATCACGGATATCCTTTTGCAGCTTCTCTGCGGTCACACGATAGGCGGCACGCTCGCTGCGTGCCCTCTCCAATTTGCGTCGGAGGGAGCCTTCGGCGGCCGCGAGGGCGTCGATGGTTTCCTGTTGCTGCATCACATCGTGCTCCAGTGCATCCGCTTCTGACTGTGTCTTTCGTAGCATGTTCTGGAGTTCTTTGCGCTCGGAAGATGACATGCTGCCGACATCACGACGGCTGGAGCCCATAGCCAAGCGATCTTGCTCAACTTTCTCAAGCTTCTGTTTCATCCGGCGAAGAGCTTTCTCGTGGAGAGCCGCCGCTTCTTCGGACTCTCGCTCGGCGTCCTCCAGGGCTTGTTCGAGAGAGAGCTTCTGGTCCTCAACCTCTTCAAGACGAGACTGGAAATCTCGCTCAAGCTGTGTTGCTTTGCGCTCAGCGTCGCGTGCCTTGGCTTTCAGGTCGTGAATGGACTGCTGAGCCGAAGAAAGTTGATGGCGAAGTTCAGCAACCTCGGATTTCCTAGCTGAGGGGCTGGATGATGCTGGAGACGTTATTAACCGAGACATTTCAGCATCGTGAGCTTTCCGTTCGAGCTCGGCGATTTGCTTCCTGAGACCCTTAACAGCGTCCTTGTGGGATGCTTCCCTTTCAAGGTACTCACGCTCCTTCTGTCGCGCTGTCGAAAGGTCGCGGCGGATGAGGGATAGCTCGCTGCTCCCTTCGCCTGAGTTGTTGGCGGGAAGTTGTTGTGTTATCGCCAGCTGATCCTCATAGTCCCTGATTCGCCGCTCGAGCTCACGAATTGTGCGTCGAGTAGCAGAAGATTCCTGACCTTCCGACGCAGAAATTTCTCGGAGCTTGGCCTGAAGTTGCCGAATCTCCTGGTTGAGTCGATCCTCCTCCACGGCAGCCTTCTCGATTTCGTCCTCCAGAGACTTCTCAGCCAGCTCCATTTGCTCAATCAACGCCTGGTTTTCCTCCTTTAATCTTCGAACCTCGTTGTCGAGCTTCATCTTTGAGGTTCTCAGATCGAGTCGCTCTCGGTCAATGCGCAGAGTCTCTTCACCATTGTGATGTAGGCGCTTCATCTCACTCTCAACCTCGTCGCGCTCTGCCTTTGCTTCAGTCAACGAGCTTCGCAAGGTGTGCATCTCGAGATTCAGATTTGCAAGCTGATCTTGAAGAGCTTGCTTCTCCCTTGAAACCTTGGTCGCCTGAGCCGTCGAGTCGGCAAGTTGCTTCTGAAATTGGCTTTGAAGGGAATCCTTTTCGCTATTCAGCTTGGATACAAGAGATGTTGCCTCGTCAAGCTGTGCTCGAAGTCGGACGATTGTCTGGTTCGACTGGGTGGCGCTTTCATGAGAAGCCGAAGCCGTGCCTCGAGCCACGTCGGCCGAGCGACGAAGCTCATCCAGTTGTCGTTGTAAATCATCGCATTCTTTCCTGGCGGCCTCCAACTCCTCCCTAGAGTGTTCGGACTCTTCGTCCAGAGTTGATTGTAAGACCTCTACCTCGTCCTCGAGTGCCTCCACTTTCTCGGCTTGCGCTTGGTAGTCGAGTTGAGTCTGACGAAGTTCGTCCTGAACCTGCGAAAGCTCATTGCGAAGATCGGTGAGCAAGGCTTGTCGGGATTCGAGGTTTTGCTGGAGGTCCTCAACCTGCCGACTTAGTGATGCTTGCTCGTCCCTGTGGCGCTGGGCCTCGCTTTCCAGTGCTTCTTGCAACCTTGACTCCTTCGAGGAAAGATCACCCTCTGCTTCGCGCAGCTTCTCAATTGTGCGCTCCAATCCGGCCGCCTTTTCCTCCGCCCGCCTCCGTTCTGTCTCCAACGTCTGGCGGTCCGTTTCCCACTTTTCGCTGTCATTGTCGTACAGATTATCTTTCTCGCGGATCTCGGCCTGAAGATCCGAGATTTCGTCGTTAAGCCTGTCAATTTCACCCCTGTACTGACCCCGAATGTTGCGCTCAATCTCAAGGGCGTGATCCCTCTCCTGGGCAAGACTCTCCTCTAGTTCTTCGACAGACCTTTGCAGGCGATTCACGTCGCGTTGGAGAGAAGCAGACTCGCTCGTCAAGGCGTCTTGCCGATCTTGTAGTAGGTTCTTCTCGTCAAGTCTTGACTTTAACTGGCTTCGAAGATCTTCCACTTGAGAAAGCAGGGATTGATGCTCTCGGTCAGAAAGGGCTCTCTCCTGACGAACCTCCTGCGCGACAGCCTTTAATTCCTCCTTTTCCTTCATGGCATCGGAAAGTTGTCTCTCGATCCTCTCAAGCTGCACCTGATGGTTTCGGTCTGCAGTTTCGCGGTCACGCTGGCTTTCGCTGGCGGTGGCTTTGAGGTTGTCGTTCTCTTTGACGATGTCGGAAAGCTGCTTCTCGAGGTTGGCAAATCTCGCATCTGCCTCTTCTAGTTCCGTTTGCAAGCGCTGGAGTTTCTCTTCCTTCTGACGTGACAGGCCTTTGGTCATAACAGATTTGTTTGCCAGTTCCTCTTGTAGCTCCTCAAGATCTCCCCTGGCCTGTTCCTTGTCCGCAACGGCTTGGGTGAGCTTGTCTTTCATGTCATCGACTTGCTCTTCCAAGCGGCGTACGTTCGTTTCTAAGTCGTCGATGGTGTCCCTTGCTTCGTCCAGGTCATTGCTTGACTGCGCTTTTTGCTCAAGCTCAATCATCCGTCGTTGTGTGTCCTTCATCTTGTACTCCATATCTTCAAGCTTAGATTTCAGGTCGTCGATCTCATCTTCGTGTTCGCCAATAGTCCGGTCCTTCTCGCGGATTTCGGCCTCTAGGTCGCCCACTTCGTCCTGCAGCCTGTCTACCTCGCCCTGATCCTGTTGACCTTGACGAAGCTGGCGCTGCATGTGCTCTAGGTCAGCCTCTCTATCCTCCAAAGCTTGCTGCAGGCGTTCTATTTCGGCAAGCTGCTTTTGGTCCGCGTATTTCTTCTTGGCTCTTTCCTGTAGCTCCATCATCTGTTGACGGTAGCTCTCGAGGTCCTTCTCCGCAGACGTAAGATGCTTTTTGTACTTGTGGAGCTCCCTCTGCATCGTCACCTTATCGACCTTGAGCTCGGTATTTTCCTTCAAAGCCGCCTCGCTGAACCCAGGGCCGGCTTTCCGCAGGGCTTCTTCGAGGAAGTGAATTTTTAACTTGAGGCCGAAGTTTTCCTTCTCGATCTTATCGATTACGTTCTCCTGCTCCCGCAGCGACAATTGATTGCCATCTTGCAAGGGGCCTTTGGTGTCTCGTCGCGGTAGTACAACAAGCGGTGTGGAAGCAGTGCTCGTACTGTCGACCTCGGGGAGGGGGGTGCGGTCCGCGAATGACCGCGAGTGGTACATAGAAGTATCGATGTTTGGAATGGGGGTCATATCCTCGTCATTTTTATTGAGCGCAGGAGTGTTGGGCACCGCGCCATTCTCTTTGCCAAACCCACGACGAGCGCTGTTTCGTGTTGCAGACTTGAGCATTGGGGTGAATTCAGCTCCCCCGAGGCCCGCAGGCAGATTCTTCCGGTCCATGAAGGGAGCGCGACCGCGCGGGGTGCGAAGGTTGATCCCATTTGAACGGCCATTGCGTAATTGTTGTAGCAAGTTGTTGTCTTTCGCAGGTGACTGGAATGACGCTTCTTGTGAGATATCGAAGTCGGGCTGTCGGCTGAGGTATGTCGCATCGCCAATGTTTGTTCGCGGCGTGTCGAGGCCGTCGATGCCAGGTTGAACCATCTCTGCCGTGTTCGACTAATAGAGGGGAAAGGGAAATCGATGCGCAGGTTAGAAATGCGGGCTCGTGGTCATGGTCATGACAGTGATTTGCGAGCTGTGTGTCTGCGCAGTATGTGCTGGTGCGAAGCAAGAAAGCTGCTACGAGTATATGAGCAAAGCTTCGGTTGTGATAATTCAAAGCCCGGTCTGTCGCGGTGGTGAAAGTGGGATTCGTGATGCAACCGAGGGACTCAAGGGTGCGCGACCATCCAGACCGCGTCTTGCTTGGGTCTGTTTATTCAAGTCCTATTTCGGATTAGCGTTGGTAGTGGGGGGAGCGGCTGTTTCTTTCCAATCAGACTCGTTTCTTTCCGATGCCCAATCGTAAGGCCGAAATCAAGGGTTCCCCACAGCTTGCAATTTAGGTAGGTACCTAGGTACCTAGGTAAGGTAGGCAAGGTACTTGTGTCCTCCGGTCGTACCCACTTCTGCGGGACGAGGACAAACATCGGTTGCCAGTCCCTGGAAGCACTTGGCGGGCACATAATGCCGGCCGCCAAAGCTTGAGACACTTGAGGTGGGAAAGAGACTTCGATTTGTGATGCAACCACTTGTCCTAGAACGGCGCTCACCTTCATCATAATCATTCTTTGGTCCCCAATCCGAGTCACTTTCACGCCCGACCACGTTTCCCCCCCTTACACAAGCCACTCGGCAGCCTAACCTCTCCTCTCGAGTAATACCATCAAATTCCTGCCAGTCTACCAAGCGCATCAAGCGGGCGCCAGTATAAGTGTGTCCAAGTCCGCCAGAACTGCGGGCACCCGTTCTGCATCCCCAATTCCGCGCCTATCGCTTGTCGAAGTACAGGCGTGACGCCTCCACCGCCATGCGTTCACTCGACCAGGTCCCGGATGAGATCCTGCTGCACATCCTTCACTATGTCGCTCCAGAAGACAACTTACGCTCCGTTCACCCCTTATCTAGACGCTTACATCATCTCGCCAACGAGCCCATCATATGGCGACATCACTGTTTGCACGCCTTCAAGTTCTGGCATCCTGATCACCAATTCCACGAGAGGTTACAGCAGCCGGTATCAGAAGCACCGTGGAAGCAACTTTATCTTTCCCGCATGCGAACCAACGCCAGGGCTGCCAGCCTCTTTGAAGGGGTGCTAGCTACCAAGAACGGCCGAGTGAAGAAGTTTGAGAAAATCTGCCTTCTCGGCAATGACGCCAAAGACTTCCTTGTAGAACAAGCAAGTACGCCTGAGACTGCGGATGATGTGTTATCTCGGAGGTAGGAGTAGTTCGAATGGAACTGAACATGCCGCTTCTCTCTAACACAATTCCCACTCAGGTATTTCAGTAATGCGATGCTTGCCAGTATCCGTCGTGGCGTTGCCATCCAAATATGGAACGACCTACGCATCGCCGAGGCAGAAGAAGCATGGAGGTCCAACAGGCACCCCCAGGTTGTGCCACGCAGGTTGGAACGCGCTCTTGCTGCCTTCGACATGTTTCTCATACCAGACGATGAGGGTAACGTAGACGATGTAAAGCACCTCTGTTCCGCCTTTATATACATATTTTGACGCAATCGCAGGTTTCAAATACACTCGATGAGTTGGCAGCTGAATTCAGCAGCGCTCACCCTCTATTCGACGAATTTTGTGTTCGGGAAAAGGCGCTGGCTCTGAACAGATGGCTGAGGCGCAAAAACTTGACCGGCATGAACAATCCGGAGACTAACTACCGCAACCTGAGAAACTGTCTCATTGGCTACGCGTTACGTGATGAGACTCACCAATCACTCCCAATGGTTTCGGCTGCAATGTTTTGCTGCATTGGAGAGAGGCTGGGCCTCAACGCTCACTGCTGCGCATTACCTGGACACGTGCTTGCCATGGTATTCGCTACAGAAGGAACAACACTTGACGGATCGAGGGTGACGGATACCGAGAAGCCCCTCGAGAGAATGTACCTGGATCCATACGGACTCGACGACGAGTTCAACAAAGGTACCCTTCGACACTTCATATCGCAAGTCGGATGGCGCAGCTTAGACGTTGACACGATGTCACCGGCGGCGGTGTCGACTATGATTGGAAGGCTAGCGCACAATATTCGACACACGAATCTCTTCATGAGCTCCCAGGATGTGTCAATCGAGAGGCTGGCTGGGTTAAGCACTGGTACAGCTCTTCAGAACTTGGAGTTGTCTGTATACGCTGCTGCATGGGCAACTACGCTACTCGACCCAGGTGCCTTTGTTGACGTCACTTCACACTTCGCACTTCGTTTCAACTCCCTACGCTTCGACGATGCTTGGATAGTGGAGAAGATATACATTACTCGCCCGCAACCTCACGGCGGCGTATTCGTAGCGGCGCCTAACCCCGAATACATTCTCCGGCTCATTAGAAAAGCCGACGAGCAGCAACCCGCACTTTGGGTTGCACAAGACCATCTGGAGTTCAAGATTGGTCATGTCGTTCGTCATGGCCGGTATGGATTTGTGGCAGTGGTGATCGACGGAGAGGTGCCGAACACAGGATCTATCCTCTATTACAGGCTATTGTAAGTGTTTACAGAGGCCTCTTATGCTGCGAAACAAAGAACGCAAAAACTGACCCAGGATTAGAACACCTCCGAATATGCAAGGAACCTTCTCTCTCGTCAAAGCATCAAGCCTGGAGCTGGTCCGGGATCCCGAAGAAGCGGCTGCCGCATTGTTTCAAGACACAGGACTCTTTTTCAAGCGTTTCGACCGCGAAACGTGCAGATTCATTCCTTCCAACGAAGAAATGGTATACACACCACTGTAGGCACAGGAGGACCTGAATTTATAGACTTGAACTAGGAATTGTTTTACTCGCCACGGTGATCTATGCTCCTCTGCTTCTCAAATACACAACGGGTAGTGTCTTCCTGCATCGGAAGTGTGTTAAGACGCGCTCCCTCGCTTCTGCCCATCCAACGACGTAATTGTGCTTGAAAACCCGAACGCCAACGAAGCGGTGCGATGCAAACTTTTCGAGACTTCTGCCCACTCCAACTCCCGGCGCAAAACCATCTCAAGAGTTTGAGGTCCAATCGACAAGGACGCCACGATCAGCGAGTTTCTGCACCCAGCAGTGAATCGCCTGTGTATGATCCTTCTTCCGCCCCTGCACGCGATCCTCGTCTTCCTTCTCAGAGGCAATCTCTGCGTTGTACTCCCCTATCTGCGACTTCTGCTGCGTGACTAGTTCGCTGTACAGCTCGAAAAGCTCCATCATCTCTAGGGATGGGTTCTTCACCTTCCTTTCGAAATTTAGGTCAATCTGCGCTCGGTCAATGTCTGCGGGTTTGAACCCGAAGCCAGAGATCCTCTCGCGTTCGTCGCCCCTCAAAGGCTGCTCGTTGCCATCAATGAGATCATTCCATCCGGCCAAACCTCTCGTACGGTGGCCCAGAAGTTCGAACGATCGGATAGAGCTAGCGAGGCTCTGAGAGATGGAGGCGAGCGGACTCTTACAAATTGCTAGGAGGTTGAACTGGAGAGCGCTCTCTTCGAACTGTAACATACGTGCTTGGATGTCGGGACGGACGATGTTGGTCCAATGAACGCCGTCCACAAGCGGCCCAAGGCAGATTGGCCGAGTCTTCAGCCCATCCAGTTCCCACACCGAGCCATTAGCCGGGACATAGGCAATAAAATGAAAGCCAGACTCGGAATCGATCTTCTGCTTCTTCGTCTTCTTCTTGGAAGGCGCTCTCTGCTTTTTCTTCTTAGACTCACTGGCTTCGTTCTCCAGGAAAAGATCTGCGTTTAGGTGGTCCATCCTGCGGGTAAAAGAGTTATGGACGGAGCGGATGAAAGTATTAGTGCTAAGAGCATGGCCGCGGAGTGGTGTGCTGAGACCTTTTGTAGCAGCCTTGAATTCTTCAAGCTTTTCCCCAAGATCAATATCGTCGCTGTTCATCAAGATATTGGTCAATGCGACGGTGGCACACGCGTTGTCTGTTGTCTGCAACCTAATTAGCCTTGTGTCACCGAAGTTGGACATGAAGATGCAAACCTGATTGGCAAACCAGAGGTCGCGACCATCAACCACTTCGTCGTCTTGGTAAGCCTCCGGAAAGTACTGGTAAAGAAAAATGAAACCGAAAACGGGTTGTGGAAGCGTGGCCACATAGTCCTCGTCAACAGAGAATACTTCCTGTACCTTGACATCCTTGACACCCATCTCACGAAGCATGGCATTGAAGAATGCCTGAAATATTTACTGTTAGCAACAGTAAAAATAGTATAGGCCAGAAATAGCTTACCGGTTCAGATTCAACCTCACACCATCCCTCCCATTCCTGCAGCTCTTCTTCATCAATCGGTCGTAAGGCCTCACGCAGTAGGAGCCAAGGATCTCTGGCCTCCTCAGCTGCGGCGGCACTCGTTGCAGCAGACGCTGACTCGGTTGCCTTACGTTTCGGATTTCGCCGGACGTTGTTCGTGGGGTCGTCGTCCATGGCTGCGGTGGGGGATTCCTTCCTCTTTTTGGGACGACCACGTCGTGCGGCAGAAATCTTAGCTAGACCAAAGTTGCGATTAGCCCCCGGGCTGCTCTCAATAGCGTAGACTTCGTCTTCGGCTGTTGAGGCTCGACACTCGCCGGAGACTCGTGGAGGCGTGGCTTCTTTGGCAACTGCGCCCAGTCGTGACACGCGACTTCGCATTAGTCGTTCGGCCATAGCTGGTTTGGATGGTGCCAACATCGTCTTGAGCGGCAATTCGCTAGTGCTGTCTCAATTGGACAATGCTGAGGAGGTGATAAATAAGAAGTAGGCGCTCTGCGAGGAGTATGTGATGTTTGGGCGATGGCAGGACGTTTACTGGGACGAGAAGGCGCAAGAACTGCCTTGGTCAGGGTACCTGCTTGGGCTGGTCTGGAATCAGAGGGAAGTTTGAGAACTTTATCTTTCGAATTCCGACGAAATCAAAGGATTGTAGCCCTTCTGATGAAACGAATACGTCTTCGATTAAGGAAAGCGGCGGGGACGCCATGAGAGACAGAGTAGTTAGTTGGTTTGGAGTCGATTGGAGGCGACACGGTTACCTCGTAAAAGAAAAAGCGCCACGCTGATGGCCATTGACCGGACGGAATCAAAGCAGATATTCTTGATAAGAAACCCAGGAGGACATTGTAGCTGAATTCTTTGATCATGCGTACAAAACTAGTTTATTCAGGAAGGAAAACTTTATCCAAATGTCCTCACCTATGCATATGGTTTTAGTATCAGTCTACACAGTCGTCCACCGCGGACAGAGTCCCTCTTGTCCAGAAATTCTCACCTTGGTCAGTATTTATTCATTAGTTGATGAGAATCGTCTGGAATATTGCAAAGGTTTAGCGTCGCGTCGAGCAATGGTCCAAAACCACAATGGGAGGAATGTGTGCAATGTGTAAGTCGCTGTCCACGGGTTGACTGAGAGAACGGGAGAACGCGGCGTCAATCTGTCAGGTCGCTTTGAAGGTGACCCCAATCTTGTTGGGGGCCGACTCATGCTGGGTCGTCTGCAACTGCCTCGCTGGAATTAAGTACGCAGCACTCGCACAGGCAGGTACACCACCACCCTTTGCCTGCAAACAGCTGTGACCCTGTTAGTATTATCAGATGGATCCACATACAGATAGCCAGCCCAATCATATTACGCCTTGTCATAGCAAGTGGGTGTTGTTGCCAGTCGCGTTTGGACATGACAGCATTCACAGGAAATTTTGAAGCTCTGGGTTCTGCAGCCAGCTTCTCCAGCTTCACGACGCCAAGAATAGCTCGCATTGCCGGGCAAGCCCCTCTCTGCTACCTCACGGCCTTCTCCGTCATAATCAGCCGGCCTCTGCTATCTACAGGCGGAAACACTGAACATCCACCATCGTATGAGGCCTTCCTAAACACGGCATGCGATGAGCGCCACTCCGAGACAGCGGACTGGTGGTTTTCCACAAACACCAGCGACCGCGGCACCAGGCAGATCCCGTCGACAAGACCCCGATCCGAATTCGTCAATATCTTCGCAGCAATCCACGAGAACATCCTCACTCCCCCTCGCTCCCGAAAATGCGATCCGAGGCGCCCCTCTGTCCGAGCCCGTCATCCCCTTGACCATCCTCGACGCACCGCAACAACGATTTTACGCCTGTGCGATATATATTGGTCTGATAGCATGGAGGTTCTACGATTGGATCAAGCTCGTCGAGAACGACGATACTTCGGCCTGGCTCTTTTTGAAATGGGTCTTCATCGACTTTGGATTTCTCTTTGGTCTTCCTGAAATGAGGATACCTTGGCTGGAGATGTCGCAACCCGTTGTCATGGTCGTTTTCCTCTTCCAAGCCTTCTTCAACTTCATGTTGATGTTCAACATTCCTGTACGTCTTGCCAAATCCCATCCATCCTTCGAAGAAGAAAAAGAAGAAGGAAAATACCCTGCTGTCGAACTAACGCAAGGAAAGCTTCCATTACAACCATGGCTAGTAGGCTTTCTGAAGGTCTTTTACGACCGAGAAGTAGCCGTATCGGAGCATACGGTCAAGGTTTCGAGTCTATTGCACAACCACTCTTTGATCATGGGAAGGCAGATTATCAACATTTTGCCAGAAGGGTAAGGATTCCTCACAGCTCATTTCATGGATGCAATTAACACCTAAAAGGTCTGCGGTTCTCAACTTCGAGCAGATTCCATTCTGCATTGGCGAAGATCGCGACGCCGTCAAATTGCCCATCCAGTTCAACTCGACCATACCAGCTGAGATGGAGCTCATTCGGATTGATCTTGACACCAACCAGGAGGAAACGATTAAGTTATCTAGTCGTGAGGTTAAGAAGATCGCGAAGCAAATCAAGGACCAGACGGTAGACTCTAGCCCAATCGCTGTTGCTATCGAATACTCAGTCAAGAAGACTGGAGTCTATCGCCTCGGCAAGGTTTTGGACGAGTACAAGTTAGAGGTCCAACGTGCCACTAAGGATACCTACGTTGTCCCTTGTCCAAAGGCAGCCTTCCGAACGCCCGACAGTACTGGCCGTTGTATCAGAGACCTATCCGACCTCTTCATCGACGTCATTGGTACACCACCCTTGAAGATCCAGTACAGCCGAAGGATCAACGGCAATGACCGCAGCTTCCACTTCCAAAGCCTGCAGCCAGATGACCATAGCTCGCCGTTGCTGGGATCGCCCTCTTCACAGCTCGCTCTGGCCAACGACGACGATACATCTTGGGTCAATTCGCAGTCAGTGGCCGTGCGACTCAATGAAACCTTAGACTCGGCAGGCGAGTGGCAGTACGCTGTGGATGAGGTTCAAGATGGCTTCGGCAATGTGCAAAAGTATATCCAATCTACCGAGGAAGCCGACTTGCGACCTCGTCCAGCTCACCTTGTCCGAAACTTCCACGTCAAGCAGCGGCCCAAGGCTAGCTTGAAAGGATGCGACTTGCGGAACCCAATCAAGGTGGCTAAGGAACGTAAGGCAAAGCTGCCAATTAGTTTCTCGATACCCGAAAAGGCCCCCGGGGATACTTCGCACACCTTGACTTGGATTTTCTCGCCCATCGACAGTTTGACGAACAGTGGTGACCACGGCGACAAGGTGTCAGTAGTTTCTTACAATGCCAAAAACTCTCACGATAAGCCACATGTTCAGGAACCTGGTCTGTACACACTCAAGTCCGTGGTCAGTGGCTCGTGTGAGGGTGAGATCCAGGAGCCTTCATCATGCCTCTTGCTCAACCCTCTTGAACCCCAACTCTCGCTTCGCGCAGAGGAAATTCCCGACAAATGTGCCGGCAACTCAGTCGGCCTTCGGGTGGACTTGGATCTTATTGGGACACCGCCATTCCAAGTCAGATACGATGTCGTCGACCAAAATGGTCACGTCAGAAGGGAGCGAGTCGATGTCAATGGCCTGAGACAGCAGATCGAGCTTAGGCCCACAGCAGCTGGCCACCACAAGTATATCTTCAAGCAAATCGACGATGCTATCTACAAAGACCAGCCTCTCAGCGGTCCAGGCATGGTACTGGAAACGGACGTCAAGCCTGCAGCGTCCGCAGTCATTCAGCATCCTACGGGAGCCATGAATGCCTGCCTTGAGGAGCAAGTTGAGATTGAAATCTTACTCCTGGGTGACGCCCCCTTCTCGTTGGAGTGGGAGCTTGTCCACGATGGCAAGCGCAAGGCTGAACGTGTTACCGACATCCAGGACTCAGCGTACAAAATCAAGACGAAGCCCCTAGCCAAGGGTGGCGAGTACACGCTCGCACTCAACAGTATCCAGGACAAGTCCGGCTGCCGAACCTTCCTGAAAGACGAGCTTAAGGTCTCTGTCAGACGGCAACGGCCTAGAGCAGCATTTGGCATGATTGAGAACAAACGAAGTATCATGGCAGTGGAGAACACCAAGGTTGAGTTGCCTCTGCGGCTTCAGGGTGATGGTCCTTGGACCGTGTCTTACCGAAATGTTGAAGCTGGCGATGAGGTTCTCAGGAAGACTGCACGAAACGCGAACGAGATCCTTCCCGTTAAGTCGCGTGGCACTTACGAAATTGTCGACGTGTCGGACAGTTGTCCGGGAACTGTTGACCCCCAGGCATCTCGATTCGAAGTGGGCTGGTATCCTCGTCCTGAACTCACTTTGGTGCAAACCGACACGATCACCTCGGAGGCGGCGGCATTTCTCAAGCGCGATGTGTGCGAAGGCGACATCGATTCTTTTGAGGTTCATTTGAAGGGTATGCCAATCACCTAGGCGCGTTGAACTTGTCATCTAATACATTTACAGGCTCCGCACCCTACCGTGTCGAATACGATGTTCGCCATAAACCCTTCGCTGGTTCTGGCTCTGGGAAGGGCTCTGGTTCAAACATTCACAGAGCATTCGACACTGCACTCAACAAGGCGTCTATAGGCTTGGACACCTCTAAGCCTGGAGAGTACACGTACAAGTTCTCCGCTTTGGCAGATAATCTCTACAATAGCGACCGAAACTCGCATTCTCTGACCTTGAACCAAAGGGTCAACGCCAAACCATCCGCCTCCTTCGTCAAACCTGGTCAGTCATTCAAGTACTGTAAGACAGAGCAGGACAGCGAGGATACGATCCCGATCAAACTTGAAGGTGTCGCGCCCTTCTACGTCGAAATCGAGATCAAGCACCACAGTGGCACCGTCCCTGAGACCTACAGAATTCCATCCATCCAATCGAACTCGTACGGAATCCATATTCCCAGACAGCATCTGCGCCTTGGAATTCAGCATGTCCGAATCCGTGAAGTTAGGGATGCTCGCGGATGTCAGAAGAAGTTCGAGATTGGTGCGCCAACTGTGCAAGTTCATCTCTACGATGCCCCAGCTATATATCCCCTGGAAAGCCGAGGAGACTACTGTGTCGGCGAACGTATCGCCTACACGCTCTCCGGCACGCCTCCTTTCGAGATCTGGTACGACTTCCAGGGCCACCAACGTAAGGCCAAGTCTGGTACAACCAATTTCCGTCGCATCGCCGAATCCCCTGGTGACTTCACCATCACATCCATCTCCGACAAGGCCTCAGAGTGTCGTGCCTCTGTCGACCTTACCAAGAAAATCCACCCTCTTCCCGCCGTCAAGATTAGCCGAGGCCGACAGACTCGCGTAGACATTCACGAGGGCAATGAAGTCGAGATCCTGTTCGATTTCTGGGGAACGCCGCCGTTCGAGTTCACCTATACCCGTAGCTCCAACGCCAAGAAGAATCAGAAGAGTGTAGTCCTCGAGACTCGACACGACGTCTCTTACGAAAGCAGCAAGATCGTCCGCGCGAGCCAAGAAGGCACGTACGAGGTGGTGGCTATCAAGGATAAATTCTGCGCCTTCTCTACGCAACAGGTTGCCGAGAGCCGCAAGGATCAGAAGATGCTCCAGTACTAGATGACTCAATGAATTCGGGGATTCGTTTCACGCTGCGGGTACAGGCTTGGTCAAAGAAGGGGGGAGGGAGGTAACGTTTGTGTATACGTGCGTGTTGGTGTGCATAGGCATTTTATATCATGGCATGGCGTTTCATCGAGGGGAACCAGGTTGAATAGGACTATAATCAGCATGACCAAAGAAATTTCTTCAAGTAGCCATCTTCGTTTCCTTACTATGACAATAAATATCGAAGTATGTAAATTTAGTGACCGATGCGACTTTTGTGTAACTACTGTGGCCCGCTATCCCAACGTATTCCAACCAACGTGCCAAAGTCCTTCGCACGTCTTGATTCAGATCTTCATGAGGTGCTCTCTATCTTCTTGATCAGATCACCACCGACCCTCGCAATTTCCAGTAAGACGGCCGGCTTGTTGACCTCTACGACATCGCCATCCTCTTCATCTACACTCTGAAAGTTATAGGGCAAACCGACGCGGAAATTCTGCCTCCGCAACCGGGGCTGCCAGATAGCACCAATAACTGCGTCTTCAGGCGCGCCGTGGAAGAAGATGAGAGTGTCCTCGTACGCCGCCTCCAACTCTCTCAGCAGGACAGTAGCCGGGGGTCTGCTGAGCGGCAAAGGCACTTTACCAGTCCGCTCGTCCAAGTTCTTGAACATAGAGTGGCGCGTGCCGACCTCCGACGCGGCATCCCGGACGACACGCTTCAGGGCGGAGGTGGAAAAATGAATCAGTACGTCGTAGTCACCCAACGAGGGTTGGAACAACTGCGCGACGTCCAGAGCAATGCCCTGCTCTCTGATGAGTTTACTAGCGGCCTTGGCGATTCGCGTCATGCGGGTCGCGAGTAGTTTGGAGGGACCGTGGCGGGTGTAGGCTAGTCCCGCATGGTCGTGCGGTGTTGCGACGAAGAGCACAACGTGGTTCATGTTCGGATCGCGAGCCCGCCAGGCTTCCATGTGTTTCTGTACAACGGAGCGGTCGTCGGCAGACAGGTCGTCCGCGGAGTCAACGACAAGAGGCTCATCGCGCCAATCCCAGCGAGAGAGGAAAAGTATGGTGCGTAGGAAGCCCGACATGGCGCTGGAAGGGGTCCTCCAGGGGTGCGGTTGCAGGAAAACGCGCAGAACAACGAGCTCGATGAGTTCTTCGCTCACATGACCCGCAAGCTTGTGTACGTTGAACCAGTGCTTCACGAGACGGATTGTCGTGGACAGCGTCGTGAAACGAGTGCAGTAAGTCGTGATTATCTGTGTGTGCAGGGGCAGGTGCTTGTATCGCCAATTCAGGTCGAAAAGTGCCTCTTCAGCGTCCCCTCGGGTTTGCGGATCCAAGGTCTTGTTCTTGGCTAGTCTATCGAGGAGAGTCTCCTCCAGCTCGGCGAAGATTCGCAGGCGGAAAGCGGCGCCGTTGTCGTAGATGATGTCTAGGTAAGCCAGGTTGTCAAAATCGCGTTTTGCATTATCCCGGCCCAGGCTGGTTGTGATGTTGTCGTTGACAGCCTTTAACCTTCTGTCGAGGTCGAGTAAGAACTCGATCTTGGTCTCCTGAATGGCGACAAGATGTTCAGGCCACTTGCTCGACACTTCGAAATACAAGTTCACATCCATAGGTGGAGGCGACTTCTGCAAGGCGGCGAATGGAGGGTTTATCGACGAAGATCGAAGTTCGGGGACTACAGGTGACAGCTGTCTGACTGATAGTGGCAAATCTTCCAGGCCACGGATGTCGGACTCCAGGGTTCGGAACGCCTTTCTGGCAGCCTCGAATGCGTCCTTGTCGAGAGGAGAGATGTCCAGGGATGAGGGGAGCTCAGCATCGTGGAAGCGCAAGTCGCCAGGGCCCAAACTCAAGTGACGTTGAAGGATGTACCGCACAATTTCCTCGCAAATGCTGGCCGCGGTCTTGCCTGTCCACGGTACGCACTCAAGGATGCTGCCGTCCTGGAAACGACGAAGCTCGGCCTTGTCACCCCAGAACTTGCGGAACTTGGCTGCTTCCTTGTCGAGCTCGGCCGAGGGACCGTATTCCATCACGCGGCCCATGTTTGCAGGATCAAAGATGATGCCAACCTGGATTGTAGCATTGTCGCGAGGTTCCTTCCCGGTAATGGGCCAAGATGCAGGGTCCTGAGTTTGGAAGTGGATTAACTGCGACCTGTCTTTCAGAGCCTTTTTGAGCACTGCGTTTGCCTTGAAGCTGAGGTCCCAGACTGCGCCGCGTCGATCGGGGCTGTCACTCCTCGAATGGCTGTCAACGTTCCTGATCTCGAAGATGGCGTCGAAGAGTTGCAAGGGCATGTCTGCCTTCGTGATGAATACAGGTTCGAACTGGTCCGCCAGCGGCTCGTTCAAAACCTCCATAGTAGCGCACGCATGGAAGTGAAGCAAACTCGCTGACCAAGTGCTCATCTTGTACAGAATGTTAACTTCCCGGTCGGGGTCAAACAAGACAGGCCCACTCTCGCGAATGACGTCGGTTCCCTGCCTGTAGGTGCCAAAAACGAAGGGCTTTTTTGAAAACTCGGTCGACGCAAGGAATTGAACAGTGGCCTTGAACAGCTCCGTACCGCTCAGCGCGGGGGACAGGGCTGGCTGGCCATTGCGTCCACCCGTCTGCAGCAGGAGCGCCATCATGATAGCCCACTCGAAGTGACCAAAGCCGCCTCGAGAAAGAGAGCTCCCCAAGCCCCGCTGTTGAAGCCAAATTCGTCCCAGTATGCAAGCATCGGCGAAGGCAGCGCATTCAGTCTTGGCACGAGCCAGGACGCGAAGGTAGGTGATGAAGGTGTCTTCGGCCTTGAGTGTCGAGTTGTAAAACGGAGTAGCAGTGGTCGCGTCCTGGGAGGTCTCGGCCTGTCCATTGCGGTTGCTGCTGGCTGCCGGATGGAGTTTTGCCTTGGGAAAAATGGCTTCAGGAGCACAAGGAATAATTCGAATGACGTAGTCCGCCTTAAACGGCTTCTCATCGCTAGCCTCTTCGGAGCGCTGAGTCGGTCGAATGGACAGTACCGGCAAAAGGGTGTTTCCATTCAGATACTCGAATTCCAGGTCCGCGGAGGACCCCAACTCTTTGCGCAAATGGGCCGCGATGTTGGCAACATAGTACGCCCTCCTGTAAAAGTAGCGCATGTTCTGGTGGTCTTTCTCTTGGAAAAGCGAAGCGGGCATCTGCACAATCATGTCCACGCCCTTGTTGGCTTGGGACTTGACCATGGTCCTCGACACATAGCTACCGACGACGTTGCAGGCGGACGGCTTTTCGTAGGAGAGCTTATAAGGGGCATCGTCGGCGGGCTTCGGTTCGGGATAGGGGATCTTGAAGCGATGCGTCTTCTGGAACTTGCGCGTAGCTTCGGCGATCTGTAAAATTAATCAACATTTGCGTCGCGATCAATGGCGAGGGGCAACCAACGGGAACGGGGCCGTGGGACTCAATGCCGTCAATCAAGTTCTTGAGCTTGTGCAGAAGAGTATCTGCGCCATCTAGAGCCTTTGCGTAATCGACCTTCACCTCCTTCAGAAGTTCGTCTGTCTGGAGAACGAAAGGGCTCGCCGTCGCAATATTGGTAAAGCTCCTTGAGTCGCCCTGGTGGGACACCTTGCGTCTTTTTGGACTTTGCTCCATCTTGGTTGATTGACTTATCAGAGAGCCCAGGGGAATTCGGTGCGAGGGGGCAGCTCAATTCGTGGCCAGCAAGCGCATAAGGTAGGCTAAGACATGCGCAGCAGCACGACAATCTCGAAACCCATCAACACACGAACCGCGATACTGGGAAATTTTTTGAAGCGTGGGGCAGCGATAAGAGATGGGAGAAAATTTATCCCTGACCGACTGTCCGATAAGACCCGCTTATGGCTTGAGAACGGCTCCACCAGTGTCTCTCAGTGCAGCTGCCCCCAGATTTGCATTCGCTTGGATTGCCCTGGTCGATTCGACAGAAGTGACAATCTCTTTGTCAATTGGGATAAAGATTCAATGGAGCGGTTCTGCCTATGACAACCAAACTTTAGTCCCCAGAAAGCACGACCGCTTGGAACAGTGCCCACAATGGCAACCAGGAGCCCAGCCTTCTGAATGCCGGAGCCGGAATACGGACCATGACGACGCACGCAACGGACACCCTATTCATCCTAGATGCAACTAGGGACGATCGCCGGTATCGCATTGACGAGACAATGCACTGAGCGCATGTTTACTGGATACCAATACTTGGTGGAAATTTGGATCAATCGTATCATGTATGTGCACAAGGTAAGGTAGAATACGACCGCAGGAGAATCGCGGAGAGTAGTTTTCGGCAGAGTCATCGGCAAGCGGTGCCGCTTGCCAATCCGGACCGTACCCCGTATAATATACTACAATCAATCCCACCAGTAACTCAGGTCAAGACCGGTATCGGCAGACACAATATTTTACAGTACAAAAAAAAATTCCTACCTACCAAGCAGGCATCAAAGTCCGATCTACTCGAGTGCATTGATCCAGACTACATGCCTGCGAGGCGCCGCAGAATTGCCTTTGCGGGGTTCGAATGGGGGAAGCTCCTTCAAGGGGTTGGTTCCCCCAAACCCGCTTCTTCCAAAGCCCCAAGGCCCAGGCGCAAAAACGTTTAGCCCCGCCACTTTCCGAGTCGCGGAGCCTGAGGGGGGGTAACCGCTGGGAAGCCACTCCATGAAGGTGCAGAGCAGCTCCCAGTGGAAGTCTAAGCCCACCCGCAAATCCTCCTGTTGCCGAGCTCAATCCCGAAGGGGCGGAGCAGCATACACCCCCCATACAATTTCCACAGCGACAGGCGCATTGCGGCAACTCATGGCCTTGCAATAAATTGATCCGGGACCCTCGCCGAGTCTCTCGTGAAGGGCCTCTTCTTCCTCCGTCTTCCCAATTGCTCCGTGGTTGTACTGCTGGTTTCGTGGAAGCTTCCCTCTGCCTTGTCATACACTTTTGAAGAGTATCCTCGGCCCTCCCAACTCTGACGCCAACTGCCCTTCGTCCTTGGTAATCCCGATTATAGCCAGACCTGCCTACTCGCGATGCCTTCAGCAGCTCTGTGCGCGCACTCTCTGAGAGCTTACGCCCGTCATGGCTCCAACGTATGTGAATTGGGTTTCTTTAGATTCTAACTGTAATCTCCATACCATACTGACCTGGCCGCCATGAACAGCACACTGCGATCCTCGCCCGTGCATTCTCGGCGACGGCGAGGAGGCCAGAGATCAACAAAGTCTACCCTTCAGCAACTGAGGCTCTCAAGGACATGAAGCCTAATTCCACGCTCCTCTGCGGTGGGTTCGGCCTCTGTGGTGTTCCCGACACCCTGATCAACGAGGTTCTCCAGAAGCCCGAGATTACTGGCATTACCGCCGTCTCTAACAACGCCGGTACCGACACCTCCGGTCTTGGCAAGCTATTACAGACCAAGCAGATCAAGAAGATGGTTGCCAGCTACATTGGCGAGAATAAGACCTTCGAGAAGATGTATCTGACTGGCGAGATTGACCTGGAGCTGACGCCTCAGGGCACGCTCGCCGAGCGCTGCGCCGCTGGTGGTAAGGGTATTCCGGCCTTCTACACTCCCGCCGCCTTCGGCACAGTTGTCCAGACTGGTGACCTTCCCCTGAGGAACAAGCCCGACGGCACTCCCGACCAGTTCTCTCACCCCAAGGACGTCAAGGTCTTCAATGGCAAGTCCTACCTCCTCGAGGAGAGCATTGCCGGTGACTACGCCTTCGTGAAAGCTTACAAGGCCGACAAGCTCGGAAACTGCCAGTTCCGCCTGGCTGCCAACAACTTCAACGGCGCCATGGGTCGCAACGCCAAGATGACCATTGTCGAGGCCGAGCACATCGTCGAGCCGGGTGAAATCTCCCCCGAGGCTGTTCACCTGCCTGGCATCTACGTCAAGCGCGTCATCCAGAGCACCGCGGAGAAGAACATTGAAAAGTTCACATTCGCCAAGGATGAGAACGACCCGGATGCTAAGAAGGCTCTCGGCAGCGGTGACACCGCCGCCAAGCGTGAGCTCATCGTCCGCCGCGCCGCCAAGGAGTTCAAGAACGGCATGTACGCTAACCTCGGTATCGGCATGCCCATGCTTGCTCCTGGTTTCGTCGGCCCTGAAGTCGAGGTCCAGCTGCAGTCCGAGAACGGTATCCTGGGTCTCGGCCCCTACCCCAAGAAGGGCACCGAGGACGCCGACCTCATCAACGCCGGCAAGGAGACTGTAACCCTCAAGCCCGGTGCCGCCGTCTTCGGCAGCGAGGAGAGTTTCGGCATGATCCGCAGCGGTCGCATCAACCTCACCATTCTCGGTGCCATGCAGGTCAGCTCTACTGGTGACCTCGCCAACTGGATGTTGCCCGGTAAGGTCAAGGGTTTCGGTGGCGCAATGGACCTTGTTAGCAACCCGAGCGCCACCAAGGTCGTCGTCACTATGGAACACACCGACAAGAGGGGCAACCCCAAGATTGTCAAGCAGTGCGCCTTCCCTCTGACCGGCCGCGCTTGCGTGTCAAGAATCATCACTGAGCTGGTGAGTAACCAAGATGCACATCCCCTGTCTCCCGACGTGACGACTAACACATGGATGACAGGGTGTCTTCGACGTCGACTTTGCCCACGGCCTGACGCTGATTGAGATTGCTGATGGTGTCACGGTGGATGAGATCAAGGGCAAGACTGAGGCCCCCTTCACGGTTGCCGAAGACCTGAAGCCCATGTTGTAAGAGCCTGTACAGAACATTTTGGATAATAAGCGCGAGGCACATACCTGCTGGGGAGGTTACATCATTGTCATTATCTAGATTACGGCGTCAACTGTTGGGATCAAAATGAAGCCACGAATTTCCACGGAAGAGGAATGTTCCATAAAAAGCCACAACAGCTTGCTACAACACCCGTTCTGCTCTTTGTGCAGATCCGCGTGCTTTGCTTCATGCTGAAACGCTTAAAGTGAGAGCTCCCACGACTCTGCTCAAATGTATCGGAACCATCCATAATCGACCTTCATCTGCCTGCGATTTGGTGTCATTGTGACGTCTCGCTCTGTCCCTCGAGAACCACGATCGATACAAATCCACGATGACAAGTTCAGTGTACTTCGTGACTGTTGTTCAGGATCTTAGGAAGGACTGCAAGATGTCATCGAGCCTTCTTCTCTTTTTCCGATTTGGGTTCAGCCCTGTTTCGACATTCCCAAGCCGCACGTTTGGCTTCATCAATTCTGTGGGTTTCCGCGCCGATTTATGTGTGTTGCCGGCAGTTGGCATCCTGTAGAAAGTATATCTTCTCGTAGCGAATAGCCCCCGGCGCACGTAGGATACTGCCGGTGTGATGCCAGGCCTGCCGCCGCAATGGCCGAGCTGCAGACACGCCAGAGGTTTAGAGGGAAGAACCAGCTGTTCAGACACCGTCTTTTTTTCTGGAGATATGCCCGCCCTTTCCAGGTCGGCGTCCTTCGTAAGCTGACCAATGAAGGAATACAGCCAGAACGCCCAAGTCTCGAATGGGAAGCCTTTGCATGTTTGGGTCTCGTAGCCCGGCCCATCCACGTACATGGACAAATTTCTCTTGGCAGAATCTCCAAGATGGTCAAGGAAGGGAGGCGCCTCGTCACCCGGAACGAATCTGATGGCCTGATTGCTGCCCTGGCAGAAGTTCATCAGCCCTTCGTTGATGTTGCGGGCCAAACCCTGCAGCTGCCGTGGTTTGCTCTCTTCGACCGCGTCGAACAGCATCAGATACCATAACAGAGAATCGTGCGGGCCGTGTTCTGGCTCTGCCGTCTCCCAGCCCTCGTCCAAGGCAACCTCGGGCGCATCAATCCAGTCACTCCTAGCTGCGTTGATATCGTATAGGACTAGTGAAGGGAACTTTGACACGTATTTGAGCGACTGTGTACTCGTAGATTCATCGCTCCAGAGTCTGAGTATTCTCAAGAGAGGAAATGGGTCCTTCATCTCTGACCAGCCTCTGATAAGACGATCATCCACATTGGGAAAGACTGTCCCCAATTCATCGGCGGGTTGGATGATTTCGAGGATAGCAAGATTCTTCAAGGTTGCGAGAGGCAAAAGCTCATTTACAACAAATGAACAGTTGCCTGCGATGACGAGATGCGACACGAAGTCGAAGGCGGGCGACTGGAGGGGTCTGATGTAGTGACGGAGATCTTCAGTTGGCTGACAAATGTGCTGGCGGTACCGGTATAGGTTCAATGTTTTTTCGTCGTCTTCGGCGAGGAGGAATTTGGAAAAGATCTTCCATGCCTGGAAACATACACCTCTGACCAAGCGCATTAGAACCGCGCGTAATCTGAGTTCTTGGGCCGGAAGACATCACGAACCTGTTTTCCAGCAGGCGCCATATCCTCCAGAGATACCGTCTTGGCAAATCATCGCGAGCGAGATGTTGCTCAGTCACGTCTCCAATGTTCTCCGCCGCAACGTGCATGGCCATGTCGGCCAAAGATCTGGGCCCTTTCCTGCCTCGTCCGCCGCGTCCTTTGCGTGGCCGCAGGCCAGTCCGTTTTGACCAATCTCGACCATTCTGGTAGGCGTCCGGAGGGCGCGGAGCCACAACTTCCCTGTAAACCTGTCCTATAGATTCATCAAACATTTTGCGTGTCCTTTGCCAGTGAACAAAATTACTCGGCACAGTCGCCCCATGCCTACGACCACGGGACTGTGTTCTGTTTTAAGCTTAGATGGACGACGGGGGTTGAGAAGACCAAGCACACTGTGTGCGTGCACTGTACGCGCGAAGTGTGCGCACTGGCCAACGAATTGGTAACGCGAAAGCAGGCAATTCCGTCGACGAGGGTCTCTCATCAGGTACAGATTTTATTCGAGACCAGTGATGCCCATTTGTGGCAGGCATGTTGCACGTTACTACGAGGGGGCAGGACAGCATTCAACAGGAGGTCGCAAAGGGAGAGAATTTGTATCGCCACGAAAATTTCTCTAATCACCAACACAGCCGAAGCTGCCACGGGTCAGAGGGTAAGTGGGCGAAAGAAAATGCGTCATTCTCTCCTCCTGTTTCCCCTCCAGTCGCATTCATTGATAACGTGAAAGCCAGAGTGAATAAGGAGGATTGTTTTATGATTAGGTGAAGAGGAAAAGACAGAAACCTAGAAAGACCGCAGGAAATCTCGGCCATGATATTGGTTTTCCGAAGTGGGCCCGGTCGCACTGTTCCGCCGAAAACCGACGAGCTAACCAGAAAACCTGGAACCTAAGGTAGTACCTGACGTAGTACGGCCCTGGGACCTGACCTTGGAAGGTACTTCAGGTACCTCCCTTACCAGGTACCTAGGTAGGTAGGGTAAGGAACCTTGTAAGGCAGGGCAAGGCAACGCGGATTCCTAACCTACTCGATTCCAAGCCAATTTGAACAGAGAGGAGGAAGATAGAGGAACCCGGAAACCGTTTTTATATTTTTGATGCCTCCTTTTTGGCTGGAGCGTGGAAGAAGAACCCCAGACAAGACCGAAGGAGCTCGAAGAGGATTGAATGGCCTCATTGATGCAGTCATGGGCCTGCGGCAGTTCTTGTGTCCTCCAGGCATTTGGTTGCTTAAAATCAGCTGACTCAGTCCAAGGATCAGATAAACCACCGACTTTGGCCTCAACTTCATCAACTTTCCTATTCGGATTAGAGGCCGTTCTCGCCTTACTTTTTACATGGTACACGATTTGACAGCTGTGGCTGGCAAGCCAGGTATTGATTGCTGAGGTACCAATGTTGCTGCGCAAAGACAGAGCCAAACAGATGCGGCGTAGGGACTGCCAAATTTAGCGCCGGCAGCAGGGCAAGAAAGACTGTGAAAACAGGCCCAGTCTTAGAGAGGGGTCCGTCATTGACTATGACAGCCAATAAGGACGAATGTGTTTGTGTTTGCATGCTCCGCTAATCACGCATAGGGCCAGCCAGCCAACTCTGTGAATTTGGTAGTTATGGCCTGCGAGTTGTTGCAGTGATTGCCCCTCCGACCATCTGCCGTGATTCGCCTTATGACTCTTCGAAGTAGAGAGTTGACGAAGCTTGGTCGAACCGGGTCTATATCTGCCATGAATCCCCAGTCCGTTTGATCCACACAGCGATTTTACTCGGCTCAGTGACCAGCAGCACCTACTTTTCTCCTTCACTTGCACTGCACCTGCTATAAACTCTGCACCGCCCAAGTTTACACACAATCTACGTACCCCGCCATCCATCTTGCGCCGACAAACATCGAAACCCCGCAACACCCCTCTACAACTATCTTGCAACCACCCAACATCCTCCCCCAAAGCTCAGTCAAGATGGCCCGCGAACAACCAGGCTCCAGCTCCCGTGGCCGTGGCGGCAAGTTTAGGAAGTTCACCCGTGGAGGTTCGTAATACAAATGTCTTCACCCTGGCCGCTTGCACATGCTAATCGTCGCACTCTTCTAGGTGGCAAGCACTTCTCTCGCGACTTGCGCCCCCTCGACGCCGATGGCAACGAAGTCAGCATGTGGGCTGATAACGCCAAGAAGGACGACAGCGACAGCGAGGAAGAGGACTCAGAGGAGGATTCTGAGGAGGATTCCGACTCCGACAATGGCGCCAAGCCCCAGGCCGGCGACCAGTCTCGTGCCGATCGTAAGGCCGCAGCCAAGGCTCGCAAGGAAGCCGCCATCGCCAGGAAGAAGGGTCAGGCAGTCGAAGTTGGAGATCTCCCCCCTTCCGATTCTGAGGAGGAGAGCGACGACGATATGCCCGCCAACCCGAACCACTCCAAGGCCGCCCGCAAACAGACCAAGGCGCCCCCCAAAGAAGTCGAGGAAGTTGCCGAGGGTGTCAAGAAGCTCGCCGTAGCCAACAACCGCAAGGAGCGTGAAAGCATGGAGGCTGCCCAGGCCAAGGAAAGATACCGCAAGCTCCATGAGGCCGGTAAGACGGACGAGGCCAAGGCCGACATGGCTAGACTGAGGCTCATTCGTGAGCAAAGAGCAGCTGATGCTGCCCGCAGAGAGGTATGGCTACAGCCATCTCATCCGATTTCCGTTGCCAGTCTTTGCAGTTCACTAACCCTTTGCTATTGCAGGCCGAAAGAGAAGAGCGTGAGGCGCAGGAGGCCTCTAAGAGAGCTGAGATTGAGAAGAAGGAGGCCAAGAAGAGGGAGGCTGCTTTGGGACCTGCCGTCAACAAGGGCAAGAAGTCTAGCAAATGAGCCTGCTCTGAAGTTCATAAACTGCCACCTCTGCAGGGCGATGCAGATACCACTTTCCATCATCATATACCATATTTCTTCCCCGTCCATGTGTCCGCAGCACAGCTTGCCTTGGCTCGTGTTGCCTGGGCCAACATGCGAGAAAATGCACGCCCGTACGCGTGCTTCGAAGTTTTCCCGTGCCATTCAGATCCCCCAAAACGTCATATTACACGTACATGATACGCCGCCTTGCCTGATGAAGATGAAGCCTCGTAAAAATACACATTACGACAGGTGATTACATATCCGTCGGCCCGTCGGTTCCAACGCTTTCGAACCAGAGCTTGTCGAAGTCCACGCCCTGTTCTTGGAACAGATCGCGAATCTTCTTGGCGACTTCGGTTTGCTTCTCGGGTCCAAATCCGCCGGGTTGTGACGATTCAAATTGAACGATTTCAATCCAGCGGAAGAAGAGATCCTCCTTGCCAATTGCCGAGAGCGCGTCCCTGAACGCAAACACCTGTCTCCGTCTGTCGTCTTCCTTGGCGTTCTCGCCCTCCTGCTCGAAGCACATCCAGTCGTAATCTTCGTGGTACACCAAGACAAGACTTCTAAAGACATCCAAGGCGATTCCCTTCTTGTCTACAAGGTTATGAGCGAGAACCATGCTGTTCCAGTCGAGATCCCACTGTCCATTCATCGTGAGATAACCCGTCTTCTCTTGTAAGAATAACGGCGAAGTGGCTTGTCTAACAATTTGCTGAAGAGCCTGGTTCTTATCCTTCTCTTTGAAGATGTCGCCAAGTTGTTGGTCCCACTCCCGGCTGCGTCGGACGTAAATTTCTTTCTCTCGAAAGCCGACATTCCACCTCCATTGAACCGGGTTTCCGTGGGTTTGGCCTAGAACAAACTCAATGGGCCATGGCCAAACAAAGATGAAGAGCATGAGATCCAACATCAGAGAGAACCCTCGCTTGCCAATCTCCCACAGAAGTGATGCCCAGGTTGAGTCGGGAATCGAAAATGTCGTCTCGTTGGGATAGCCGGCAGCAGACTCAATAAACTTGAAGTAGTAAGGCACGATGTACCACATGCGCAGAACAAAGAGTGCCGCGACAACTATGTTCATGCCAACCGGAACAAGGAAGATCTTCTTCTTAAAGTCGGCTGGCTTGGAGTCGATGTGGGCGATGTAGACATGTCTGCGGTCGAGGGTGTCGATGAACGGCGCGAGAACATTTGCTACTTTCTTGAATGGCTTTGGTGGAGTGCCCGGTGCCACCGCCGGCGTCGCTTTTGACTTGACAGCTTTTACTTTGGGCGCCATGGTGACCGTCGTGACACTGAAATTGGTAGGTTGAACGAATCGTGTCGAGCTACCAGTATGGGTTGGGGTAAGCTTCAGAGTTGTCGTTTACCTGCTCAGGGGCCAGGGACACAGGATGGGGTCTGGTCAGCCAATCAAATTATGCGTAAATATGGGCTGCATCGGCCGAGCACCTAAGTGCTAAGAATTTCTGGCGAGCTCAGGGCTTCACCATGCTTTGGATTTTCAGTGTCGCAGTATTCATGTTGCGCCGAACCACAGATCATGCTTAGATGCAGGATATGGAACGTACGTGAACTCCTCTAATTGCACTTTATTTTTCTTGATTTGAATTGACGGAATTCTCGGACAGGAGCGAAGCGGTGCGTACGTATGCGCTTTCTGTCGCCACCCCGCCCTGGCTCAACAACGTCAACGTGACCCGGGTCGCCGTAGCTATTCAGACACATCAAATCCTCCTCCGAAAAGCGGTAACTTCCCTGGATCTTGGGGCAGGAAAAATGGCATGAGTTCGGCTGGATCACCCGCCAATCCGCGGTCCATTGGTCCTATAGCAAGTTCAGGATGGGGAAAGCCAGCCTTTGGAGGCGTACCCCCAGCACGAACGAGCAGTCCGACTGCACCGAGCCCCGATGCCCAGCAAGCAAATCCGAGTCCGAGTAGCAGCACGATAGATGACGGGCTTCTCCCCCACGAACGTGCTGCGCGAAGCAGATTGAATAAGCCGGCACCGCCTCCGCCTGCTTCTCCACCCGAGGCCCCTAGGAGTACATCAACCACGGCAGGGAGCGGATTGAAGAGTGGATTGGGACTAGGAGGCCACGATCCTATGCGCGGACTGAATCGAGGCTCTTTGGAGAGTGCCTCGTCTGCACCGAGGAGGGGAATGGGTGGCCTTGAAGAAATGCCTTTGAGAACAAATCGCTGGAAGGACCACGCAGAGAGGACGAAAGCTGGCGATCTCAAAAAGATCGATTGGAGGCACAAGGGATTTGATCGCACTCCCTTCCCCGGCAGTGACAGGAAATCCCCGAGCACGCCGGTGCCTCATCATCGTCACGCCGTCAAGCAGGGGCTCGGAAAGCTCCCAGAAACGAAATTAGAGCCGCCCAAAACTCCTGGTGCCTGGGGACCAGACACAGACAAGCCGGGTCAATGGGGTTTACTCTCTAGGAGAGCCAGCCGTCCTCCTCCTGTAGAGGAAACATTGGCCCAAAAACCCGACAATTCCTCGCCTGGGGCCGCTCCAGGGACCAAGGACGACTTCTTCGCTAAGATGCAGGAACATATTCATAGCAGGGAAAGTAAAACCACAGATGTCTCTGCTGCTGCTCGTGCTGAGCCAGGCGATTTTGTTGAAGTCGAAGTTGAAGTTGAGACTGAACGGAAACCCAAACAAATCGATGAATCCTACGAGTTTGAACGTGACTCGCGAAAGCGCGACAAAGGCGTCCGTCGCGGGGAGGACTCTAGTTCAGTTCGTGGATCGAGGAAGTCGGCTTCGCAGAAAAGATGGGAGGATGAGAATGAGGCATGGGACGCCAAGGGTGCCAAAAAGGCTGCAGAACGTCGTCAACAGAAGGCTGAGGAGAAGGCGCGGAGAAGGGCAGAGGCAGAGGCCGCCGCACCTCAGTCCATCTTTTTGCCCGAATTCATCAGCATTGCAAACCTGGGCGTGGCACTGAAGATGAAACCTCAGGACTTCCTCAGAGCTCTGGCGGAGATGGGTTTCGAGGACATCACCGAGGAAAGTATCATGACTGGAGAAACAGCTTCTCTTGTCGCCGGGGAGTTTGGTTTCGAGGCAACGGTGGACACTGGCGCTCAGAGGGATTTGAAATCCCGACCGCCACCTGAGGACATGTCAAGTTTGCCTCCGCGGCCGCCCGTCGTCACCATCATGGGACACGTCGACCACGGCAAAACGACTCTCCTTGACTTCTTGAGGAAGTCATCTGTTGCGGCTCAAGAACATGGTGGCATCACCCAACATATCGGCGCTTTCATGGTGAAGATGTCTTCGGGGAAGCTCATCACGTTCCTCGACACTCCCGGTCACGCTGCATTCTTGACCATGCGACAGCGCGGCGCAAACGTCACGGATATTGTCGTATTGGTTGTTGCCGCCGACGACAGCGTCAAGCCCCAGACTTTGGAGGCCTTGAAGCATGCCAGAGCAGCCAAAGTGCCGATCATCGTAGCCATCAACAAGGTCGACAAGGACGATGCTCGACCCGACCAGGTTAAGGCAGATCTTGCTCGTCATGGCGTTGAGATCGAGGACTTTGGTGGCGACGTCCAAGTCGTCTGCGTGAGTGGAAAGACAGGGCAAGGCATGGACGAGCTGGAAGAAAACATTGGCGCTCTGGCAGAAATCCAGGACATGCGCGCTGAAACGGACGGCATGGCGGAAGCCTGGGTGCTCGAGGCCAGTGTAAAGACGTACGGCAAGTCTGCAAACGTTCTCGTCAAGAGAGGAACTTTGCGTCCGGGCGATCACATTGTAGCAGGAACCACGTGGGCAAGAATCCGAATTCTGCGAAACGAGGCCGGTCAGGAGCTTGCTGAAGCACCACCAGGCACGCCTGTTGAAATCCTTGGTTGGAGGGACGAATTACCCGCCGCGGGAGATGAGATTCTCCAAGCTCCGGATGAGGACCGTGCCAGAACTGCCGTCGACTACCGTGAGGAAATGCGCGAGCGAGACGCGTCCTCCAAGCAATTGGCAGAGCAGGAACAACGCGAACGAGAAGCTAAGGCTGCGGCAGAAGCAGCGGCGGCCGCAGAGGCAGGCGAGGATGGTGGCAAGGAACCTACCGCTAAGATCGTCAACTTCGCAGTCAGGGGTGACGTTGTGGGTTCTGTGGAAGCCGTTTGCGCTACGATCAATGAGATTGGAAACAACGAGGTTAAGCCTCGTATTCTTTGGTCTTCGGCTGGCCAGGTCTCCGAAACAGACGTTGAGCATGCAGCGGTGTCCAAGAGTATCATTGTGAATTTCAACAGTACGGTTGCTGGTCATATCAAGCGCATGGCTGAGGAGAAGGGCGTCAAGCTCATTGATCACTCGGTCATTTACCATCTAGCGGACGACGTCAAGCAGGTCTTATCAGAGAACCTGGCGCCGAAGATCATGCACAAGGTGACGGGCGAGGCCGAGATCCTGCAGGTATTCTCCATCAACCTGAAGGGACGGATGTACAAGAACGTTGCTGGTTGCAGAGTCAGAAACGGTCTCATCAGCCGTTCACATAAAGTGCGCGTTATCCGGAAGGGGGAGAAGGTCTATGACGGTAATTCGGCCCTTGCAAATCTCATTGGTGGGACAAAAAAAAAAAGCTAACGATCTATGTAGGCAAGATCGAGACCCTCAAGCACGGAAAGAAGGATATGGCTGAGATCAGAAAGGGTTCCGAATGTGGAATCTCCTTTGCTGGTTTCACTGACTTCGAGGTTGAAGACCAGATTCAGGTCTACGAGGAAGTGACGGAGAAGCGATCCTTGTAGGAGGCTTATACGACACAGGAAAGGTCGCCGTCTGTGTAAGAGTAATGTAAAGGATAGAAATGGACAAGGAAGGCGACCTGTGAACGGCGTATCAACTGGGTTTGAAGAGGTCGATTCACATAGACACAGCTCACTACCCTGTCACTGTGAAAGTAGTAGTCAGTAATGACCACTGTAACAAGTCTAAATCGGGGTTGAGGCTTCTTCATTGTCATGTTATTTACCAGCGCTTCGGCGCGGAAACCACGCTTGCGGAAAACGTTTTGCTAGTAATCGTCGACTGCGACCGCTCCTTTTCGAGCTTGTTCAAACCAATCTTATCTGTGACTGGTGTCGCATTGATGATGTTGTCAAAATCGTCCTCCTCCTCGACATTGTCTGAATCCGGCTCAATATCCGAGTCCGGCTGTAATGTCTGTGGCCGCGGTATCGACTCGGGCTTCTTCCTATCTTGCGCTGAAGGATTCGAGAACGTTTTTGAGGCGAGGACCTTGCGACGAATCTCTTCCATGGCCGCATCTTCGTCACTGTCGTCAGATATCGCGTACGGATCCTTATCTTCATCTTCGTCCTCTTCCTGCTTCTTCGCAGGCTTCTTGCCGAGGTAGATGCCGTCAACGCTGCCGTCATCCCCGGAATCTTCTTGCCCTCTTTCTCCTTCGTCGTCTTCTTCCTCCTCGTCATCTGAATCGGGTATCACTCTGCGGTTTGTATTGCCACTCTTCCACATATCATCCGCGTCGCCGGCCTCTCTGCTCTCCGCATACTCCTTGTCCAACCTATCCATCCATTCTTCCTGCGCCTTTTTGACGCCCTTCTCGTCTTCGCAAGCAGCATACTTCTTTAGCAAGCTCCCGTTGATCTCCAAGAAGGCTTCACCGTACGAGAACGGCGAAAGAACGTGCTCTGCCCACTCGGGATGACCGCAGATGTAGAACGCCGCAGCCAATGCTTCTACGCAATTCAGCTTCCATGGCTTGCCGTAGTTGACTGTGTTCGCCGCGACGAGGTACGGAAGTAAGCGTTCGCACTTCCCACCGACTTTGTTCCACTGAATTTCCTGCATGCGCGCCCAGCTGGCTTCGACGACGGCGGCGCCGTACTGTTCCATCAGATCACGATCGGCGGGCGAGACGGTGTGTTTGCCGTTCGGGGTGATGATGACGCCGCTATGGCGCTGGCCGACATGGAGATCGCGCATCATGCCCATGCGGATCAGCCTCTTGCCAGAGCATCGCTTGGGGTCGCAGTGGCCGAGATCCCAGCAAGCGGCCTTATACATAGGACGGGAGGTTGGCTGGCCATCTTGTGCGTCGTCGTCGCCCGCCCGAGACTGTCGCGGGCGCGGCGGGCCGGAGTGGTTATTCTTGCGACCGCGGAAGTTGTCTTTCTTGTGCCGGACCATGTCGAGTTGTTCGGGCGGTTGGTGGGTTAGGTAGGTGCGAATTTGACTCGGGAATATTTTCGTGCTGCTCCGAAGTCCCTTCAGAGACGATTTGGCGGGGTAATTTGAAGGGGGGGGGGGGGCAAGATTTAAGGTGACAAGATGCGAAATTCGATAAAGAGCTCCTATGCAATTACCCAAGGTACTGCATAGACGCTGACTTTCCCCATTGAGGTAAGATAGCCAACCTGGAAATCCACATTGAAGCACAGGCCACCTACATTTTGGAGTCGAAGGCTGTCACCGTACAGAAGGTAGCACGTAGCCCATAGCCCCTCGTCATTCGGCCACAGATTACCTTTGGTACCAACCCAGGGATTCATGAGGGATGCCTGCGCCGACCTAATTCAATCTGTTCAATTCGCAGGCGCTTGCTTGGCCAGCTCTAGAACTCCCAACGGCCATCCTCTTCGTCGATGTCCCTCGCGCCCTAAATCAGCTTTTTGACGACGACGACCACGAGGAGAAATCCCTCCCGCCAAGATAGCTCCCTTACCTCCTCCCGCAAGGCCGCATCCGAACATCAACACGACCACGATGGAGGCCGCATCAGCTCGAGCTGCGGCCCGAGACCGCTGGGGCGAGATGGGCGCTCCCACGCCATCGCAGCTGCAGCGCTTCATCCAGGCTGCCTGTAGTCCGGAAAATTACGAACCGAACCTCGCTCTCAACCTGGAGATTTCCGACCTGATCAATTCCAAGAAGGGCTCTGCCCCGCGCGAGGCCGCCGTCGCTATCGTCAGCTACATTAACCACCGCAACCCCAACGTGGCTCTTCTGGCCCTCAACCTGCTCGATATATGTGTGAAAAACTGCGGCTACCCATTTCACTTGCAAATTAGCACCAAGGAGTTCCTCAATGAGCTGGTTAGAAGGTTCCCGGAGCGACCGCCTATACGAGCGACAAGAGTGCAGATGAAGATTCTGGAGGCCATCGAGGAGTGGAGGAGTACGATATGCGAAACGAGTAGATACAAGGAGGACTTGGGTTTCATCCGGGACATGCACCGCTTGTTGAGCTACAAGGGCTATACGTTCCCTGAGGTGAGGCGGGACGACGCCGCAGTGCTCAACCCCAGCGACGTAAGTGTTTTCTCAGTCGTGCGACGCGTTTAGTCACCGTACTGACCGATCAAGAACCTCAAATCAGCTGAAGAAATGGAGGAAGAGGAGCGCGAGGCGCAATCAGCTAAGCTGCAGGAGCTCATTCGCCGAGGGGCACCCGAGGACCTGCAAGAGGCCAACCGCCTGATGAAAATCATGGCTGGCTATGATACTCGCACCAAGACTGACTACCGCGCTAAGGCCGCGCAAGAGGTTGCGAAGATCCAAGCCAAGGCTCGTTTGCTAGAGGAGAGACTCGAAGCTTTCCAACAGGGTGACACGATGCAGGATGGCGACGTTTTCTCTGAGCTCGCTGCTGCTCTGTCAAGCGCGCAACCCAAAATTCAGAAGATGTGCGAGGAAGAATCGGATGACCACGAGGCTGTCGCAAAGCTTCTCGAGATCAACGATAGCATACACCGAACCGTTGAACGGTACAAGCTCATGAAGAAGGGCGATCTGGAGGCGGCGAAGAAGGTGGCTAGCGGCGCGCCGCTGCCCACGACTTCAGGTTCATCTAAGAGCGCAGCGCAAGAGTTGTCTTTGATCGACTTCGACGGGGAAGCGGATGCTACGAACGGCTCTTCAGGGCAGCCGGCTTCACAGTCTGCGGGCATCGAGAATGATCTTCTCAGTCTTTCCATGGGCGACTCGAATAGCTACGGCCAAGGAGGTGCTCTGACTCTTGGCTTTGGAGCCAACTCTAGTAAGTGTGCCCTTGGTGACAAGGCCTGCAGACTACTGACTAGATCCAGACATCCCTGGCCCGGCACTCCTCTCCTCCGTAACGGAGAACAACAGTGCAAAAGGACCTATGAGTAACACAACAACACCTCAACCACCAGCCTTCTCCCAGTTTGCTTCCTTCACTTCGCCTTCTGCGTCCCAGTCCGGTACCCCTCAGCCGTCTGTAATGTCTGCATTTAAGCCGCCTCAGCAAGCCGCGGCCCCTTCGTCTGATCCCTTTGCTGCTCTTGGATCCCCTGCCTTTTCTTCTAAGCCTTCGACTCCAGTCCCAATTTCGCAGCCCGCGCCGGCTGCGCCAGCTGCGAATGATGACGATGAATGGGCTTTCTCATCGGCGTTGCCCCCTGAACAACCTAGCCTTCCTAAGGAACATCGGGCAACCGTCAGCGAGTCCACCGTCAAGATTGAGATGATGGCCGGAAGAACCGGGCCCGGCAACTCGCTTAACTTCAGCTTTGCCTTCTCCAATAACTCTGCTCAGCCAGTGACCGAGCTTCACTTCCAGCTCGCTGCGACAAAGGTTGGTAGCTGCTATCCGTAGACCTGGGCGTTCACGTACTGACATCTTGCAGGGCTACGAACTGCAACTCAAGCCCCAAACTGGGCGCGCTTTAGAACCTAAGCAGAGTAGAGGCGTGACGCAGGCTGCGGAAGTATGGCATGCAGGAGACAAAAATCGTAAGGTGCAGTCAATCAAGCTGCGATGGAGGGTGTCGTACAAAGTAGGAGCGGAATCGAAGAACGAGATGGGCGAGATCCAAGAGTTTAGCATCGCATGATGAGACAAGATCTTTGCAGAAAGGGAGGAATGTTCAGAAGCAATGAATATTTGGAGGCGTGGGTGTGGAGAAGAAGAAGTAGAGAATCTAGGGTACTGAAGAAACTGAGGGTGTGGCAGCCTAGCTCACCATCAGTGTTGCTCTACATCGCGACTGGCCTCAGGGTGCGGGTGTTTGCCGAGGTGATGTCATGAATGGAGAGGAAGGGAATGGCAGCATGGAACGGTGCAAGAAGGCAACGCAGTGCACCATGGGCTGGATGCCCCAGGGGGCGTTGAGTCTACCCTTTATCTACAACCCCCTCGATGTGACTGTCACCTAGGGGACTTTACGAGCCTTGGCCGAGTGGTTACAAAGTAGCGGTGTTGGCGCACGGCAGTGAAACCTTTCCACAGAGCCTCGTGTTCGACCCCCCATTGAATCAGCCCTGACCAGACTTAGCCTCGTTAACTCGTGGAGATCTGTATCTTAAGGGGCTAGTTGGATATGGGGGGGTGTCTCCTTTTTGGATTTTGTATCTTTAGCAAAAGAGATTGATGTTGGGTTTATATCGTTTAGACAATGTTACAAAATGGTTGTCTGGGAAGGAAGGTGTTGTTCGTTCCTGCCGTTTCGTGAAGCGTTTAGCGGTGGTGATAACAATACGCTTGGTGTTGTTGGCGAGGGAAGGAAGGAACGGAGCCGGGTGGGGCCTTGAATGGTCTGTGCGACCGCTCGGGGAAATTGGGTGGGGGCCGCCGCATGTCGGGCGTGGGCGCCGTAGCTGCAGGGGGACAGGATGACCTCAGACCGTTACCACAGGTTGAATTTTGTATCTCAAAGCTACACACGACTGACTACCTTCGACTGGCCAAGTATCAACTACGACTGTCTTTTGTATGGCCCTGCCGTTGGTGCAGCTCAAAGGCCTCGACTAAGTACGAACAAAGGCGACAAACTCGACAAACTCGACAAACTCGAGGTCCACCCAACGATTCGCCTCGCCCTGCCCTTGTATTACCTGCCTTAGGGACACCTTCAATCCAAGGACTCACTCCATCATGGGCTCCGACGACGAGAACCGCAGCCACCAAGGGCCACGACGCAGCCGCTACGACGGCGAGGACGACGATAGACCGCGCAGAGACACGAAACCCAGAGACAGCCACCGACGAAGACGCAGCAGAGACAGAGAAAGGGATCGCGACTCGGACAAACACAAGGAGCGACGACGATCTAGATCAATATCGCGAGACAAGCGCGAAAGACGCCGCTCACGCACACCAGACGCTTCGATGCCCAGGCGTCACCGCTCACGAGACTGCGACCGCGACCACGAAAGACGCAGAAGACGATCCCCACGCGACGAAGCCCGAGGAAGCAGGGGCAAAGAGCTCGCCCGCCGGCGACGCCGCCGCAGCGAGGATCCCGACTCCGAGTCCGACGGAGGCAGCTATAAACGCAAACGTGGAAGCGAACGCGCAAGCCCCCTCCGTCGCGCCGGTCCTCTCCCCTCTCAAGATGACTCCTTCGCCGTCTCCAAAGGCGAAGAGCCCGAGAAGCCCAAAGAGAAGCCCAACCTGAAGACCACGGGTGTCTTGGCAGCAGCCTCGAATTCGGTGCAGCAGGCGGACGGGACGTCGATCGTTTTGAAATACCACGAGCCCGCCGAGGCGCGGAAACCCCCGGCCAAGGACCAGTGGAAGCTGTTCGTCTTCAAGGGGGCGGACATCGTCGACACGATTGACCTGAATCTGCGCAGTTGCTGGCTGATTGGACGTGAGGCTGCCGTGGTTGATCTCATGGCGGAGCATCCCAGCATCAGCAAGCAGCACGCCGTCATTCAGTTTCGTCACGTCGAGAAGAGGAATGAGTATGGGGATCGTATTGGCAAGGTCAAGCCCTACCTCATCGATCTTGAGAGTGCGAATGGCACGGTGCTCAACGGGGACAAGGTTGCGGATAGTCGATACTACGAGCTTCGGGACAAGGACATGGTGAAGCTAGGACATAGCACGCGGGAGTACGTACTCATGCTTGCGCCCAAGGACTAATACATCGCTCGGTTTGATGAGCGATCGAAACTACAACCCTTGAGAAATCATTGAAAAGTCAAGGATAGGAGGAGTTTGGTCCATGCGGTAGACGGAACTACTCGAAAAAGTCAGCTGGTCGTCTGAGATAAACGCGAGGAGCTTTGTCACACTGCAACAGTAGAGAAGGCATCCGCAAACCTCCGGCTCAGGTCATCGGTGGGAGACGCCAATTAGGAGGTGTCTTCCGGGCCCTTAGCACAAGACGGCCATGAAGAATATTTTTCATGGTGCTACGTTACTAGGCCCAAAAAAAATGCTTTACCATTATCCTACAAAGATAAATAGAGGAACTAAAAGATTTCAATGCGCCGCTTTTCCGACTCAAACAAATGCTGTTTCTCAATTGCGTCTACGCGCAACATTTCATGATCCGACGAAAAACATACCCTAGCTGTGGGGCTTCCCTCACCGTCTGTATCCTCCATTGAGCGGCATCACTCACCCCGACATTATCCCCAATCCTACAGGCAAAGAGTCCGGAGACGGCCCGCCCTCCTCAGCCCTCAACGCGCGGGCAGAATCAACCGCCTCCATAGCTGCTCGATTCAGATGGTCGCCCTCTTTCTGGTTTCGACCACTAGCTGCTTCGATGTCAACAGGCACTTCACCGAATGCGATGATCCTTCCATCAACACGAATGCCTCCTGACCCAGAACGAGCCATATTCTCTCCACCGATCCGTGGACTGGATCTCCGACTCGTCAAATCCGGGCTTCCTGGCGGCGCCTCAAAATTGGGAACTTGCGCATCATTTAGCCAACGAAAAGCCTGGGGTGGCACGTTGCTGCCGCCAAAAAGTGAGTCCCCACGGCGGTGACCCTTCCTTTGCTGCCAAATCTGATATGATGTTGGTGGCATATCCAAAGGTTGGAGCCTCGGGGAGGGCTCCGTTTCAACAAGGGATGGTGCCCGCTGACGAGCTAAGCCTCTGACACTACCGCTATTGCTGCTTCGAGGGGTACATGAAGAGCTGCTCATTCCTGGAATAGGCGGGTTCGAGCTTGGATATCTTGACATGGGTTGCGATGTATACCCGTGAGGTGTGATTGGAATGACCGGACTCATGTAGGCAGTAGTCGCGGGAGATGAGATATTGACGGCAGGGTGCATAAGACTCGGGTCTGAACGTGAGAGCGCCTCGTCGTAATAGTCTTCGGGACAGTAAGGTTGAGTTGACTGATTAGGTCCGTAACCCTGCCCCGGAACTTCCTCTCTCAGGCTACTTGTTGCATTTGTGATGACCTGTAGGCCGGGGGGGTAGAAGGGAGTGTACTGCGTCCCTGGACTAGAATTGGCGGTTCGTGTGCCTCCTTGATAAGCAGTTGGTGGGTGCTCCGTGGAACTCAAGACTGGCGATTTCGACCTCAATGAGTCTTTTGATCGCTTAGACTTAGTCTTCCCTTTCCCGCCCGCCTTTGGTTCGCTGGCTGGCCTCCTGAGGCGGTGCAGAAGAGAAGACACATAGCTGTGTTGGGCACTGCGAGCGTCTTGGGGCCCCTGAGCGGGAGGCGTTTCTTCGGCTCGTGGTTGATTTGATGGCTCAGTTGGCAAGACGGGTTGGGTTTCCCTCGTGCGTTGTGAGAAGGAAGGTGTGAAGGTATCTACGGTCCGCAGGCTGTTCATTGACAGGGCATCGTAGGCAACCTTGCGATCAATGGTTCCCGCTCTGGACGGAGGGTGTGAGAAGGTTGGCAAAGGTGTTTTCTCGTCCTGGACTGCTATTCCCGAAAGAACGTCTGCGTAGCTTGACCTCCCTAATGTTGGCCATGGCCGCATGGCAGCGGCTGTCCCTGCACTAGAGCTTCTTCCCTTGTCCTGGATGTGACCACCACCTCGTGGTGGGGGTGGCGACGCTTTCTTGATATGCAGCAGTTCGAGCTCAGCATCGCTTCTAGCTGAGATCCTGGAACGGCTGGGTGACCGACCTCCCCTTCCCCTGAGCGAGCTCGGAGGAGATATTAGCCCGCGAGCCGACTCCCTACTAATGCTCGTGCGGGGATCGTGGGTAGCATTTTCTCTCCACGCACCCCCGCGGTCGTGGTATCGTCGCTGTTCCATCTTTTTTACCGCCCTGTGTCTGGGCTGGACATGTATCCATCCGTCATTCTCGTTGTCGGCATCCTCCACCGTCCCGTCATATGGCCCGAATGCTACATCAGGGGGATACGGTGTAGTGGTACGTTCCGACAACTGATCCTCAAACCAGTGCTCTTGGATGTCGACATTGGGATACGGTACATGAAAATGATGTGGATTGTCGTAGCTAATCGAGGACTCGTACTGCATTGGATTGACCTCGTCGCGGCCGTTCTGTGGGCGGTTGGCACCATTCGAGTTGTCGGTAGATTCCGATGACATGCTATTAGATCGCTCGAAGATCGACATGTGCTCTATAGCTTCTTTACCATCAACTATTCTGGCCGATACGGCTCTTTGAAGATTGTCGATCTCCCCGGGAAGCCTTGAGAGCCTTGCCGCCAGATCTGCCCTGACTGCGTCGAGGTTCTCGGCGATGCCCTTCGGCACAATTTTGGATCTGTGGTGTCGATCCAGGTGCTCCAATAGCTTCTTCCCATGGATAGCGTACCTTCTGTAGTCGTCAGGAAGGCCTGTCGTCGGGTCCTTCTTTATCCTGGTGTCTGCTTCGTCGAACGAAAGGCAGAATATGCGGGCTGCTTGTTCAAGCCAGAACTCTAGCTGCTTTTCTTCGCTCAGAAGTTCAACGAAGAAGACCTGAACGACACTATGAATCCGAAGGACATCCAACGGCTCTGCCGTTATGTCGACGCTCTGGCACGAGCTTTGAGAGCTAGCAGATGCCATGTCATCCATTTCGTTTCTCTCAATGAGAGCAAACTTGATCAGAGTGACAAAAGACCCGTTCAAGCTCTGCCTTCTCCCATTCTTGTCTGTTCTTATGGGCGTACGCGTGTCTAAGGCTTTTAGGCCCAGTGCCAGCATCTCTACTGGCACCAGTTGACTAAAGAAGCAGAGGATATACATGAGATTTAGTGCAGTTGTATCCCCGCGGTCCTGTAGTTGATCTCGGATTGTCTTATATGCCGGCAGCAGGCCGACTCTTGGCTTGTCTCGGTAAGACTTTAGATACTTGGCGAGGGGCTCTCTAGTTGCGTTCATCTGCTGCGCAGCGGCATGTATCATTAACGGAAGACGGTCCATTGACTGAACCAGCTCCATAGCGCGTCTTAAGTCGTCCGTCGTGTAAGGTTGCTTCTTTCCCATCTCCTCAAGAAGTAACTCTTGAGCGTCTTGAGCAGGAAGCAGCCCGAGCTCCATTACGCTCGGGTTGTCCAGAAGATGATTCCCTGCAAGATCTCGTTCTGTAGATGTCAAAATGAGACTGCTGTTCTTGCTGTCGGGAATGAAGTCAGAGACAATAGGGTTGTCGGAGCGGATGCCGTCGAGAACTAGCAGCCAACCGTCGAAGTCGTTGAACCAGTTGCGCACGATCTCCACCATTTTCTGCGGGTTGGACAGGTCGTGCTTCTTTTCTTGTCCGATCATCTTTCTGATGGCTTCGGCCTTGGCGATTCGCCATATGCCGGCTTCCATATCTTGCCGAGAGGTCGATCTAATCCAATATATTCCTCCTGGATAATCTTCCTTGTGATTGAATACGTATTGCCGTGCCAAGTGTGTTTTCCCTGCCCCGGGGATACCCTGGATGACTACTGCAGATGTACCTTCTGATCGTCTCTTTCTGTCCATGAGCATCCTGTGGAGGTCGCGGAGTTCGTCTTCGCGCCCCTTGAAGAACGAATTCGGACGAAAACGATCAGGATGTACGAACGGCGGTGCTCTTGATGGCGGCAGTTCGTATTGAGATCCAGGTTGAGAAGGAGCTCGAGATGGAGCTAGGGAGCGGGCCTGGGAGGGAGAAAAGGTGGTTGGACTCAAAGCACCGACAGGCGATGTGATAGGCATCGAGTAAGCTTCGTTTGGGCTGCCCTGTATTATGTTAGCATTGTGCCTGGCATGTTCTCAAAAGTGCGGCACTCACATATTCGCGTGTTCTCTCAACTGCTTCAAATTGGGCTCTGGCCCTTCTCTCCTCTCGTTCGACCTCCCACCGAGTTTGAATGACTATCGGCGCTTCTCGAGCCCATTCCCGCATAGCGGTCGAGACATTTAGATAGCCTGGTGCATTGCTATCATCGAACTTACACATGCCGGAATGGGTTGCCTCGATACCATAGTACGTCACGCCTGGTAGCTGCGGACTGGCCGAACTAGCATCGACAATGATTACCCTGTGATGTCAGCATGTGTTCGGAGGGACACCATGGATCATCTGAACTCACTTTGTGCCTTTAATGTCAGTCTTGTGACTCTCGTGCACCATGTGAATCTTGAAGCGCTGGTATACGTCGAGGAAGTGGCTGTTGATGTTTTGCAAGATCTCGTTGTCCTTCTTCAGCGTTTTAACGAGGACTGATTCTGTCTCGAAGAGCTTGCGGGGGATGATGGCGTCCGACATGTTTTGGAGCACATGGCCCCATGTTGCCATGCCAGATCCAGTGTGAGGGGTGCCGAGGAATACGATGCCGTAGGTAGAAACGAAGATGGATCTCGCATCTTCATGATTCCTATCCTTGACATCGTTGGAATACAATAAAGCACGTTTGACGAGGAGGCCACCGAGACTATGTGCTACCCATATGATGGGATTGGTTGATGTGCCCTCACTCTTACGGTAGAAGGTCAGGTTGGTGACGAGGGTCTGGGCATGTTGGTATATAAAGTTATCGCTGGCGCTTCTGTCGCTTCTGCTTGAATATACGTCCGCATTATACCCGTATACAAGAACGTTCGCCTTGACGGTCTTTAACGACTGCGGGAGTAAATCGGCGGGCCAAAAGACGCCGTTTGGTGCTGTCCACGTCTGTTTAGGAGCACCGTTGAGACCATGAACCAAGACGATATCGACTTTGGCGTCAGGATGGGCGAAGACAGTAGTGATTTCGTAGCGGGATACTTGCTTGTTTATGGACCCCTGGACGTATTAGTGTTCTGACATACGGGTGAAGGCGGGAGATTGGCTTACCATACTTGCTTTCCCCGGATTCGAGTCAGCAGCAGGGGACTTGATGATATGTGCGCTACTGCAGCTTACGATATGTTTGATTCGAATAAGGAGACTTATTCGCCAGTTGCGTATCGAAAAAGAGAAAGACAGAATGCGTGATGGAGGGGATCTTGCATGAACGTCTTATAACAACCAGGGGCTCTCCCCCTCCCATCAGCCCAAGTTGTCAGTAAGTGTTCTGCCAGAGGGAAAAGCCCCTAGATCAGGGGGGGGGGGGGGGGGGGCGGGAACCAAGACAAGGCGAGAATGATGCACGTTGGGCGGAGCCGACGAGGCTCGCTGCCTGTCTCGTCTGTCCTTACTAGGTACCTTACGTACGCTCGGGATATACAAGTGACAAGGCCGAATGCTCGAGAGCTAGAGACGAGAAAAGGGGGCACAGAGCGGAAACAGGCGCGGAAAGTCAAAACGTGTGTGTAGTGTACGCCCCGGTGATGAAGTGTAACAGTAATGGGAGGTAAAGTAGGCAGGCGTCTCGGTCACGTAGCACAGGCATAACCCAGTGTTTAAGGACAAAAAGAGAAACAGAAAAAAAGATAGAGAGACCTGGGGGAGCATCACGACTCAGCTGGGCAGTGACGCTGCGACGTGCGAGGACAGAAGTCCAGTAAGGCCAGAGAGAGGGCTTCAGGGGGTGGGCGCGCGATGTAACAACTTCGCTTGCTGTTAAGCACCTCGGGGAAGGGAAGGGAAGGTACTTACTTCTAGGCAGGCAGGGAGAGAACGGGGACCTTCCGTCCAAGTTTCCATGCATCAGCTCCCTCTCCACCTCCAATGCAACAGCGCCTCATCTGCCTGCCATTCCATTCCCATCTTCCCCTACCCTACTTTTCCGCTTTGCATCTTGTACATGGTAGAGGTGGCACACGCCCTAAGAGAGAGGAGGCCAATGACTCTCCTAAATGTCTACATACTCGAAACATCAAACGGCGCCACCGATTCTGTTTCTGAATTTCAAGCCACAAGCGGAATCCGATCAGTTCCATGTCTCTCTTCTGTCGTCTCTTAAAGTTCTGACCAGTGACTCTGTTCGTCCGCGCTGATCCTCGCTTCGTTTGTGACTTCCTTAGCCGAGGCTCTCGATATAGTTTCCCGCCTTTTTGAGTTAATTTGACGGCACTCCAGAGACCAGAGACGAGATGGAAGCTCGACCGACCTTCGTTCGATCAGACGAACACCAACAACTCCAGCCAGTCAGAGGCACTCGTCTTGCGCCGTACAACGAACGCCAACATCGAAAACCTAAATGCGAAGAGGCTCTGCCACTATTGCCCAGCGAATGATCACTAGCACTAGCACTGCCTTACCGCTTCGGTGAAGAACCGAGGCCTCACGCCAGGCAGATGACGTAAACATTCAGCTGCGAAAGGACGCCCTCGCCCTCGCCCTCGCCCTCAGCGACAGGGCGACGATAATTCCTTGACTCATCCACGTCGGATTTCTCGCGTCGTCATGGAGGTACAGGAGAATCGTCGAGAGCCTCACCTGGGGCAAGGGCGCTGGCATCGCTCCACTTCGGCCTCGTGACTCGATGAGGTGCAAAATGTCAATGCCCGGATACATATGTCTTGAACGCAAGCCACTTGTTTCTCTGCAGCGTGCAGTGTCTGTCAATTCGCAACGTACGACGCCATGCGCGGAGGTGGCGCAGGCGCAGGCGGGGAATCCCGGAAGATGCAACTAATCAGGGCATGCTCTCTACCTCAGGGCGCTCAGATGAGGCCCCGCGCGGCGCCATCCCGCGTCAAAACGTCGAACAACATATGCCTCCTTCTTTGACAGCTCAACGACATATCTCGACCTCGCATCACCTGCTACAACATGCAAGCCGGGGAGAACGCGTCCGTCTCATCCCACTCACCCTAACGTCGCCGGCGAATAAGACAACCCAAGCGCTTCCACATCCAAATTTCATGTTCATGACATTTCACAGGATAATCAAAATCATGGCGATGGGGACGCCAGCTGACCTCGACAAGTGGATATCCCTCCCGCTTCGAGTCCGTCACGCCGTCTTGACTCAGGCCAGCGCTTAGAGTACGAACCCTTGCCGGCTAGCATCGCATCAAGTTGTTTTTCGACGACGCTCCACACGACTAGCATCCGGCTTCTACGACGCTGATGTCTCCAGACCGCTTTTCGACAACAGTTTACACAGAGCTTAGACGCTGTGCACAGTTGGACAAACTAGCCGCAAGGCAAATTCGTACTCGTTACGGTCCTTTCCACTGGCACCCAATCGTTAGCCTGGTCGCTCTACTAGAAACCTCACGGCGGTAGCAAGTCTTTCCCGAGACTCGTATGAGATAACGTCCTCGCCATTATGCAATTCAACTCCAGAGGTTTCTTGCGCGAAGACTTCATGTCTGACGTTCTTGTTTCACAGCAACCGAAGCCTTTGTAAATCATCTTGACTTCGTCAACTAGACAGGCAAACATGCAGTCCGACGCAAGATTTCAGAGTTCGAGTGTCACGCACGCAGAGTTCTGGGGCGCTTCAGCCTGCCCGTGAATGTCCATCAGGGTAACTTATTTTGCCTGATCTCATCCACATTATCCACTCGAGAGGAGTCAACCGTCTAAGTTTTCCCAGCAAACAAAGCACACAATTCGTGGGCACGCCGAGGTATTCAAGTGAATGCCGAGTGAACGCCTCGATGGCGCATACCATTATCACACAGGCCCATCACGTCCATGAGAGTTCCAAACCTCAACCTGCCAGACTCGGAGAATACCATCTAATCAGCCGTCTTTAGTCTCGAGTCACGTTGCACTGCCGAGGACTGCGTCACCTGTGCACAGCTGTGCAACTGAGGTTGCCTTCCCAAGCAGCTGGGCGATACCACTGTCCCCGAAGGTTGCCGACGTTTCCTCATCTCTTCGCAGAATCCCCTGCATGTTATGATAAATGATAGTCGTTACCGCCGATGCGACGGGGAAGGAAATCTCGGCTTACCCGACTCAATCACGAAAGACAACACCATGAGAGCCCCTTTCCAAAATTCGATCCTTTTGTGATCTTGATACTCTCATCATCTCCACTATGGAGCCGCACTTGCAATAGACCTGTTTCTTTTGATTCGATGTTCGTGAGTGCATCTTGGCTAAAGTTTGGCCGTTCGGCTTGTCCCCGTTTCCTTTGCAACTCCAATTCGTCAACACTTAAGTCTAGGGTATTCATAACGTCCTGTAACAAGCCTCATCCATTCTCCCTGCATTCATGCATCATCAGCATGGACCTACCAAGAAGAAACGACCCAGCCGAATGCAACAGCCAACACAAGCTTCATTCCCAGTCGTGCCTTTCTCGCTGCAGAAGGGACAGGGGGCGCCCAGTTCCAACCGGCCTTTTCCAGCTCTCCAGGGCCGTAGATGGCCCAGTGAATATCATTACCGACCTGGATGCTCACGTCGCAGTGCATAAGTCCGCTGGCCCCGGCCCGGCCGTTCAAATTAAAATCTTTGACAACCCGCTTCGTTATCTGGTAAATGTCCTTGTTTCCAACGTACCAGCCCGAAGTCGTCCTAGCGATGTTTTCCATAGTCTCTGGGCGGATGCCAAAGTGACAGGTCCCGTGAGACCGGACGTGGACGAGTGTGTGGTTGTCCGTGAAGCCCCTGGCCAACCAGTAGTGCTTCTGTTCCAAAGCCTCCTCGCCCATCTTGAGGCAATCGGCCGCAAGGGCGGAGGTGGTGATGTTGGTGTTGCTGAAGTAAGAGGAGGCGCCGCATAGGAGGGCCGGCAATTTGTATTTGCTCAGGCTGGTTACCGGACCCTTGGTGCTAGGGGACTGTTGGTTGATTGTCACGGGGAGGTGAGAGCCACCAGGCTTAGGAATCTTGTAGGTAGCGTTGGCACAGTCCGTGTTGTTGGGCGGGGTGGGAAGGTAGAGGGATTCAACGGGGTCGATGTGAGCGCACAGCGCGAAGAGGGAGAGGGCGAGGATTACCTTGGTCATGATTTCGGTCCCTGACTTGGACAATGAATGCAGACTATGCGCGTTAGTTCAGATGGATGTTGTAGCGTGCTTACCGGGAGACGAGTTTGGTTTCAAAGATGCAGTTTTTGAAGACTTTTTGGAGTGTTTGAGACGATACTGTTTGCGTTGCTTTCTGTCGAAGGAAAGGGTGTGAAGGTTGACTGCGAGGCTCCTTTTAATGACGGCGAAGACTCCAGTGCAAAGGTTATTGTTTAGGACAGGTTTCGTTGTTCTGAAAGAACATGTAAGGGCTGGAGACATGGAAGGTAGCTCAACAAAGAGTTGTGAAAAGACAATTCGTTGTATCACAACTCCAAAACTGCCGAGAAGTCTGTGGAGTATTGACTCTTCTCAGTCTTGAAGGCGCGCAGGAAAGATACGCCCTGCCTCAAACTCAATTTATCACAAACAGATATTGAAACACGCCTAGCTAGCTTGTCGAGGTCTTGGGTCTTACGAACATAGCTTCGGACTTTCAACGGGCACATTGCACATACAGTGGAATCAAAGCTGCGAGTCAATGAGTTGATGCCAATGATCCTTTGACCGCGTTGAAGCAGTCTCTCTATCTTAAAAAGTGCCGAAGTTGAGAACGCCACCCAACTCCCGCCCCTCCAAAGATATTTGTTTTACCCTCCCGTTGTTTTGGTTGCCGCTTTAAACAAGAGAAAAAAAATTATCGAAACGCCCGCATGCAGTGTTGAAGAACACCCTTCCCTTTTCATGAACCATGTTAAATGTCATGCATGGGTCGCCCCACGCTTGTTTATCCCTCATATGAACCAAGTTTGTTGAACTGGGCTTATAAGCCCAATGTGGTATCAATACAAATCCTCCCTTAGCCCAGCGCGCCACTCCCTAGCATGAGTGGCGGAAATGTACAAGCCGCTGAGCATCGTTTAGATGCCAGCGTCGACACGCCAGCCCTCAACAGGGAGGGGAAAGCCACAGCTCCAGGCGGCGATCTCCTTGCGGAGGTCGTTGATCTTGGCAACGTTGCCGCTGGCGACCTGGGCCTTGAAGTCCTTGAGCTTGTTGGCCTCTTTGGGCAGGGAAGCCTGGACCTCCTTGCAGATCTTGATGGCCTCGTCGATGTAGGTACCGACGCGCTCGAAGTCCTGCTCGCCGAAGCCACGGGAGGTCATGGCGGGGGTACCGATACGGATACCGCAGGGAGTAAGGGCTGACTTGTCGCCAGGAATAGAGTTCTTGTTGCAGGCAATGTTGATCTGCTCGAGAACGGCCTCCACACGGGCACCATCCAGGCTGTGCTGGCGGAGGTCGAGGAGAACCATGTGGGAGTCAGTGCCGTCGGCGACGAGCTTGTGGCCGAGGGCCTTGAACTTGTTCTCGAGGGCCTTGGCATTGTCGACAACCTTCTGCTGGTAGGCCTTGAAGTCGGGGCTGGCAGCCTGCTTCAGAGCAACAGTCAGGGCAGTGATGGTGTGGTTGTGAGGACCACCCTGGTGGCCAGGGAAGACAGAGAAGTTGATGGGGTTCTCGAGGTCGTAGAGGGTCTCCTTGCCAGTCTTGGCGTCAACGGAGCGAACGCCCTTGCGAAAGAAGATCATGGCACCACGGGGGCCACGAAGAGACTTGTGGGTAGTGGTGGTGACGATATCGGCGTATTCGAAGGGAGAGGGGATGACGCCGGCGGCGATCAGACCGGAAATGTGAGCCATGTCGACAACGAGGTAGGCACCGACGGAGTCGGCGATCTGGCGCATGCGGCCGTAGTCGATCAGACGGCAGTAGGCAGAGGTACCGGCAACGAGGACCTTGGGCCGGAAGAGGATAGCATCCTTCTGAAGCTCGTCGTAGTCAATGATGCCAGTCTCGAGGTTGACGCGGTAGGGCATGGTCTCGAAGTAGGTAGAGACAGCAGAGATCCTGAAGGCGGGCTGTCAGTTTACCAAGCTTGATTGGGCCATGTCTGCGGACGGGTTCACTCACTTGCGCTGGGGGGTCTGGTAACCGTGGGACAAGTGACCACCGTGGGGAAGGTCAAGACCCATGAGGCGGCCGTGAACAGGCATGATGGCCTGGTAGACCTGGAGGTTGGCAGGAGAGCCAGACAAGCACTGGACGTTGACACCCCACTTGGCGGGGTCGAGGTTGAAGGCGTGGAGGGCGCGCTTTTGGCAGAGGTTCTCAATCTGGTCGATGTGCTGGTTGCCGCCGTAGTATCTGGCGCCGGGGTAACCCTCGGAGTACTTGTTGGACATGGGGGAGCCGAGGGCATCGAAGACGGCACGGGAGGTGACGTTCTCGGAGGCAATGAGGATGATAGATTCGCGCTGGCGCTGAATCTCCTCCTTCATGATCTCGGCGACCTCGGGGTCGGAGTCGATCAGGGACTTCTCCAACATCTGTAAGTGCATCAGTATTGGCGTTCTCGCGACATGGCGGGGCAGGAGAGGGGACTGACCTCCTTGTGGGAGACGGGGAGGGAGTAGGTAGAGCCATTGGCAGCCATTGTGACGTGTTTGTGCGGGAGCTGCTTGGGAAAGGTGAGGATAACAGATTCACGCAAGCAACGGCAGTGAAGAGGTTGAAGTAGAAAAAGAAGAAAAGGAGGAAAAGGTCAGCAAGGTTGGGAAGGGAGGGCTAAAGCTTACGAAATTTTTTGGGAAAATATCGGAGGGAGCAAAATGTGAATGGCCGCATCCTCAACGGAAGCGGTGGGGTATGGCGGGGTTTGATTGGCGGGGTCGAGCTGGCGGCGCGATGAAAAAAGAGGTGGCTCGCGCCCCCTCAGCGGTCAGGGTCGCTGAACGTGTGTCGCAGCAGCTTTCAGCTGTGGCCTGAAGGGGTCCTAAATGTAAGATGCGCTACTACACCTCCTCCAGCATCTCAAATGTTAGCGCGACAAGGGTCCCACTGTTACTCCCCTATGCGATTTCGGCCTACCCTGGTAACAGTGGGCTCCCGGCCACGCTAACATATGAGATGCTGGAGCAGGTGTACGGCCCATCCCTGGGCTCGCTTTAGTGGCGGGGCATCATGACTCCGACATCTGGAACGGCAACGCGAGTCAACGAGAAACGAGGGCACCGCTGACTAATCCTAGCCAATTGTAGACGAGCGTTGGAGGGATGAAGTGCAGGCTGCACAATTGAGTCGCCCACCTGTAAGGTAAACTCGAATAAGGTGCTGCTAGGACCTGATACACTACAGAGCGATGTCGGCGCGTTCCAAGTCAGATGTTGAAAAGTCTCAGGACCCGTTTCAAGCACAGCGTTGATAGGTCAGAAGCAAGACGTTACTCGGGATACAAGGCAGCTGTCGCAATGAAAGTCAATGCAACCTGACCTTGTAGCCTCAATCTCTAATTTTCGGTCGAGGGACAGAGTTGTGGCTGGCAGACAGACTGCCGACCTCACACACTTCTCTGGCACGCATTGCGCGGTTAGAAATGGATGATGGCGGACGACTTTATTGCTGAACCGTGTCTGCTGAGTCATCTACCAATGCATCGCACCCACTCAAGAGCCGAGCTCCGAGACATCCTCCAGGTAGAATTGACGGCCTCAGGTACCAAGGCGGAAATGGTGTTTTGACTTGCTCATCCGGGTGTCCCAGCATTTCAAGACGACCTGACAAGTTCCCCGTTCGGTACCTACCTTAAGGTACCTTAGGTACCTAGGTAGGTAGGTACTGTACCTTACCTAGGTAAAGCACCTAGGTACCTTAGGTAAGGCACTTCGATACCTTACTTCGAGCTACGGGCCTACCTCTAGGTGATCTACGTCCGAGTCAACGTGCCTTGCGTTAGGTACCTTACTAACAAGGCGCGGTCGAATACCTTACCGTAACGGATCTGAGCAGCTGGAAGCGGGACCTGAAATTGTTTACCCATCTCACTCCATCGTTGGTCATGTCAGCAAGACAGTCGCAACTGGCGTTGCGTGGGAATCTGGATTGTCGATTAGACAGTTAGCAGAGCTGCAGACGGACAACACAAAAACGGCATTCAGGCTGCAAAGAAGCTGCAGGGACACGCGATCAGACACGCAAGCTCTGTCTGGGTGCCTCAGTCCCCGTCTGGACTTGGTTGCTTGGTTGCTCACAAGTGCGAGTGTGACGGAGGAGCTCTGTCTCGGTTTGCGTGCCTTGCTGTGTTCCCCGGGCAGCCAATTAACAAGTGGGCCCTCCAGCTTTCTGATAAGCTGCGCCTACCTATCGGGACCTAGTGCGTCATTCGTCGCAGCGCTTCCCCTTCCACCATCCCGAGGCGAGGTACCTTCGTACTTAATAGGTACCTGCGCCGCCCCAGCTTCCGCGTCTTCCCCCGTCAACACATCATCATCCGGATCCCCCATCTCCTCATACAACCCATCGCCAACAGCATCAACAGTTCGAAGACGCAGGCCGCTAAATAATCGTACATTGGTAATCGAGGTTGTCAGCCACGATGAAGAGCACTCTCCTCACCGCGGCCGTGCTGTTGGGCGCCGCCCAGGCCGAAGTTCACAAGCTGAAGCTCAAGAAGGTTTCTCTCGAGGAGCAGCTGGTGCGTTTGTCCCATCGTCGCCCAAATTGTTGATCGCGTTTGCTGACAAGATTCCATCCAGAGCTCTGTTCCCATCGAGCACCAGGTCCGCTCTCTCGGTCAGAAGTACATGGGCGCTCGTCCTGAGAACCATGTCGATGCCATGTTCAACCAGAAGCCCATCAAGAGCAACGGCGAGCACCCGGTGCCTGTGAGCAACTTCATGAACGCTCAGTGTACGTGCATAACCATCGAGACTTTGACGCATGCACTCGTCGGAGCTAACATGGACTTTCGCAGATTTCTCCGAGATCACTATCGGCACTCCTCCCCAGAACTTCAAGGTTGTCTTGGACACTGGCAGCTCCAACCTCTGGGTTCCTTCCCAGCAGTGCGGCAGCATCGCCTGCTACCTCCACTCCAAGTACGACTCTTCGGCTTCTTCTACCTACAAGTCCAACGGCTCCGAGTTCGAGATCCACTACGGATCTGGCAGCTTGACTGGCTTCGTGTCGCAGGATGACGTTTCCATCGGCGACATCAAGATCCAGAAGCAGGACTTTGCCGAGGCCACCAGCGAGCCTGGTCTGGCCTTTGCTTTCGGCCGCTTCGACGGCATTCTCGGTCTTGGTTACGACACCATCTCCGTCAACAAGATCGTCCCTCCCTTCTACCAGATGGTTAACCAGAAGGCTATCGACGAGCCCGTTTTCGCCTTCTACCTCGGCGACACCAACGACGAGGGCGATGAGAGCGAAGCCGTTTTTGGCGGTGTTGACGACTCTCACTACGAGGGCAAGATCACCTACATTCCCCTCCGCCGCAAGGCTTACTGGGAGGTCGACCTCGACGCCATCACCCTTGGCGACGAGACGGCTGACCTCGAGGGTCACGGTGCAATCCTTGATACCGGAACTTCCCTCAACGTCCTCCCCTCCGCTCTTGCTGAGCTGCTCAACAAGGAGATTGGTGCCAAGAAGGGATTCAGCGGTCAGTACTCCGTCGAGTGCGACAAGCGCGCTGAGCTCCCTGATATCACCTTCACCCTTGCCGGCTACAACTTCAGCATCTCTGCCTACGATTATATTCTTGAGGTCTCTGGCAGCTGCATCTCCACTTTCCAGGGCATGGACTTCCCCGAGCCGGTCGGTCCTCTCGTTATCTTGGGAGACGCCTTCCTGCGTCGGTGGTACTCTGTTTACGATCTCGGCAAGAACGCCGTTGGTCTGGCCAAGGCGAAGAAATAACGCCTACACACACAAAACCTTTCCTTGATCACATGGTTACTTCACGGGAATTCGGTTGATGGCTGTAATTTATCTACCTAGGTTGCTAGTCTGGACGCCAGTGTGCGAATACCAATAGTTGCATCTTTGCCTTTTAATCCGGAGTCCCTTCTGCACCGTGACACTAGACGCGAGGACTGGCTACTTGATTGTGAACCGCTGCGCAGTGTGCTCCTGTGTCGATGTAAACGTCCGGCGTGTCCAGATGAGGTAGTGAATGCACCCTTGGTGACTTCACCTGACCGGCGTTACCCATATTTCGGTACTCCGGTAAGATAAGGTAAGGTGAAGGAGCAAAGGGTCCGTCCGCTGCTGAAATCTGGGGATACTAGGCATATGACAGCATGCTAACAGTCTGTTACTGAGGTGCCATCTGTATTGAAAACCTTGATTTAACCTAAACGAGTGGTGCGCGCTGTTGCTTCGTTGCTCTGCAGCAAGGTGCCTACCTGCCCTGCCGACGTAAGTACCTTAAGGAGGTAGGTAGGTAGGTGCAAGCAGTCAAGTGGAAGGTACGCGCAGACCAGCAACCATCAGTGTCTCCCTCCAACGGAAGCCAGTCCAATCACGTGAGAAGACCCACTTAGCGCCAATCTTAGCGTTCCCTAGTTCTTTCCGCAGCAGTACGATCAAGACAGATCCTTCTGAGTGCAGCCCCCCAACAATCACCAAGGAATTGCCCAAGGAGCACTTGCGAGGCGAAAAAAATCAATAAACGGCGACGTCGATGGACCCCTATTGTTCCGCGGGTCTTGTTGCTCGTTTCTGAGTGTGTTTTTGGATGAAAAGGCTCCCCCAAACGCCTGGCCTCGCGACGCTCGACGAAAAAAGGTTTTGGAGTTCCACCAGCCGACCGACCGACGAACCTCGCGCGTCGCGACAATCCCTCCACTGGGCGACCTGCCACCCCCGTCGTCCCGCGCAACATCGACCCTAAGAAACCGACCGCAAGCCTGAACATCACGAAACAGCACCACCACCGCGATTCCGCGAAGACGACACACCACAACTCATAATGGCGCAGCCGGATTCGGTCCAGGCGAACGGCATCCCTGGACCGGACCATGCTGAGACCCCCCAGCCCCAGACTGTCGTTCCCGTCAAGAGAAAGCGCGACGATGAGGACGATCCGAACGGCGATCAACCCGAGAACATGGAAGTCGACAGCGAAGCGCCACGGGCGTCACCGGAGGAACAGAAAGAGGCCATTCGCAACTATTTTACCGTGCTGAGCAGGTAGGCTAGCCCGCTCCCTCATGCGCCCTTGTCCGCGCATCCGTTCCCTCGTTCGCCTAGGGAGCTGTCTTATACTGACTTGCCCTCTCAAGTTTTGATGCAAATCCATCAATCCTGAAGCGTCCACTGCCCGAGCCCGATGCAGAACAACCCGATGCGAAGCGCCAGAAGGCAGAGAGCTCCGTTTCTATCGCCGACAAGGTTACTCTCGAAAAGTACGCGTATCTGGACGAGCTTGCATCCGACCTGGTCGAGGCTGTTAGGGACCAGCTCAAGGAATTGCAGTCCGACCAGTCTGAAAAGGGCAAGGGTAAGGTGGACGGCACCGCTGCAGTACAAACCAAAAAGTTCCAGGAGAAGGCTATGGACCTCCTTCGACGAGAGGTATCTTACCCTCGCAGCTCTGCGATTTCTCCCGACGCCAAGCCCAAAATCGATCCTGTTTCCGGCCAGGCTGTTCTGACTGTGTTTGGCCTCGCTCCTCACGGCAAACAACTGTTCTCCAGTCTGCCTAAGAAGACCCTCGGAAAAGAGTCGTCCAGCGGCAAAGCATCCCCGATGGATCTTCCCCCAGCCGTTTCAACTTCGTATATCGTCCCAACGCGATCTAATGAGCGCACTGCAACACTTGGCGAATTGTTCTCCTCTAGCAGGCCCTTGCCCCCTTTGCAGCCGCCCAAGCAACCTAAACAGGTGGTCAAGGGCAACGTTCTGGGCTTTTACCACCCTGAACCGGCCGGCAAGTCGAAGTATTTCCATGACTCCTACTCTAGCAAAAAGGTGGCCGTTGGCTACTACTTGGACTATACCAATGCGGCGCCATCGTCGAAGAGCAAGACAAAACAACGCGAGCGTGCCCAGAGCTTGGCAGGTCGAAGGCCATCAACCACCGAAGTCGAAGTAAACGAAATGGAGTCCCTCTTCCGCAGTGCGTTTTCCAGCTTCGCCCCTTGCAGAGATGACTCTACTTCGGTCATTCCGTCAACGCATGCCGGCCGCCTTCATTGGCAATTGACTGGGCAGAGAAATTTTAACAAACTAGTCGAGTCCGAGCTGCTAGCATATGAAGACGACGAGGCTGAGAAGTCTGCTCTTCAAGAGACCGAGAAAGAGGTTGATGATGAATTCGTGAATGAGGCAATTGAGAAGTGGGATGAGTGGCTTGTGGACCCAGCGCTTCAAGACATGGATGACGTTGTATCCAAGCCCAAGGAGAGGGATCCTGCCGAAAAGGAGGTCGACGACCTGCTCAACGATGTCACGGACATGATTGAGACCCTATTGTCTTACCAGCGCATTCGCAACCTCACGTTGCCCTCATCTCAGAACCGTTACACAGAGCCTGTCAACGGTGACATGCTTTCTCACGGTGCTGCATCCACACCAACGGAAGAGGAGATAGCAACTTACGAAACTCTCAAAGCTCAGTTGAGCCTCATCATCAACACCCTACCGCCTTACGCTGTAGCCAAGCTCAACGGTGATCAATTGGAGCAGCTTCTCATCAGTACCAAGCTGGAGGTCCGCACAGACCAGTACAAGGGCGTTATGGAGGACGATGCAGCGACTCAAGCCCGCATGCGTCAACAGCAAAGCGTCGCCGCTGCCGCTCCTCAAAACCGGCCCGCTCCGCACCGAACGCCTAGTACCTCCACCCCTTACAACCAATACGGGGCCAACCAGTACGGCACTCCCACCCGAACACCTTCGATCGCGCCGACCAACTACTACCGGTCCGGTCAGCAACCCCCGATGCCCCCGCAGCAAGGATCCATGCCTCGTCCCGGTGGTACCCCCCACCACATGCCTCCGCACCAAACTCCTCGCCCAGGTCAACCAGGAGGTTATCGCCCACCCAATGGATACACAAACTACGCGCAGCATGTCGGAAAGACGCAAACGCCGTATGGTCACCAGGGTGTCCAGTACGGATCGCAGCAAAGGCCCCCTCAGTACCCCGGGTATGCGGGCACCCCGCAGCATGGCACGCCGAACACTCGATTCCAACAACCTTACCAGCAACCTTACCAGACACACCATCAGCCGCCCAGCACTCCTCAGCCAAACTATGGTGGCTACTACCCTAATGGTACCAACAATCTGCAGGCTCGGATGTCTCCACAAGTCTCAGCTGGTCAGTATCAATCCCCGACGGCGCACCAACAGCAGCGTCACTACGGGGCGACTCCTCAGCAAAACATGCCTGGTACGCCTATCAATCGTCAGCAGTATCCGAATGGTAGTCACCAGTCCCAGCACACGCCGGGTACCATGCAAGCTTACAACATGAGTGGTTATGAAACGGATCATCGTAAGCGTATGGCAGCAGAGCAGGCTAGGTTTCGGGCCGCAGCACAGCAGACTAGCAATGCATTCGGCAATAAGATGATTGCTGGTGGCCACGAGGCACGCTTAGCTGCTATCCCGGCCGAAGACCCCTCAGACAATTCACCAAACGTAAGAGCACGCATGGCTGCGGGCGGTACGCCAAAGCCGCAAAGCCCCGTTGGTAGTGCGGGCAGAAATGGCACGCCCCCGATCCCGCACAAGGTAACGCCGGTGCCTGTACCCGTCATACCTCAACAACAGCAGAGGAAACCAGCATAGCAAGCTGGACCGATGCTGCCAGTGGTATCGCAGCCATTGCCGGCTGGGTTACGGCCTTCGCCGTTGGCTTCGTGTACGTTCGTGAAGCCATCACGGCCTGCTACCGTCGAGAGATCTTCGCAGTCCAATGTCTCGCCAGGACCTGTTCCGACGCGGTCATCGAGAAGATTAGCTAGAGCGGCAGGGCTTGGACCGATACCCTAAACGTGTGCGACTTCCGAACGGCATTCAGTTATTGGCGAAGTCTGATTATTAAGGAAGCGATATGCCTTGGGAGTTGGTAAGGGAGGAAATATGTTAGCAGGTGTCTTCCAGCTCGGGCGTTGTATCCAGTGTTGAAGGAATGGCCTAATTGATGACGGACCGGCAGGAAAGGGGGTCAGAAGAAGCTCACATGAGTCACTTTGCTTCTGCTCCTCTTTCCGGCGTTCTGGCCTTGTGTTATTAGATTCCTATTTTGTTTTCCTTTTCGGCCGGTGGAGAGTTGCGACTCATAGATGGTCGCCGGCGGGGGCGTCTTTTTGTTGGAAAAGCCGGGTCTACGGGTCGTAGTTCCAGACTTCTTCATTTCTATCTGATCCTGTTCACAAGGGAGATATGGGGAAAGTAGGCTCATGGGTCAAGGAGGGAAGCGAGTCTTGGCTCCATGTATAGAGTTTGTGGGGTAGCTGAGTACTTGCATCCTAAAAAAAAAAAAGTGGCATTGACGTCATTGTGCTTGTTTTACTTGAGTCGCTGTTGTGGACTTTGGATTTGTGTAGAACATGGATTGCGTGTTGTGACAAGACAAGCACCTCTTCCAGCGCTGTCCCCAACAAGATCTGCTGGCCTCACACATCCATGTCCAACGTCATCCGAACTGTTCGTCGCAAGAGTTGAACTCGTGGCATGGCGCGGCAGGGTAAGCGAGCTAACGAGAGCTATTCTAAGACAGAGCTTTGGCCGACGTTGACAGCCGTTGAAGAACGGCGGCAGAAAAAACAAATCGAAGGAGCCGTCTCAACGGTTGCGCTAGGACGGAGGCGGAAATAGCCTCAAGGTTTCAATATGCGGGTGCGATGAGGAGGAACCTGGCCGCTCACTTTAGCTAGATCAATACGGTAAGATTGAGGCAGATGTACGGATATGGTGACTGAGGTTTACCCGTTTGGTGTCATGATGTGACCACCTCTGATAAGATTTCCCTTGACCGAGCTACCTGCCCTTACGTCTCCAAGGGAAGGAGCAGGTTGGTATTGCACACGCTCCTTCACTTCACATGGTTTCCACTTCCCAATTTTTCTTACCTGCTTTTGAGACTCAAAGCCCCAATCTTCAAGAGTTGACTTGGAGACTTTGCAGGAAATCCTTCTCCCAATGTTTCGTCACTTCATCTCATCTCCCATATCACAACCTGTATCCCATCATCACTTGCATTTTCGCTTCCTCTCTGCAGCCCTTCACTAACACCTCATTTGATTCTTTGCTTCCCCATTCTCCTTCTTACACAAGTCGCGAAGGTTGCTGGCAGCCTTTCACATTCATCTCACTCTAACCCTACCTCGACTTCCCTCACGACCATTTTCCTAAACCCATTTCTTATCTACGGTTGCAGGCAGCCTTTCCTATTTGTCCATGTCAGCTTGGATCTCAATTCCCGTTTTCCCTCCCATCGATTTTCCACAATGGGCCGTCTCGACCTCTCGTTCCTCCTCGCCACTGGCGTCTACTCGGATGTTCACCTGGCTTGCACCGGCAAGGATGGAAAGGAAAAGATTTTCAAAATTCACCGAGGCATCGTCTTCGCGCAGTGCGCAAAACTAAAATATCTGACTCTTGAGTCACCTGTTGTAAGTTGCCACCTAGACGTCGCTTGACACGTTCCCTCAGCTGACAGCAGTTTCGCCAGCATCACGATGAGGCTCAGGGGGTTGACATTGTCCACTTGGATCTCGAGCCCGAGATCTTTGAAGGAGTCCTGTCATTTCTATACTCTGGAGAATACTGCGTCAAGTACAAAGCTCCCGAAGCCCGGGTCGCCATAGCAGACGAGGGACTGTGGGACGACGAGCAACATTCTCTCTTCTTCTCGCTTCGAGTCTGCGCAATGGCCAGCGAACTCGACCTTCTCGATCTCTTCGCGGAATCGGCCGCGGCTTTCTGTGCTGCCTTCGAGCACTTCACTTTCCACATCGACTTTCCACTTGTTCTTGAGGAACTATACTCTTCCCTCGGCAAGAGCCCCCTTTTCGTTTACCATCTGACCGAGATTCCTCGTGGCGTCGCCCGGAACATCATACGCTTTACCAACGTCAAGAAGCGACTGGAGAGCGTCCTTCTCAGACAGCCCAACCTGGCAGTCGACCTTCTTGAAGCTACGATGGATGACCTTGCCGATACGGAGGAGAAACTCCAGCAAGCTGAGCATGAGCTGCACGAGAATCACCGTTCTGGGGCGGTTGTCCAGAGCATCGAGTGTGAGGATGAGGAGGAAGAGTGGGAGGAGCAGAGTGAACGTCGTCGCCGGCGTAGCGATAGTTGTCTTGATGACGAAGACGGGGAGCAACCGAGGCCCTTTAAGAGACGTCGTGCAATTTGAGTGCCATTCACTTCTTGGATGGCATTGGAATCCACGGCCATTTTCGCAAAAATGGTCGGGTCCTGACACAAACAACTACGTCACGTATCGGATGATAATGTTGAGGGAAGTAATGTATGCATCATGAGTTCGAATCTCTCGGCTGGCCGGTGAGACTCGGAACGCCCCGAGTGAGGAAGAGGACAGAAAAAGAAGAAAATTTCCGAGCTGAACATTGCATGATACCATATCGTGATCCCAAACCACAGCTTCCTCCTTGTGTGCTCTTAATCAGCTGTTTCCAAATTCGATCGTTAAGCAAGGTACTCCAGCTTCAACCTTTTCTTTTTCTTTTTTTTTTCTGCTCAAGAAAATAGAAAGAAGTCAGAGACCTGCCTCAAATTAAAGGGAAAAGGCGCACTTGGGGGGTTCCTTCTACCTTCTGAGAAGTGAGAATGACGGACGAGGGGGATTAGCCTCACCTGTACAAACCGTCTGCTTTCCCTACCAAGTATTTTCCTCCATATACTGATTTGCACCCACGCCACTGGACTCACCACCAACATACACATCGCCTTGAACCGGAGAAATGGCGAATGCAGATACCAAGCTGGATCTAAGCCAGCTGCTAGAATCAGGCAGATTCAGTGACCTAGTTCTCAAATGCCAAGGAGGTGGCGAGCTCCAGTGCCACCGAACCGTCATCTTCGAACAAGGCGAGCTTCTGAAGCATGAGCCTATCTTGGTACGTAATTTCCATCGTCTTGAATGGGAATTTCACCTCATTGCTCCCGAACGAGTAGAGTGGTGTCATTGCGGTGGAAGGGCCTTCCGTGATATGGAAGCTAATGCTCGAATTCCTGTACACCGGCAATTACGAAGTTTTTCGTAATTCCTCCCGTACACCCCTTATAGTGCATTTCCATGTTATGTCAATTTCTCAAACCTACCTTACGGTATTCAAGATTTGGAGCGCCACGCGCGTGCTGCCCTATTCACCGACGCGAAGATTCTCTCCAACAACGTCGATCTGATGCATGCTCTGAGCCTCTTCTGCAAGTGGGACGCTGAGAACACCAACACTAACGAGGCAGCCAGCCGCGTCAGGCCAGTGTACTTTGAAGACCCCGGACTTCGAGAGAAGCTCGATCCGATCCTTGCCAATTATCCCCGAGTCGCCCTGCAAGTCCTGAGGCAAATTACATCGGGCCCCTTCGAGGGAAAGCGGATCGTCTCCGCGGCAGCGACCTCGCCAATAGATCATCCCACGACCAGCATGGCCAAGCAAGACGACGACAACGTGGCTTCCACTACCGGTGCCAAACGAGAAAATGGAGAGAGCGACACACGGCCCCAAGCAGACATCAGAAAGTGCGTGAAGACGGAGGACGATGCTGAGAGCACTGCGAACACCAGCGATAATGGCACTGTCAGATGCGAGGAACAGAAAGATAGAAGAACAGAAAATCCTCGCCAGCCGAAGATTGGAATGGGATTGAGAAGGCATCTGTCCTGCGCAGCGAGTGAAGGCGAGAAGGGTGTGCGCACCACGGAGGCAGACCAGACTTTTTGGGAAAAGAAATCCGCATCAAGACGAGTTACAGATACAGAACGCAACTTTCAAAACGGGAACACTAGCTGAAGCACAAGGGTGATAGTTAAATGCAGATGTTCACACTAAAGCCGTGTACACTCATACGTACACCACAATTCCAATTGCGCCTGATTGATTACCTTGACGGGGAACTTTGCTGGGTATCTCCTCAAACTTCCATCTATCTCATATGCTGAGACCGGGCACCAATTCTGAATCTCTGTGACTCAGAATGTTTGCCATCTATCCTACACCGCCAGTCGAGTTTTCCTCCAATCGCTGTTGCTCCCTCTTCCTCCACAACTTGAGAAGCTCCCGCAGATTCTGATGATCGCCCCATGGGTCACTTAGAACGTACTCCTCCACCTCGTCATCGAGAGGCCAGGAGATGGGACAGCTACTCTCCATACAACTCAAGTTCATGGTCTCCTCGCGCACAGGCTGCACCTTCGCCTCGCCCAACATATCTTCCGCGAAGGCTCGGAAAGCAAGAAACGCTCTCGTCAACCGCTCGGCGTCTGCCATCGTCAGGTTCTGACCAGCAACAGGCATCCATTCGCGGACGACCCACCGGAGAACCAGTATCATCTCCTCGTAATCGCCCAAGAAAGCCAGCGTCCGCATGTAATTGTTGATGTTGGATGCTGATATGAGCTGGTTTGGTTTGGGTTCGATGGCTGGTCCTATTGTCGACACCGCTCTCCAGACCTTCTTAAGATGGCTCGAAGCTTCTTGGATGATTTTGTGTCCGCCAGGGCGGGAGCGTGTGAAACGATGGTCGGTAGAAATTTGACCCTTGAAGATGGGGCTCAGGAGTCGACGCCAAGACCGTCGGTCCTTCTTCGAGGATGGTCGCTCGATAACTTTTGGGGCTGTGCTTTCAGGACCATACATCGACATCAGGTCTTCGTAGTCGGGGCTCGCAGACCAAGTATGTAGCAGAGTGGGCAACGTCGAGCACAATGATTTTCGAAGTACTCGAGAGAACGAATGCATCATGTTTATGCTGATTCCACCACGCGCCTCCGCCTTCTCCATGACCTCGTTTGCCATGGTGAGAACTTGCCAGTCATTTTCCTCGGGCTTGCCCCAGCTGAGGGCGATGTTTGGTCGAGCCAAAGCATTCAAAATTGACTCCCAAGGTGCTTGGCTCGGGTTCTTTGTCGGCTGCCATCCCGTCTTGGCAAGCCTCAAAGCATAACAAATGCGATCGTACGACTTCAGCGGTGGCCGCCACGAGGGATCTTTCGTACGGTTTGGCTGTAGCCTACATAGCAGGTCGATAAAGGCCTGTAGGACATCTCGAGGGGGCCTTTCAAGCACCATGGGAGGGAGTTCTGCGAAGCTTGTTATGCACGTCCTGATGGCCTGCTTCATCGAGGGATCTAGACTGCTGTGATCCAAGTATTCTAGAGCATCGCGTATGTCGGGTGCTTGTCTAATGAGCCAAGCCAGCGAGCGTCCTTTGATGACAACTCCAGATTGAAACATTTCCGCTGTCAAGCTGCGTATACTGGGCGGTGTAAGCCTACCCTTCTCGAATTCGGTCAAGTTCGTGTCGTCGAACGGAAAGGTCTCCCTCCCGTCGCCAGGGAAGTTGTTGTGCCTAGGGTCAGCTGGCTTGGCCGCAATTTTTTGCATCAGTTCCCAGTACACTTTGAAATCAGGCTTCATATCCGGGCCTGGAAAAGCTTTGAACATAGACCAGGCCTCTTGCGCATTTCGAGTTGTCCGGATGAGCGCTGCCCACATGGCATGCTCATGGTTAATGCTGCGAGGATAATTGGCCCGGGTCTGGATGGTGGGAGAGCCATCGGGGGCCATACCGCCTAGGATATCCGTGGTCAAGTCGAAGTTGGTTTTGGCGTAGCCAGCCTCTTGCATCATGAAGCCAGCCTTGACGACCCTGCTCAGGTACTCCTTGTGAGCTACCTTCTCTTCCATGCCATCCCGTAGGTTACGATAAGGGGGCCAAGACTTTGCAAGTGCAGTGGCGGTGTCTCGTTCGGCGTCAGTCTTGGGCAACAAAAGCAGGACTTGACGTATTCCTCGGTAGCTGTCTCGTTCAATGACCAAAGGCTGCTCCAAGCCCGACGAGAAAGCAAGCAAAGCGGTGATAGCTTTCCAGCCATGGACCGCCCGTGTGTAAGGCTCTTTCGCTGCAGGGTTAGATACAGCCTGTAGAGCGGCATTGAACACCTGACATTGCATTTGGTACGCCTTATCCTTATGTGGCGTGACCTCCGAGAAGTACATAATGTATGTAACCGCGAAATTGGCAATGACTGGAAGCGCAGTGGGGTTGAGTCTGTTTGCATGTATACCTAGTTTCTCGAGCAGCTTGCTGAACAGCATGGGCGTCATTCGCATTCCAGAAGTAGACCTCGCGAGCCCGTCTTCTGGCGATTTCGACATGACCCACGCCGGAGGTTCCTCAGCCGCCTCCTTGGACTGGAGATCTTCAATAATACTGCCAGAGGGCTCCGAGTGAGGGAACTCGACACTATCACCGGTCTTTTGCGATAAGCGTCGGCCATCTTCGATTCGGTGGCCCTCATCTACGCCGGAGTACCAGACTTTGCAATAACGCAAAAGTGACCAAAGGAAGTCTGGATTCGTGAAATAGGGCGACTCGTTAAGGAGATAGAATAGGATGAAGAGCGGTTTGTGATGTGGATTGGCAAGGAATCTAGCCATCCTCTTGTCCGGGTCATTCGGAATAAGAATCCAGACCCAATGGGTGAACTCTTCCCAGCTGTACCCTTTCCTTTCCAAAACTTCCAACTCCTTCTTCCGACCATTGTCAGACAAGGCTTCTCGAATTCTCGGGTCCAAGTCGGGGGTCTGGCGCAAAAGAAATTGAGCCGTGATAACGCTCAGCGAAGAGTATCTGAACGAGGCCAGGTATTGGAGATCGGCGAGCTTCTCTTCGGATAGAGTCTGCTCAGGAGTACGATACAAATCGAGGGCATCAGCGAGGAGGAGTTCCTGATGCAGTCGGCGATCGCCATCTTCGGTAGGCTTCAGAATGAATCGATGAGGGAAATCTCGGTCATGACTTGATGGACAGTAGCGGAAGAGCACTTCGTTGGTCGCTACTGACTGGGGATGCTGAGCAGCGGCTACTGCATGGCTAGATCGGAACTCATAACGTCGGAAGAGGTGCTGCAAATAGGAAGGTCAACTCTGGCTGAGCAGCTTTGATCGGAACACTCACTGTTCGCCAGATGGGTGTAGATACCCATCGGCCCTTATTCAGGACAACGCCGAGTGATTTGGAAATGGGAGGCAGTCGCATTGCCCCATCTTCGCCGGGAGACTTCAGGGTATTCGTAAAATCAAGATGCAGCTGGCCGATCTGGCACGGGTTCGAAGAGACGTTCGCTTGACTTTGGGTTGATATGTCGCTGCTAGCGATAGGAAACTTTCTGTAAATCACGTGCTGATAAGACGAGAAAACGATAAGACGAGACAAGCTTCGGCAAGCAACGGCAGTTGGGAGAGACTCCGTCTTCTTGCCAATCGCAAAGCTTTGCTGCTGCTGCTGCGTTGGCTTGCTTGGATGGTCTATTCAATGGCGCCGAAATTGTCAACATGCGGCCCTGCCACCCAAAGATAGCGTTCTCGGTCACCTGTGGCCTGCATACAGCACGATCGACGCCTCGACCCCAACGATACTTCCACTTGACGACTCCGGCGGGCCTTCCTCGCAAGCGCAATTTCTTCACCTCCAACGTTTACCTCTCACAAAGCACCGGCGAGCCTTCGGTTAGGCAACCGAAGACGGAAAATGACGAGTCATCTCTGCCTGCGCCCCCGAAGCGCAAGGGAGTCCGTTCTGCCGGCGCGAAGAATTCTCTGCGTCGGGTAGCCATCATCGCTCAACGGCCGGAGCAGCGCAGCGTGGGGACACACGGTGGAGAGTCAGTAGATGCGTCCGCTTCGACCCTGATCAGCGCTGTATGCATCGCCGAATCGTTTGATATGGGCCTCGTCTTGGATACTCTGCGAGCGCATGGCTTCGACATTGATCCAGACCAGAGTGGCTTCGAAGCGAGTGAGGTAGTTCATGCGCGAGGAGTCAACGGCGGAGACATTTTCGTTTTCCCCTCCGGTACGATTGTCACTTGGGCATTGCCTCCCGACGTCGTCACCAAGCAGTTGCTGAGCGCGGCGGAGACGCCTTTGAAGCCAGCTCTGCGGGAGGTTGAGGATCTGGAATATGTAGCCGATGCATCCAGAGAAACGAGTAGTATGAAAGGGGACATCATTGTGCTCGGAACGAAACTCGAAGAAAGGGATGGTGACAGACTAGACACGACGCTTGCCAAGATTGCATTTTCTTCGGGGCTTGCGAGAAGCACGAAGCTTGCTGTCCTAGAGACCGCCTTGACAGCGTATTTCGAGAGCACCAGGAAGATCCCCTCCCTTCTGTCAAAAGGCTCCGGATTGCCTCTTGGTCGGAAGTTTATTCTACAGAAAACAGGCGAACTACTGAGCTTACGTGCCCGCCTCAACCATTACTCTGAGCTGACGGATTCTCTACCCGATATCTTCTGGGACAGCCGAGCTGAACTAGGTCTGGAAGGGTACTATGAACAGGTCGGCCGAGCACTGGACGTCAATGTGCGGATTCGTACGTTGAATCAGAAGATGGACTATGCGCAAGAGATTGCCAGTGTGTTGAGAGAGATGTCGAGTGAGCAACACAGCACGAGATTGGAGTGGATTATCATCATTCTCATTGCTGTGGAGGTCGTCTTCGAGCTCAGGAGAATTGTGCTTGAGTGGAAGGAGGAAGAGGAAGGACGTTCAACGTAATTATCGCAAACCGTAGGAGCGCTGTGAAACGGGACAAAAGATACCCAACTCATTTCTCAATAAACTCGATCTGACTGCACAAACGACACCACGTCTGGATCTTTCCTGAATGTTGGCGCCCTTTGATTGCCTTGAGGCTATTTTCTGCAGACCCTCTCAGAGACGAGTTGAGTTCGCAGATCAATTCAAATCCAAGAGTCTGTCTTCAGACTTTGCAACCCTTAGCCAGCACCTGCACCATTGCGATTTGTTGATCGTTGAATCAGCCCAGTTACCTACACTCGGTACCTTACCAGGTACAAGGTAGGTAAGGTACACTATCCAGCAGGCGGCAACAACCCCACAGTGGGGCCGCACTACTACGCCTCTACCAGGGTTTCAAATGTTAGCTTGGGCAGGGGCCCACTGTTAACATGGCTTTACTGCTCATCTGCTGACATAAACAGTGGACCCCTAGCCACGCTAACATTTGAAACCCCGGTGAAGGAGTACACTAAGGTACACTAGTGTAGGTACCTTACCTTAAGTTCCTCAGCCAGCATCTGATTCTTCACAATCGACGCGCTGGATTGGCTGTTTTTCTCCGTGTCTTTGAATGTCAACAGCAGCTGCCTGCAAAACATTGGATGAAGACGGGACGGTGCGAGTCTGACAGGCGCGAAGAAGCCAAGGGTTTCTTGCTTCCTCACTCATCTTGAAGCCTCAAACGATCCTTTTGCTCTTCCCCCCTTCCCTCTGGCAAAGAGCCTTGTTTGCCAATTGCTGTCTCCTAGCTCAAGTGGCAATCAGTCTTCATTCCAGAGGGCATCTGTCTGCTCTTGACGAAAGGTACCTCGTCCACCTTCGCGTACGGCTCAAGTTGACCCTTCGCGACCTACAACTCTTCTCACCACGAAAATTTTCTTCCACCTGCTGTCGCACTTGATTTACCCTGAGAGGGTAGTTGCTTGGCATGTTCACCTCCTCCAACGCCGTCCGTCTTCAAGATCCATGAGAGGTTGTGAAAAGTATGCGCCAGCAATATGTCAGGTATGGTCTTTCTCTATTATGTCTGAGGCGTTCAACAAACAACTAACTCCACCTCAGGACCAATTGAGGAACATGACGAGAACAGCCTGGCGCCGGACGTCTCTGAAGATGAGATCCTACAGGATTGGGAACTTGCCGAAGACCTTGCTGAGATTGAAAATCACCGTGTTATTCAAGTCCTACAGAATGCCGTCAACAAAAATGACTCCAGTTTCGACGCGCAACCGCAATCACCGCCCACAATAGAGCTCAAGACTCATGAGAACGAGAGCCAACCACAGACCGTCTTTCTCCCATCAGAGTTCCATCCCACCACAAATATCTCCATCAACATACCGGAGAGCACGTTGGTAACGCCCAAATACCTTTATCAGGGCGAGGATCTTCCTGCTTCACCTGAGAGGGAGTGGAGGGTGGTTCAGAGTCTGCTGGAGGAACACCAACATTTGAGCGATGAGCACGACGACTTCATTGAGTTTGAGCTTGATCACTTCACCATCTACACCGATCCGTACGCCCCCGGATCAACTACGGACTATGCCAAGTTGCAGTATCCAGCTGAGCTGCGGCCCCTTCAGCACTTATCCACCAAGCAAAAATGTACTCTGATGTACTTCGATGGAGTACTATCGGCTGGAGAGAAACGGTACTTTGTTCGACAAGTGCCTTTTGGAGAGCTTCCCATTGGAAATTACGGCTTATCTGAGCACACTATTGGGTCCAACATATGGATCCGATCAAAGATGAGTGCTAAGATCGCCAATCGGGGCGGGCCAGACGTCTACTATCGGCTCAAGTCCCCTTCATCCGAGTACCGAAGATACCATAAGGGCTTTTTATGGGTGGCTGACTTAGCAAAGCACGTCGCTGATTATCTGTCTGCTGCGGTAGAGGAGCGCCAAAGTGTGGTGCTCAGAGACTTCCAGTCTCACTTCAGTGAATGGCTCTTCAACTACCACCAAGAGTCAGAAGCCTTCAAGCAATGGAGAACGCAGCTTCCCAGTGCAGATTTCCGCTGCGCAGTTGTTGCCAACCTAGAGTTTATCTTCAAGGAGACAAACGGCGTCCTTGGATACGACAAGACCACGTCGATTCACCTATGGAAGGAGATCCGCGATTTCACCGCTTATCCAGATGCTTCAAAGTCGAAAGGGAAGGCACCTGCAACCCCATCTAGCGCTTCAGATCCCCACTCACCAGCGCCTGACACTGCTTCCATCGACAAGACCATCGTCACGCCCTACATCGATCAACTATTTTCACATTTACCCTGCGGTCCGTGGATTGAAGCCCTGCGCCCTAGTGAAAAGGTTGACCGGCTACGAACCAAAATCACTAGCAGCTACAAACTAGAACCGGCAGCCCACGTTCATACCTCTGCAAATCAGATGGAGAATGGACCGCTCGACAGGGACATTCAAGTTGGCGACGTGATCTCAACCCCAAGGGATGATGACGATGACTCTCACTGGGTGCGTGAAGTTGCAGAAGGCTTTGAAGACGTTGATCGCTGGTTCGGTCTGGTCCAGAAGATTCACCAGCTGCAGAATGGAGACCAGTCTTTCGATGTCATCTGGTTTTACAGACCTGTTGATACGCTCTGTGGTTCCATGAGATACCCCTGGAACAATGAGCTGTTTCTTTCCGATCACTGTTCATGCCGGGACGGCCATGCCAAGATCAAGGCAAGCGAGGTGTTGTCGATACATCGGATCCATTGGGGAGGCTCATCATCCACTGATGCGGAATTCTTCTGTCGCCAAACATATCTTACCCAGACGCAGACACACCGATGGATAACTTTGCAGCCTGATCACCTGCGGTGCTGCCATAACACAGCCGAACGCAATTTCGAGTACAAGAATGGCGACACGCTTCTGATCCGCATCCATGAATCAGACCAATATGTGGAACCCTGCGAGCTTTTAGCAACTGAGGATAAAGAAGAGAATAACGGCTTTCTCACCTTGAGGCTTCTTCATCGAAGAGATCGACTAGAGCCCAATTCAAACGCCGCGCCGAATGAGCTTGTGTATAGTGACGACACTATAACACTTCAGCCTAGCTGCGTTCACGGAAGATGTTTAGTGCGGTTCTTTGTTCCCGGCGAACCCATATCATCACCATACGACAGGAAGGGGGTAGCAAATGCCTTCTTCATCACCCATCGTTTGCTAGGGGGCCAGATTGTGCCAATGACCATCACGACAACGTTGAGTCTCAGACAAGGGTTTGACCCATCACAACTGGTCCCGAAGCTCCAAGGTGTTGACCTCTTTTGCGGAGGTGGCAACTTCGGTCGTGGCCTTGAGGAAGGGGGGGCTGTGAAGATGAAATGGGCCAATGATATCAACACCAGAGCTATACACACCTACATGGCAAACACAACGGATTCAGTACACCCGTTTGTGGGTTCCATTGACGACTTACAGAGGCTTGCCTTAGAGGGGAAGTTCAGCGATAAGGTACCTGAGATCGGACAAGTGGACTTCGTCTCTGCTGGAAGCCCATGCCCAGGTTTCTCCCGCCTAACATTCGATAAGACCAACTCTGAACAGCGGAAAAATCAGTCTCTTGTAGCGGCTTTTGCTTCTTTTATCGACACCTACCGACCAAAATTTGGTCTTCTGGAGAACGTATTGGAAATCGTGCAAGGTAAAGGCAAGCGGAAGGAAGACGTCTTTTGCCAACTAATTTGCGCGATTATTGGTCTCGGGTACCAAGCACACTTCTTTCTGCTGGACGCTTGGTCGCACGGCTCGCCACAAAGTCGCAGCCGTGTCTTCCTTTGCTTTGCAGCGCCAGGACTTCGTTTGCCAGAGATGCCCATCCATTCCCACTCCCACTACCAATCGACCATTCGCAGCAAGACGTTGGGAAGACTACCTAACCACGAGCCAATGGGTCAACGGCTTTTCATGTCGACCCCCTTCAAATTCGTCAGCGCAAGGGAGGCCACAGCTGATCTCCCTGATATTATGGACGGCAAGGCGGACTGCTGTATCAGTTTCCCCGACCATCGTTTCGCGAATGGCTACACGAAGTCTTTCCGTAACCAGCTGAGCGTCATTCCTACCCAACCATACAACATGAACTTTACGACATCATGGAACAAGGGTCGAGGCGTCATGACGGCAGCAGAAAGGCAGTTCTTTCCGGAGAGAGGCCAGAGAGTTGAAATCTCATCTCGTGCGTGGGGTCGATCTTCGCCAAACACAGTAATGCAGACTATAACGACTACGCCATCACCTGCAGATGGGCGAATCGGGAAGGTATTGCATTGGAATGAGAGTCGCGTGTTCACAGTAATGGAAGCTCGCCGCGCTCAAGGATTTCTTGATCATGAGGTGCTCCTTGGTGAGCCCAAGGACCAGTGGAAAGTCATCGGCAACAGCGTCGCGAGAGAAGTATCTTTGGTTCTAGGCTTGGCCTTCCGTGAGGCCTGGCTGGGGTCTTTGATCGAAGCAGATGAGACCGACCCCTCAGCTCTCAGCCGTCGGCAAGATATCTCTGGCGATAGACCTAGAGAGCCTGACTTTACGCAGTTGAACACGCCGCCACGTGCCGTCTCGAGAAGAAGCACACCGACCTCTGGTACCGATGCGTCACGTTCGCAAGGCCCTTCGCGCGCTACGCCGGCCAAGCGACCTCTTAGCAGCACGTTGGAAGTCCAGATGTTTGTTTCAAAAATTACCAAAACCAATCGGAACCAGACAGCGACAGGCGAACGACGTGTTGAGGTGGATGCAACTGAAGACTTGGACATTCATCTGATAACATCGGATCTTCCGGGTCACAGCAAGAAGCGTTCTCGGTCGCATACCCACTCACCATCTGTTGGTTTGTCATAGAGATAGCCGCAAAGTTTAGAAGGAGAGAGTCAAGGCGTCTTGAGAGACAGCGATGGATACCCCGGTTGACAAGCATTTGGAGACGTAGAGCTTAGAAACGCATCAAGATACATAGAGAAGAGTAGATGCAAATGTAGGTTTAGGATACCAAAAGCTGCGAGAAGCAGCTTACATAGGACTGAACAACAATCATATTGGCCGAAAACGTTTGCTCCTTGTCCCATGGATTTATCGTGATTTCTGTGTGATCGGCTTCTCAGCTTCAAAGAGAACAGAAATCCCAGCATGTACAATCACGCGGTGTGGTAGGAGCTTGACAGTCGTTGTAAAGTTTCAATTCAGATACGAGGTATAACGTTATATTCCAGAAAGCAGCGCTATTTTCTCAATCCCAAATTACGTGATTGGCAGTGCCTGCGAAATCGTCTACGGCCCTGTCCAGGGTATTAATGTTGTATTCTTGCGCTCTGTTCTCACAGAGTCTTAGTGATCGTCAAGATGAGAGTCTCAATATTCTTGGCCGTAGTAGTTACTGTCACAGTCTCCTTCTCCCTGACAGTCAGCCTAACCGTGACGGCTTCAGGAGCATTGGTGGCCTCGGCCGCAAGCACCGTCGGGACGGTGGAGGGGATAGGAGCAAAGGTCAGGGTATCGGTGATGGTGGTAGGATCGGTTGCAGTGGAGGAAGCCAAATTGCCAGTCGACGTTGAGCTGCGAGTGCGGGTGTGGCGGCGAGTCGACGTAGTCAGGGTCGTTGGCTCTTCCGTCGCCGTCGTCGTCGACAGCGCTTCCGTGTCTGTGGATGAACGATCGGGCTCAACTGTTCTCGTAACGATGATGGTCGTCGTGAAACCCGGTGATGATGTAACTTCGGGTGGTGCAACAAGAACGGTTGAGGTCGCTGTTGCAATCGGAGTGGGCAAGCTCGTGGTTTCTGGACTGCTGGGAGGTGTGATACGGATTGTGGATGTCGCGGTAATGATGGGTGTCACTGTTGTTGTCACTTCTGACACTGGCTCTGATACTGGCGGAGCTTGCCCCGGTGAACTGGTAGAGGAGCCGGGTACAGGTACCGAGACAGATTCTCCAAGGATATTACTGGCAACAGCAGGGTCGTAGCAGCCGACGATGACACCGTCCGTCGTATTCATGGGGAGCGCAAAGCACGCCGCGCCAGTGTTGCAATTCTCGATGCTGAATGCGCCACTAGAGCCGCACTTTCCAATGTTGCCCTTCACACAGGCGACCTGTCCGGCACTACAGGCGGAATGTTCGGTCAGGGTGGCGAAGAGCGCATTGAAAGATTTTGCGCGAGCGAGATTGCTGGCGGCGACCTCAGGGGATACGGTTGCTGTGGCAGCGGGAATCGAGCTCTCGATCGTAGGGACTCCGACGATAGGGGTGCCTGTGACCTTGGGGGTGGCCGATGATGGAGGCGTGGTCTGGAAGGAGGGCGGTGTTGTTGATGAAGCAGATACGGGGATATCTAGGGAAGTTTGACTTGTCCGAGTGGAGGTAGATGAGACGACAGCCGACGATGCTTCTACATTAGCGGCAGTTGTGGACAGTACAGCGGCGGTAGATGATGCCGCAGGCTGTTCAGCCAGAGTTGTGGACGAAGCGGTTGATTCTCCCGGAACAGGGAAGGCAAAGGACAAGGAGGACTGCATTGTCTGGCCTGGCGAGGCGCCGGCCGGACTCGACGCGGAATTGCCTGGAACTAAAGACGAACCGTTTCCGAGGCCGGTGGTAGGGTACGGTGGGAGAGAAATGGAACTAAACGTAGGAGGCGGAGTGACAGCCCCTGAAGTTGTAGAGGCCCCCTGGCCGGCTGCCGTTGTCGTCGTGGGAATCGATATCGTGCTTAAAGGAGGAGGCAGGAATACAGGCTCTGTGCCGGTGGTCGACGGCGAGTTTGCTGTAGATTCGGCTGGCGTAGTTGAAGAACTTTGAGCACCGGTTGCAGCCAGTGAGCTTCTCGGTGTGTCGTCGAGAGTCGTAAAGATGGGACTCGGAGTGGATCCATCGTCTTCTTCTTTCTGCGCAGTTACCGAGTTGACAGAGGTGGAAGACTTCCTAAAAACGTGTAAGTGGGAGTCATCTAGACAGGTATTAGGGACATACGGTGTGTCTGTAGTGACAATTGACGTCGCGTCAGCATTGGTAATGGCGCTGGCTGTGGAATTCCAGCCTCTCACAAACCTATCGACGTTAGTCGAGGCAGTCGACGTTGATAGGGGGTATACTGACAGTCTCTCGCCACGTCTTACTGGGCCGGCCTGCGTGGTATGAGATATCAGAAGAAGCAGCAAGACGTCTGCTATGCGGATGCTGGAAAACATCGTGAGGTCCAAGGCGGGGGTCAAAGGCTTGGCTGGGTATGATAGAGAGCGATCGAGGGACTCTTCGTCAAGAAGAGAGTATTATGAGTAAGTTGATATCCACAACAGGACGTTTCGCACTCGAAAAAGAGAGATGATGTCGCGCAGGGACAAAGGCAATGATCAGCGCATACCAGAAACAGAGTGTGAAGCAACAAAGCAAGGAAAGACGTGGAGAAAGGGCTGAAAGGCAAAACACAAGGAAAGTGAGTAAAGACAGAGAGTGAAAGTAAGAGAGAGAAAAGGACAGGCGTCGATATGACTAGACAAGTCTGACGAAAATCAATGACGGGGTCTCGAACACTCGTTTGACGCGGGTCACCTTGCGAGGGTGCAGCCCCGTCTTGTACGACTGGGCTTGACGACAAACACAGCAAGGCTCTCAAGGGTCCAGAACTTCTGGCCTTGTGGTGGACTCGTGGCCCATTCAGACAGCTGGGCTGTGAAGGCATTCGAAACAGGCCATCGCGAATTGGCAAGGTGAATGGAGCATTTTAGATGAGGGCCCGGCAGCTTGGGGCGATTTTCATCCAATGCCTTGCATCTCTCCCCGATTTGGACTGCCGGGGTCTGGCTGTACGTAGTAGCTTGAGATGCCGGGGGTGGACTTCTGGTGGCAGTTTGGCTAAGCGCCTCCGTTCCCTGTTGTGCTTGAGCGATGTAGTAATACGAGATTCTGGCGAGGAAAAAATGGAATGTTCTTGATGAGAAGGGGCCTCTTCTGTGTGGTGTTTCTAATGAAGTCGGCTGCAGACGCGCGGGGAGTTATTATTGGCAGGTCGGGGCACCCCTGGGGCGTTCCCCAGCGCTGTCAGCCAATGAACTCGGCAGCGCTTACACCACCTGGAGCAGTGGAACCTCAAGGTACACTGTAAGGTACCTTAGGGAACCTAAGGTACCTATGGAAAGCACTTGGGTCACCGCTGGAGGCAGTGGATCTTCCATACATACCTTCCAGGTTACCTTACGCAGTATGTCCTCCTCACGGTCCTCACCAAATGGATATTTCATGATAAATCGGCCGCAACCTCCTCACTCTCTTTCCGCTCAATCCACTCATCGGCTGAGCGACGTCTTCATGAGCAAGTCCTTTTCCAAATATCGTTCAGCATCACATGCACCACAAACATCTCCCACTTATCGGCGTTTTTCGTATCACTCTAGCATTCCTCATTCATTGCTGGGTTTCCTCATCAAGTTAAATTCAACTCCAAGTGTTCATACCTTCCTCCATGACTTCTTCCTCAGTTCTTCATTCGACTTTCCTATTCTTGTAGTTTGATGTTTCCGTGAGGACATTTGGACATATATTCCTCCTCCTCCTCCTCCTCCTCCTCCTCCTTCTCTTTTTCTTGTAATCAGACTATTTCTTTCGCTGCATGAGTGTGGTGCTGCTGGCTCGCTTCGCTTGCCTTGTCTTTGAAGATGCGCTTCTTCTTGTACGAGCGGGTGCACTATTGCCTTCATCACACTCACTGATGAATAATAAAATGTATCTATTCGGCAATCTAGATGCTCTCCGTCTCTTACCACTTAACAGAGCTCCTCGAGTCTGAGTCTCCCAAAGGATTTCTTAGCGGTCTTAATGTGATATCAGAAACCTCTCAGCTGCGCAATGTCTTATCAGAGTATGATTGTCCGAGGCACGTGGGCTGCAACAGTCATGCCACCTTCCGCTCTTGAACAGCCAGCCAAGACACGGGCGGAGAGATGAGGACGTTGAAATATAATTCCCGCGCCAACGCCTCGACTGGCACGTTGCCCATCCGGTGGCGTCCATTGGGGACGGTGGAGCAGCCAAGCCACACCCCGGACAAGGAAGCGGCTTGGCCTCACGAACGCTGTGGACTGTCTCCAACAAGTGATGCAACAATTCGTTGTGATGCCTTTGAGAGACGTCCATCCCGAGCCGGTCTCACTTACGCTACCGATTCTTTGGGAATTCCTTCAAGTGGGTGGCAAACACGCGCTGCGATCCTCCCGCCCTGCTCATCTGCCCCTATTGAATTTGACCCGTCATGCCAAGCGAGAGCTTGCACTGCAGTATGTATGGCTGCATCCGGTAGACATGCTGATGTAACTTGCTTTACATGGAATAAAGCCAAGATGAAAGACCCGGGTATTTATACGGCCATGTTGTGGTTATATACGCTTATGTCGTGGCTACATACCTCTACGTCCTCAACTCCCCCACTCTGTTGAACACTTTTTGCGTCAGGGTCTGCATCTTCCAACCTCATACCTTCACTGGTTCACGAGTCAAGCATCAAGATGCGTACTGCTGCTGTCCTCTTCGCCGCGCTGGCGCAGACCGCGCTCGCGTCTCCTGACGTCAAGAACTTCATCTACATCGTTCCCGATGGATACGGCCAGGCGTCTCAGACCATGGCCCGAGACTATGTCTCCCTGGTCCAGAACGGTCAGAACCCCAATGAGCCGGTGAGCTTTCAGCTCGCGGCCGACAAGCTGGTAAGATGTCATCACGTACGGAGGGGGTCGTCATTAACAAGGATAAGGTGATTGGCAATGTCCGTACGCAAGCCAGTGATAACTTGATCACGGATTCTGCGGCCTCTGGTACCGCTTTTGCGTGTGGTGTCAAGTCATACAATAACGGTAAGCTTTTCCTGCGAACCTGGTTCCAGAATTCTCCACTAATGTTATGAAATAGCCATTGCAGTAAATCCCGCTGGCGAGCCTGTCGGTTCTATTCTCGAGGCCGCCAAGATTGCCGGCTTCAAGACCGGCTTGGTTGTGACCAGTACTATCAACCACGCCACCCCTGCAAGTATGTGATACCGTCGCGACAGTTTTGGATGCTCGTTGACCATAGAATAGGCTACGCAGCACATGTCGCAAATCGTAATTCCTATGAGAAGATTGCTGAACACGAGATCGGTTATGGACATCCGCTCGGTCCCGTAGCCGATATCCTTCTTGGAGGCGGCCGATGCTACTTCAAGCCCAAGTCTGACAGCAATTCGTGTCGCATTGAAGATGAACTTGATCTCTTTGGGTTCGCGGAGAAGAGCGGTTACCATATCATGCAGGACCGTCCGGCCTTCGACGCCCTCGACAAGGGCTTAGGCGAAGTCGGCATTCCCTACATCGGCCTTTTCAATGATGGTATGAACACAAAACCCAACACTTAGCACCATGGCATGAATAACAAAATCCAGGCCAGATGATGTACGAGATTGACCGATCTCGTCAGCCCGACAAGGAACCGTCTCTCCTCGAGATGGTCGAAACCGCTCTCAACTCACTCAATCGTGCCACCAACTCTTCTGACAAGGGCTACTTCCTCCTCATCGAAGCCTCTCGCATTGATCACGCCGGCCACGCCAACGATCCTGCCGCCCATCTGTTTGACACCATCCACTACAATGAAGTCATGGGCTTCGTTCGCAAGTGGATCGACGAGCATACAGACACTATGCTCATGTCTGCTGCCGACCACGAATGTGGCGGTCTGACTCTTAACGGCTTCAACCCCCTGCCTCTTGGCAAGGCCAATGCCTCCACCGAGGCTCTCACAGAACTCTGGTATAAGTTTCAAGGCTCTGATTCCGAAAAGAAGGCCTACCTCATCAGCGAGATTCTCCCGGAATACGGCCTCGCAGACGCCACCGACGCCGAGGTCAACACGCTTCTCGCATCAACCGACATAGGCACCGAGATGGGCAACCTTCTCTCCAGCAAGGCCGGTGTACACTGGTCTACCGGCGGGCACACCGCCTCTGACGTGACTCTGTACGGTTACGGCGCTGGCGACAATGGTCGCGCTATCAGGGCTGATATGGCCGGAAACTGGGACAACACTGAGCTGCCCAAGTATATCGAGAAGGTTCTCGGCCTCAGCATGGCTGACGCTACTACTCGTATTCGTGCCAATGGCACTGATTGGGTTGGAAAGCGCGACCTTACTAAGCGTTCCGACGACCACATTCATGGACATGGACATGCTCATTGAGGTTCCAAGGATGTCTGGTTGGATGATTGAAGAGATTCATGTCTATGCTTGATTCTAATGTAATCTGTCTTGGGATCTTCTACGGGGGTTTGCCATTTTCTGGCGATGGCCAATCGTTCTATGCGCAGACTTCACCACCCTTTTTATCTATGCTCACAATGAACCCCGCCACTCCTCATCGCAAAAAAAAATCCTCCAGCTCTGTCTTCGTATCATCATCATTATCACAAATGCGCCAAACCCCTTTCCATGTGCTAGTAGACGTAAACGTATGGCTCCGAGCCGTCCTTTGGCTTATGCCTGCCCTGTGCCACTCTCCGGTTATGCACGATATACACCAGCTCTTGTAACATCGCGAAGACCATGCCAACCGATACCATGATGATCATTGTCAAAAGACCCTTGTTGTAGCTAAGACCCCGTCAGCTGCTGGTGAATCAGCGAAGGGGTTCAACACTTACAAGGGGAGGTCGCTGCCCCTGAAATACTGCGTACCAACCATCAAACCGCTGATAGCCGACATCACCCACATTCTGAACGGCATTAGCAAAATTTACGAGGGTGCGATCCGCAGGTCCCTCACGCGACAGCAATGCTCCGTTCTCCAGGTTCGCGGCAGTTGACCTGTACCCATGTGTTATGTGACGGGTGATACGAGACCGAAAACGCGTTGATCAAGGTCCACAGGGCATATCTCGACCACTTCCCGACATGCGGGTGAATAGTCCGGGTGACGATCAGGATAGTTAGGTAGCAGACATGCGCCAACAGAACACTCCCTCCTCTCTTATTTGTTCTGTCGCTTAGAGTTGCGAATGCGAAGACGACGACCATGGAAAGAGTCGCACCAACTGCTGCCAACGCGTTGGCGCTGATACGGCCGAATCCTAACGCCCTGCCGTCTGGTCAGGACCGATTCATACGAGGCGGCGACGACGGGAGCTTACATGATGATGGTCGGTGTATAAGTCGTCAGCGGCGACCAGGTGGAAAAGACGCAGAACGTGGAAACGTAGTGCGGCCACCTTTTGTAATGGCCGATAGTCTTCCAGACCAACGCCCAGGGAATCTCCAGCCCATGGCCGCCAGACTTGTTCGTCGGCCCCTCATCTCTGAGACGAGTTTGCAAGACCTCTTTTTGAACTTTCGAGAAACGGATGATACCTGGACTGCCAATTGGTTTGGGAGTGTCTGGTGAACCTGGGAGGAAGAAAATGAACATCAGAGCCACCGTCAGAGTTGCGAGTCCCTCGACTAATTCCTTCTGTCAGTAACTGCGCCAAACGTTTTTCGTGAGCCGTGAAGGCGGGAACTCACCTAAAAAGAGCCACTGCCACCCCTTCAACCCACCATGGCCTTCTAACTTCAGAATCCCTGACGCCAGCAGCGGGCTCAGGCCATTCCCACCAAACTGCCCGAACATGAAGACGGCAACGCGCTTTGCCAACTCTCGCTTTGTGTACCATGTCGAAAGGGTGAATATCGACGCGGGGATATAGCCTGCCTCAGTGAATCCCAGCATCAGGCGAGTCGCTAGGAACCCGGCCCTGTTCTTGATAAGGATTTGGAGGGTGCCTACAAGGCCGAAGAGAAGGACTTGGAGGGATATCCATTTGCGCGGGCCGAACTATTCCGTTGTAAGTCTAATGAGGTCGGTCTGAAGGGTCACAGTGATGCTCGAGACGCACCCGTTGTAAAAGCAAGTTACATGGGATCTCCAGCACGACGGTGCCCATGAACATGAGCTGGTTTCCTAAGTTGATGGTATCCTGGCCCACGTCGATGTCCGTTGCGAAACCGGCAGTAAGAGCGCTTGCAAGGTTCATCCGATCGAGTTGGAACATCAAAAGGCCGAGGCCGAGAAGTGGAAGGACAGTCATGTCGACTCTTGGCGACTCGTCAGCATTGGGAATATGTGTCCATGGACGATTCCCACTTACTTCCTCCTGGCCTTTTTCTCCTGCTCGACATCCCACTCCAACTTGTCATCAGCCGCAGTGACCGACTGGTCAGTTGGCGTATCGCATACCGTCTTCTCGTGTGTGGGTAAATTCATATCGCCAGTCCCTCAGCTCGAAAAATAAATAAACAAATAACTACTAGTACTTCAGCATGGAATCAGCGGAAAGGGATTCTTTTGTCCTCTTCACACTCGCAAGCCAGCCATCCAGGTTCTCCCCAGATACTTTGATGATCCCGGTCTTCCACCTATTTTACCCCTGTCATCCACGTCAACTCTCCATCTTTCCAAATCAATGTAGCTTATCGCAAACAAGAAAATTCAGGGTCCAAGACCTAGAAGCCGGGAACCTTGATGGCCTGTGCCCGAATCTCACCTAACCCACACCCGAAGCTCCTCCAGCTTCCGGATGCCCCCGCCTCGGACTCATCTCCGTCCCTCCTCCGGTCCTGGAGAGGGGGGGAGAGAGAATGATAACGCCATCGGGCGCTAAGATGAACAATCGCACTGAGATGCACCATCTGCCCGCCGTTCGCACCCCCGGCATCCCTGCAAGACTGCCCCGTCAGGCGGTTTGCGACGGCATGATTGGGCCATTCTTCCATTCTCTACGTGCCATCACCCCTGTTGGCTGGTCCCTTGAGCCGAACCCACGCTGTCGGGAGACATTTTAAAAAGTAGCCAGACCTCGCTCGCACTGCATGAGCGCATAGAAGAGCTTTCCCCCCCTTCCTTTCTCCTCCACCCCTTGATCGTGTTCCGCAGAGGGAACCATGGGCGCAATCAAGAGAGTCGCAGTGATCGGTGCAGGGCCAGCGGGGGCTATCACGATCGACGCCCTAGCTCAAGAAAAGGCCTTCGACGTTATTCGGGTCTTTGAGCGTCGTGAAGCTGCAGGCGGGTGCTGGTGAGTTGTTTCCCTTTCATTAGGTCTCACTGAAGATGAGACGAATGAGATCAGACAGCATGCTCTGACTCTGACTCTCAGGCGCAAGAGCTGACACTGACAACCTCCTAGGGTTGGCGATCCATCTCCGCCGCCTCACCTATCTGACCTCCCCTCACTGGCCGCCCGCACCGCCGACAGACCACTGCCGATCCCGGACACCCTACCGGCGCAGACCCCGAGGAATCTGGCCCCACGCTTCACCGAGTCCGGCATCTATCCCTACCTCGAAACCAATGTCGACGCAATTCCCATGTCCTTCACAGATGGCGCGATGCCGGAAAAGCGCACTGCAAGTTCAATCGCATTACATGGCCCTGCAACTCCCTTCCGTCATTGGACTGTTGTCCGTGATTATGTGCAAGGTCTTGTAAACCGAAACGGATACGAGAAACTAGTATCGTACAACACGACCGTCGAGCTCGCAGAGAAGGCCGGCGATGAGTGGAGGCTTATCCTGCGGAAGGAGGGTGCCGACAAGGATGAGTGGTGGTCAGAGTCTTTTGATGCAATAGTCGTTGCGACTGGACACTACTGGGTTCCCTACGTCCCTAGCATCGAAGGTCTCGAGGAATTCGAGAGAGCCCAACCAGGCAGCGTGATCCACAGCAAGCACTATCGCGGAAGGGAAGACTTTCGTGACAAGGTTGGTCCACCTACCTTATCGTTTCCCATCTCAGCCGTGGCCGACTGAAATCTACAGCGAGTTGTCGTCGTTGGCGCGTCCGTCTCGGGAGCCGATATCTCGGTCGATCTCGTCAACACAGCAAAACTTCCAATTTACTCCATCGTAAACGGCCGCAAAGCGAACCTCTACTTCGGTGACGGCGCCTTCCACCATCCTAAAATATCCCGCCAGGCCACCATCTCCCGCATCGAGGGACGAACGGTTCATTTTGTCGACGGCGCGTCCGTCTCAGATGTTGACAAGATTGTCTTTGCGACGGGTTTCACGTGGACTCTCCCATTCCTGCCCTCCGTCGAGGTACGGAATAACCGCCCGACGGGGCTGTATCAGCACGTTGTATACCACCAGGACCCATCGCTGTTATTCATCGGTGCAGTCGCGGCAGGTTTGACGTTTAAAATCTTTGAATGGCAGGCCGTTCTAGCTGCTCGAATACTCTCGGGTAGGGCGAAGTTGCCGCCTGCAGAGGAGCAAGCGAAATGGGAGGCCGATCGCGTCGCGGAGAAGGGTGACAAGTTCTCGCTCGTGCATCCGCACTTTGAGGACTACTTTGAGACTGTCCGCGCCCTCTCTGGCGAGCCTGAGAATGGCGTAGGTAGACGGCTGCCTCCCTTTGATCCGTCATGGTTCCAGGTTTTCCTTGATGGGCTTGAATTGAGGAAGAAAATGTGGGTGAGATTGAATGCTGAAGCCGAGATAAAGTCGGCCGAGGACCAGCTACGAACGACTAGACTAGAACTTCAGAGTGAGACGACGACGACGAATGGGTCAATCACTAAGAAAACGCCCATAGTAAATGCCGTAGAAGCCCCTCGAGCATAGGTGGTCCGGAGCAATTTACGAAATTTTACTTCACAAAGCCCAAACAGCGGCGGCCTGATACCGTCAGCCACGACCGGAAACATCGGGGCGGCGTGGCCTATTCCCAATCAGCCCGACCGAAAGCGCGTTGAACGGCGCTGGAAAAGCCAATCCTTCAACTTTTGATCTGGACGACTGGTTCGCTTTGGATCAATGAGGCGGACGGAAACAAAGCCTGGGCTGGGCAGCGCTTACATGTGGATGCCGTCTTACCTCAGACGCCTCATCGTCAGCTGGAGTCCCCCGCTGCGGGAATGGGATCAATGATTAATTGGAGAAGCTCGTTCTTTCGCGCCTATAAAGACGTGCCAACACACATCTTGGAGCTTGAGAGCGCCCGCTTTGAATCAGAGCGTTCTGCTGATTTTGGTGTGCACATATCAAGCAAACGAAAAGGTTCTCTTGCGTCAAAAAGGCCCGCCTCCTGCGCTGCTTTGGCGGCTGCGCAGGGATAGATGGATTGAATTTCGAACCGCGCGAACATCTACTGCTGATTACCTTGGAAGAGATGAATTCGACGTCGTCAGCACCGAAGGCATCAAGGCTCCCAGCGGCCTCAAGGCTGGGACGCCGCCATCAAAGAATTCGATCTACTTGGCATACTGCAAGGTCCGAAGCTGATGCCTGAATTCCTCGCCAGCGATGTGGCTGGCTTCTTCCTACACGTCGTCCTCACGGCAGAGTGGTCGTCGTTCTGGAAATCGAAGCTGTTCGATGCCGTCCCGGTATCAAAGACGATATCGGATACGCTCACCGACTTCTGGAGCTCCTTTTGGGACGAACGATGGCACACCGAAGATTTCATGGAAGAACGCACGAAAAAATGGAACCCACATCTCTACAGGAGCCCACCGCCTCGTTTGCGTACCTATCGTGAGATTCTCAACCGGCAACAAGCGCTGAGAAACTGTTGCGGCGATCAAGTCCACGGTCTTGGCACGCGAGAGGTGTTAAGGAACCTGCTGCTGCAGATCGCGATGGCTATGTGTTGGGGGCTGGTGGCCGAGATTGAGAATAAGAGCTTGGGATACAGGCAGAAGATAAAAAACTCGGTGCCGCTGGTCTTACGAAACGGAGAGGTTATCATGCCTGTGGCGTGCAGCAGTCAAAATCAGTGCTGTTTGAGACAGGTTCAGCAACGAATCAACCGTGGTCAAGATCTCATCAACAGGTTCATGGAGTTGGACTTGTGTCAGGTTGAAACAGACGAGTACGTATGGGATGAGACTGAGTGGCTGGTGGAAAACGATGGAGAAAGTCCTGCAGATTTGCCGGACGAAGACCGCTTCCTCGTCAACCGCGTTGTTTTCTCGGCAGGTTTGTCTTGGTTCATGGTTTCCATTAGTTGCGATTTTGCAACGTTTTACCTTGGTATTCTGGCGATGCGTCTAAGGACGTCTTTGCTCGGATGATCAGAACCCGAGATGGCATTTATTTGTTCTAACCACGGGAGGAATTTCGCACATGATACATGATAATGATGTATTGGGCATTATCTCATGAACACCGATAACTGCGGTATCGCTTCCAACCTTAACACCTTTCCATGCAATTGCAACCTCGAAATCAGCGCCGTCGTCTGAACCTGCTGTTGTATCCCGGCCCTCCTTTTGCACCGTTGTTCTTCAATTTCAAACGCCGAAAATTCGCGTGCGCCATCTCGTTCACCTTTCTGGCAGCCTTTTTGACTGCTCCCACCTTCTCCATCTTCTTCGAGCCGCTGGCCTTTGGAGCTGTATCGTTAAGATCTGAATCCGAGCCCGCGGCTGCCAGCTCGTCAGGCTCTTCGTTTCCAATGCCGTTCGCTTGTGTTTCCGGGACGAACTCGTCGTCTTCGTCTTCGGCTCTATTCTCTGCCAGGCCCGCTGGTCTCTTGACAACATTGGGTTTCATGTTGACACGTCTTGTGGTTCGCTTCTGACCCTTCTTTTTGAAGACTTTCAATGGTTTTCCGTCGCGACCCAACTGTTCTTCATCCTGACTGTCGTACATACCCTCATCGTCGAAGCCGCCCAGTGGTAAATGTACTTGGCTGTCAGCAGCGAGGATATCCTCTTTTGGCTTTTGCGGTGCCTTCGGGGGCGCCATTGGTTGCGGCTCACCACCTTCTGCTTCTCGGAGGGCTTCAAGATCGTCATCAAGTTGCTCTTCTTCCACTTGTCGGAGGCTAGCCACAATGGCGCTGAGACCGCGAACCATAGGTTTCCGGGGCAAACGCAGCGGAGGGGCCGCAAGATCGGGTGTATCGATGGGGGGCGGCTGGGTATGTCTCTTGAGAAACGACGGCGTGCTGAATTGAAGCTTTGAGACTGTTGTAGGGGTCTTTGCGTCTGCTGCGGTTCTTTCCTTATTCTTCAGAGGTGTCATAAAGCTGTCCAGCATATGTCTCTTGCTTGTAGACATTGGCGTTCGTCCAAGTTGGGTATCGCCTTCTTCGTCCGCGGAAGCCGCACGTTTCCTCGGCGTCGTGAGAGGTTGCGCGTCAGTGTCGGCTATTGTGTTGATGTTTCCGTTCCTTCTTGATGGCGTGCCGAGCTCGCGCTCTATCATGAGATCGAACAGCCCGAGAACCCTGCCATCGCGTTGGGGGGTAGGCCCTATTGATCTTGGAGCTGCGGGACTGAACAGTGTCTTGGAGATTGAGGGGGTGCTGATGAGAGCTGCATCATCGACATTCGATTTTCTCTTTGAGGGAGTTTCGGCATTCTTGTGTCGTTTCGAGGGTGTTGTCGTCGGGGCTGGGTTATCTTTCCGCTTCTTGGCTTGGGGGTCTTCGTTCGCAGGCGGTGGCACTTTCCCCGCCAAGATATCTCGGACTTTGTTGTACTGCTTGTACTTTTGTGCTATTCTCGAAGTCAGAGTTTGCGATTCCTGCCGCTCAAAGTTTCCATACCGATGTCAGCGTTGCGCTTGATGTCGTCTCTTCCCGGCTTCTTGCCGTCGTGCGACTTCGCCCAAGAGTTCTCCCAGCCTTTGAGTTCCGCCCGGAGTTTCTCAGCTTGCGACTCGTATTGTGCCTTTGTCGTGTCGTCCATGTCGAAGCAGTTGCTAGCAATCCGGTATATACGTCATTGGAGAAATGCAAATTCGCAACGGGGGAATTGACGACTTTGATGGAATGCAGGGTACGGAGTAGATGTAAGGTACTGTGGATTTCCTTGGTGGAGAGAGGACGCGGTCGAGACGCGCCCTGCCAGACCACTAAACGCGAAAGATGCACGCCGGGGAACAGTCCACTTTAAGGTAGCGACCGGGGTGAGGTACCTCAGATACCTCACACCTAGGTAGTACCTACCTTAGCTACCTACCAGCTACCTAGGTAACGGCCTTATCTTATCGGACTGCCTTGAAACTGCCTTGGAACCGGCCTGTGCCTGAGCTTACCTGAGCTTGCTGCTTACCTACGTACCTTACTAACGACTGAGCCGCCAACAGCCGCATGCATATCTACTGCACTCGCTTTTCCTCCCTAGCACTCGAGACATTTCGAAGCAGTGCCACTGGAATGTTTCCCCAAGAAGAGAGCAGCGATAAGGCGGACTCGCGCGATCTTCATTCCGTCGTCTTGCAAACAACTCTCCAAGAGATCTCCTCGCAAGAGATCGTGAATGAGCGGGGTGCTTCGACCGCGGACTGCTGCGTAATCTGCCTCGATGAAATCACCGAAGGCTGTGAAGCGCAGCCATGCAATCACCGCAATTTTGACTACCTCTGCCTCCTGACATGGTTGCAACGACAGACTGCATGTCCTCTGTGCAAGACGGAAATTTCAGAAGTTCGCCACAACTTCAGCGACGACCGAAAGCAATGGAAGACGTTCTTGACTCCAAGAAAGCCGGTCGAGGTCGGTGCGGCAGCGACCAGTGCGCCTTCCTCACCTCGACGACTCTACCATCGACCGAACAACCGGCGACGACGGCCTCGTGGGGTTCCCGCGACTCATCCCTCTGCTCCCTCGCAGGATGAATCCATCGCTCGACGGCGAGCCGTCTACCGCAACCAACAGTACTCGCTACATGTTGGCTCGAATCGAATATCGAGATACCGGGACTTGACACCGCAAATGTTCACCTCCGACCCAGAGCTGGTGTCCCGCGCGCGTACGTTTCTCCGCCGCGAGCTTCAGGTCTTCGAGTTTCTGTCCCCCGACAACGATGCGCCCCCGTCAGAAACGGATCCTGTCATACGCCGCAGGGCTAACAACGCTGAGTTCTTGCTCGAATACGTTGTGGCCATCTTGAAGACTGTGGATATGCAAGGCAGCATGGGACAGGCCGAGGAGCTTATTCAAGAGTTTCTTGGGCGAGAGAACACTAGACTTCTACTGCACGAACTCAGAGCATGGCTCAGGAGTCCTTACATCTCGCTGGAGAATTGGGACCGCAATGTGCAGTACCCGCGCTCTCCTCTTAAGCGTCGGAGGCGGTCGCAGAGCCCAGAACACGAACGTGATTCTTCAGGGAGTGCCGACAGTATCTATCCCTCCAGTTGGAGACGGGACGATAGGCGAAGACCCCCGCGGGCGCGGGAGACATATGAATTTCGTCGCTCTCGCAATGACGAAAGGTTAAGAGAGGCGACGGAGCGGTATTCGATTGATTAGTTTACGATAACCAAAATGATACCCAATGTTGATTTTGGAGATTACTTTTGCGGAAGGATTATGGGCGGGTGGTTGAATTAGGCCGTGCGTTAACCCGCAAAGGAGTTTGGGCAAGTCTTTGAACCAAGTGCCGTACGGAATCTAATTCCTCTCCTGAATCCACGGTTCGTTTGGCTGAATAATGGCGGCGGGGCATGTGCTAATGGAGAACCCTCCCGCCGAACCCCGGCCAAGAAAAGATTCCGTCCGGGACGGCCGTCGATCGAAATGATTGGTAATCAGTGGCTTGTCGGCACAGGGCGGAGTCCCGCCCGTGTCTGAGGCCGGATCAATCTCATAAATACTTAGTATTCACAGTTCGCTCACCCGCTGAAGGGATAGCATTGGCAGATGTTCTCAATCCTTATTGATTAGCAGTTACTGGCATTTAGACCTACCAGAAACCATCGAATGAACGTCACACGGCAAGTAAGAAAAATGACCAACTTCAACATCAAAGTCATCTCAGACCCCGTCTGCCCTTTTGTAAGAGCAGGAAATCCCACTTACATTATAAAATCCACCGACTGACGGTTGTCAGTGCTATCTTGGCAAGTCCCGTCTGAACAGGGCTATTGATCTCTACAAAAAGACCTATCCTGCCGGCAAGGAAGACAACTTCAACGTCACATGGCAAGCCTACTACCTGGACCCGACGGCACCCAAGAAGGGCGTCCCCGTCAACGAGCGCATGGCAGAGCGCTTTGGTGCCGACAGGCTTGAGATGATGCACGACAGAATGAAGAAGCTCGGCGCAGCCGAGGGCTTCAACTTCACTTTCGACGGCAAGGTCGGCCACACCCGCGACGCACACCGCGCAGTACAGCTGGCCAAGACCAAGGGCCCCGATGTTGAGAACGCCGTCATGAATTCCATCATGAAGAGCTACTTTGAAGAGGGCGGCGACGTCACAAGCTGGGACATGATCGTCGATGCTGCCGTCAAGGGTGGACTTGAGAAGGAAGAGGTCAAGAAGTGGCTAGAGGAGGGTAAAGGAGGCGCCGAGGTCGACAAGCAGGTCGAGGATGCCTACAGAAAGGGTGTGAGAGGGGTACCGCACTTTGTCATCAACGAAAAGTACGAAATTGGCGGCGCGCAAGATGTCGGCGAGTTTTTGGAAACGCTTGTTGCGGCGAAGCAAGGCGGAGGGGGCGTCAATGGCCAGGATGGACTGACGTGTTAGAAGTCTGGCATTGCCTTCCCGTCCCTGTAGAAAACATGTAAGACAATTTTATGATGGAAGAACTTTCCGCCTTGGGTATCATGGTTCGTAGCCGTCGTAAAGCGCCAAGCCGTTCACATGTTCAGCAATCCTCCCAAATCTTTGTCCATGGCGCGTAGCCGCTGCTGCAAGTCCCTCTTCTTCCTATCGAGCTCACGCACCACCTCTTCCTCGGCCCTGAGATCTTCTTCAGTCATGAGATCGTCGCCCTCCTCTTCCTCCTCTGCCGGCTCATCGCCTTCTCCCATCCAGTGATCCTTGTTCATTTTCCCCAGGGCAGCTTCGTGCTCGGCGACCTTGGCCTCGTAGTAGGCCAGTGTGTTGGTCTGATGCGCATACGTCTGCCTTAGTTGCGGTATCTTCTCCAAAGCCCCAGGTAGCGCGTATACCCCGCAAAGCTTGGTGGCTCCCTTCAGAAGAACTTCGACATCGACATCGCCGCCCTTCATGGCCGCCTGACGCTCGCCCCGGCGCAGCTGGCTGTGCAAGTCACCTCCCAGCACGGAAGAGACAGCGGTCCTTCTGCCTGCGCCGCCGCGGTTTGTTGGCGGGCCGGTAGTGACCTCGCCCGATGCGACATTGAAGACGGTCTGACGGCGGGTGTTCGGCTTCGGATCCGGGTGCTGGGAGGTCGCGGGAGGCGGGGGAGGGGGCACGGAGAAGAGGGCGCGCTCGTGGGCTTCGGTGTCGCGGATGAGCGAAGTTATGTCGCTGTTGTAGAGCATTGCGTTGGTGAAGATCTTTGGGGGTGGGAAGCTGGCGGCGCGTCAGTCGGGGGTCGTCGTGGGGGAAAAGCATGTATGGCGCGTACGGGAGGGAGTCGATGCCTTCGCATGACAAAGCTATTTGCTCTAGATGAATTGAGAGCATCGACATTGTTTCAGAGGTGACTCAGCTCTCCTCCTTCTATTCCTTGTTGAATTAGGCGCGTAAGCTGAGAAAATGGCAAGTTGAGGTCGTCGACTCCCGCGGGGTACTCGGTGAAGTTGTAGGTTCAATAAGGTAAGAAGGCATTTGGTCAACAACGATGCCCCACCAAACAATTCATCCCACCGCACAGACCACACCCAGTTTCCAGTCTTCAGCTGTACTGGGGCGGAACCTTACTCGTCGTGTTCCAGTCCATCTCTTCAACGACTCCCATATTTCGCCGGGACCGCCAGGACAGCATCTTTCAAGCTTGCGGTACGTGCTTTGACGCACAATGTTTCTTCGTCGCAACTGTAAAAGCAACCGACTTCTGGATTTGATCACGTCCTCAGTAGGTTCTGACGCCGGAAAGGGTAGTGCAGCCGAGCCTTCAGATAGATGCCAACGGAGAGAGAAGAAATTTGAAATTTGAAGATGAGGAGGCTGAAGAACGCCCTTGCGAATCAGCTGGCAGCAGAGTGCGATGATCTGCGGCCGTCAAAAAGACACTGTGATCTGAAGAATTGAGCTGGAGCTGACAGCCAAGCAAGACGATGTCTTCAGCTGCGCCCAATCTTGGGGCCATTTCTGAACGTTCATTCGCTGCTTTCAGACCTGAGCGACTCAGCCTGGCTCCTCAATCAACTTCGTTTGCCTCAAGCCGGCGAACCAGCGAGACATGAACAAGGCTATTATACCATCACAGACTGCCTGCCTGCTTCACCATCTTCGTTGTGCGCCACGACGAGATGCTCAGGCCAGAGACACCCGCCCGCCCAAGGTGCTATGAGAAGCACGGCAAGGCACCTCAATGCCTGCGGCTTAGTTGAGGAGGGAATGACTCTGCCAGGTTAGGCGTGCCGATTGGCTGGGCACACAACGTCAGTTATGACGACAGAAGGCAACTCCAATTAGTGGAGCGGGACGAGACTACAGCTCAACCGACCATTGCCCCCTTACTTCACCTGACCTAACCACATAACCTGACCTGACCTGACTATTGCTATAGAGCTAGATAAATATATATTCCTCACCCAAAACCTATACTAATCCTAACCTATATCACACTAAGCCTAATCCTAACCCTACCTCTAAGTCCCACCCACCTACCCCACTAATTCTAACTAATAACCCTAACCCACCTAACCCATAGCAATAGTCAGGTCAGGTCAGGTTATGTGGTCGGGTTAGGTCAGGTAGGGGAGCAATGGTCGGTTGAGCTACAACCTCGAGCGGGACGGCGCGTCTTGGTCGCCAACCAACCTCACCGCACAGGCTCACAGCATCCGTAGTTGTGAGTAAAGTAAGCCTTTCAAGATGCCTTCAACTGGGCATACGCGTTTTCGCCCGCATTCATATCATATCCCACAATTTCATAGTTTACTATTGGCCTCACTTGCAACTCATCTGGGAGCCTCATGTTCTGTTACTCCCCTCCACCCCTGCACTGCCGAGATCTGACTGCATGCCTCTGTTCATCGCTGCATCTTTTCTCACTTGTGCTCATCTCAGCCCCCAAAAGGCTAGGGGCCTAATGGAACGAGCCAAGGACGGGCAGGCAGCGGCAGCGGGGTGGCGTACCCCTCAGGTCCCCCCCTACCATCGTCGCTAAATGCTGACGATAACCGCTGATTGGCAAGTGCCCTGGTCCAGTGACCAGCAAAGGAGCGGCGCCGTCGTCAACCCCCAGCAAAGGCGACCAGCTCAGCCCTGCACCTGCACCTGCATTGCCTTTGGTGTCCTTTTTGGAAGGCTTGAGAGACACTCAGCATGGTGTTTAAGGCATAAGGTAGGTAGGTCAGGTAGACGTCGTTGGCGGTTGGCTGGGACCTGAGTTTCTCGTGTCTCACCAACCTGCCCTCCATCTTTTCTGCTCCATCTCTGGGGAATATAATGCCTCGTGAGCACCCGCTCGTCTACTCCACGCGAATGACACTACTCCAGACGATCAACTGGTAGTCACTTGACCAAATACACTTTCCGTCATTTTCTCTCCAGTTTTGCTGTGCTATAAAAGCGTTCTTAGCCTTCCCGGTTCCATCGCCGTCATCATGCTTGGAGGAATCCTTTGCATCCCATGGCTGGGGAAGTTTTGGTCAGCGCGGCATCGACAACGGCATCAGAAACGAGACGACTTACTCGCTCAGAGGATGGGAAAGACAAAGTTCTTTGGTAGTCAAGTCGGCGGCCAGTCTGTTATCAACTATTCCTACACCGATTTTCCTTGGAAGTTGCTGGCATACGATATCTACTTCTTCTTCTCATATGCCTGGGCTTTGCCATGGATCATCTGGCCAATCGCCCCCGCCGACTCTGGCGACCTCGGTGAGTTGGCTTTCACGAGGCAGAATCTCTTCTGCATCGGCATGCACCTCGTTCTCTGTTTTCTTCAGATCGGCTTCATTCTGGCCGTACCGTTCACTGTCTTATTTCCTCTCTGGATCGACATTCTTGCGCTTAGCGCTTTCTTTGCCATCAACTACCTCCTCTGCCTTCTCTTGAACGGTCCTACTCTTACCTACACTTCGGATGAAAAGTATGCGCCAGCACTCCCGGAGCACGCACACGAACAATGGATCTTCTTAAACGGCGTTGCCGTTGGGTAAGTCGACCCCGGAAGCTAACCTCTAAACGGCGGCTAACACGAACCAGCGACCACTGGATGAAGAACAACCTCAACCGGTTGGCTCTTACCTTTAAGCGCCCTATTCTTGGCATCCACAATCAGACTTCCGGCATCATCTTCGACGTCGTCGAGTGTCTGATTCAACGAAACCTCGGCTACGCCACCTACGACGTGCGCATGTGCTACCGCATCGTCAAGGAGACGCTTTACAATCCTAAGTTTTCTAAGGTGGTCTTCATCCTGCACTCTCAAGGAGGCATCGAGGGTGGTCTGGTCCTCGACTGGCTGCTGCAGGAGTTGCCTCAAGATCTGCTGTCGAAGCTAGAGGTGTATACTTTCGGGAACGCTGCAAACCACTTCAACAACCCTCATCGCCATGTCGCCTCTCAGAATCTGGCTCAACGTAACCCGGCAGCCATGACTATGACGACGACTACCGTGGCTGAGATTGAGATTGAGACGACGAACAGCCCTGTTGCCATGTCTCCTGATGCGACAGGCCTCCGTCGACGAGCTTCGGGCAGCTCTAAGGGTGTCAATGGGGCTAACGGTGCCAACGGCAGGACAAATGGTCATGCTCGCGTTCCGACCCTCTCCAAGGACTCGTCGTCCATGTCTTCTTCCCGATCCTCGACCGCCGCTCTAGATCGCGCAATCGGCCACGTCGAACACTACGCACACTCAACCGACTTCGTGGCGATATGGGGAGTCTTGCACTTTTGTACTTCTTTGACCGCTGATCACAGCATGCCGCGCTTCATCGGCCGTCTGTTCGTGAGAGCATCAGAGCGTGGAGGACATCAGTTCTGCCAACACTACCTCGACGGAATGTTCCCACTCGAGAAAGACCCTGAGACGGGTGAATTCGTCGGTGCGGCAGACACAAACAATTTCATGGAAAGTGAAATCAATATCGGAACGCCTGGCGGTGCAGGACAGAACGCTCGAGAGGCTTTGGAAGGCTGGTTGGGCGGTGAATTCGCTACAGACGTCGAATTCCACGGCGAGCACATCAAGGGTCGCCACAGGAGGAAGACCTTCAAGGTGAAGGAGCTTTCGAGGCTATGGCTGTACCGTAATGGCGGCAGTCCTCCTGAGATGCCGCCCATGCTGCCCACGGAGAATGGAGTTCCTAGAATGGCTACATTGTAGGGGTTCATTGGACATTGATGGTTTTGGCACTAAGCATCGAATGGAGTTATGCGTTGGTTGTGGTCGTGGTAGAGTAGTTTACATAGAATGATACCCTACTGTTTATTTTCTCGGCTTTTCAGTGCCCGGATGAATACGATCGGATTTCGCAGTTTATTCGGGTTCTTAACACCCTCTCCCCTACTCTAGAGTGTGCGTGACTATTGAACTCAACCCGAAGCTACATGATGCTCCCCCATGGCAGGATGTGTTCGTCGCGTCGTCTTGCGGGCATCCATGCTAACAGCAGTCAACCACTCTCATGGCCTCACGCAGTGCAAAATATTGTAGTGGAATAGATTTGATCGCTTGCCTTCGAACCGCAATTGACAAAGGGAAAACAGAGACATCAGATCATTTATTTCGAAACCGCTTGATCGAATCGCAATTTCTCGTACCTCGAGCCCGTCAGACAACGACTCATTAAGTAATCCTTGTGGAGCTCGAGGCTAACTACTGCGTCTTCACCTGTAGGCGCAATCAGAATCAAGCTGCACATGCGGCATGGATACTTGAGAACTCCGCAGTTCGAGGGAGCAACGGCAAGGAATGCATGCTGTCGGTAGTGATGTGATGTCCGCTGACTTTAGCCAGCTACGCAGTGACGATGATGAACTCCATGCTCCAATTGAGGCCTTATCGGAGGCGCCCCTTCAAGTCGTCGACAGCAGTGGCGTCAACCTCGAAGCGAGACTATGGCCTCCACAACCCTCGTCGATAGAGATGCGACGGCATTGGAGGGCATAGACATTGTTCTATTGAAGGCAGCGTCGATGGGCACAGGCACCAACACGAGACTATCAAAGGACTTGGAACCCAACTCTAAGCTGATGGAGTACATTTGCGATTCCTTTCTGGCCTACTCTTCGAACCTCAAGATAGTCTCATGTTACGAGACCCGGAAAATGTATTATTTGAACGCTGTGGTACGCCGAATTTCTGCTTGGTACTTCATGATTCGCATCCTAGTATCCTGATACTGCAGAACAGGTTGTTGAGAAGGACCCCGCCATCTTAGACCGTCATAGAGACAGCAGCATTCCCATCGAAAGCGACCACAAGGAGATTTTCAGGTTTGGGGACTTCAACGAGGCAAGGTTCGAGCCAATAAAGTCCAGGCTGGACACCATGACCCGTAACGTGCGTAGAGCATCTTTCTTGACAACGATACGCTCATGAAAGCTCTAAATACGTCCAATTATGAGGCGCACAAAAGCCGGAGCCCGTTACCCGTGTTGGGAACTTGCACCTGGATCTTCGACCTTCCGAAATATCGGACCTGAATGGAATCAACGCACTCGTCACTTCTATTGATATGGGCGGATCCTGGGTGCGGAAAACCAGTCTTGGTTTCGTTTCCGTTTGACTAATTTACTGCAATCGCCCCTTCTCCAGGGGTAAATATTTGTTACTCCTTCTTCAATTCGGACGCCTTTGACCGGTCAGACGTGCCTAAAGGAGTCCAGGTCACTTTGCATCAGCTTTATAGTCAACAGAAGGGTCTCATCGCTCGCTTCCTTAGGATGCGAACATTCACAGCGTGGAGAGTCTCTGGAAAGTGTTCGTGCTGCAACTCGACGCACTGAATCGAGGCCTACGGTCTGCATTCTGGATGGCATAAACGAGTGCGAACCGAAGTCTCGGGGAGGAGGCTCTCGTGCGCTCTATCTCTGGATACTTTGCCGTGGAGGAACACGAACATGAAGTCTCCCATCCATCACGACTGAGAGTCGTCATTACAAGCCGACCAGGGAATTTCGGTCAAGATCGCACTGGAAAAATCAAGCAAACACTCGAGCAAGGCAGGAAATGCAGTGCCTTTAATGATCTTCAATACGATCCGCTTAAGGGCTGACGACGAGATCAACGCAATCAGTTCCGACGTCTCCAGGGTGATCGAACACAGCATCGAAGATCTCATCGACCAAGGCCTTCCCGCCGGCCTTCCCGCCGGCCTGCTCCACGACCTCCAGGCTGAGCTCATCAAGCGTGAAGATAGGACGTTCTTCTGGGTATCTCGCGTCCTCGGTTTGCTGGAGGAAAAGGTGGAAGGCGGTGCCTCCCGCTGGGAGCTTGATGAAATCTTGAAGACGCGGGACATCTTTGGAATCTGTGCCGAGCTCCTGGCGTCGAGACCCAACCGAGGAAGATACTGAGCATAGTGCTTGCTGCCGCGTGACCTCTCAACGTGGAAGAGAGTAGCATCGCTCTCGCCGTACCAACCGACTTGGAGGCTACACGTCTTGCAGGATCAAGGAGGACCACCGGGCACCCAGGAACCACCTCAAGCACCTTCGCGGCAATTTTGTACGCATCATACGAAATGAAGTCTACCTTGTACACGGGACAGCCAGGGAGTTTCTCCTCGCACTTAATAGCTCTAACCGAATGTCCCTGCTTCAAGCAGTCACCGCACCGACTAAGCCCGGGACCTGACGATCTGCCGACGTCGAGACAGCCACAAATTTTTCAGCACAGCTTCACTCTTGTCGGCTCGCATTCTTCAATGCTGGATATCTGGGTTGCGTTCTTGTACTGCCTTGCAAGGCCGTCGACTCATCTCAGTCAGAGGGAAGAGATCCGAAGACGGCGCTTTTTCTTGTTCTTGCATACGCCGCGCAATGCTGGACAATGCACCTTCATCATGCCAGGTCTCGGCTTAATCCAAAAGACAAGTAATACTATCAAAATCTCTGTCATCCACTGCTCCCTGGGTTCAATGGCTGGATAAATGAGTCTTGGTCGCCGAACCAGCTGCCGCATCCGCCTAGCACTCCTGATGAATTTCAAAACTACTACATTGATTTCTTCAGCCTGGAGAGTTGGATTTCTTCGCGTAGGAGAGCAGTAGCTGCTGAGGAGAGTGACACCGACTTCTCGGGTGATGAACAAAATAAGGATGATAAAGCCGAACAATCTGATGATTTTCGAGATTCGCGAGGCATTAGTTTCCGAACATCTAAGGACGATGACGACGAGAAGGACCGCAGCCATCTGGGGTTTCCGTCGCGGCAAGGTATGGAGAGCGGCCTGTCAAGTAACCCCGCCTCTCTGAGCAATCATTATTTTCCCTTGAAAGTTGGCAGCGGTGGGTTATTATCCTTGAACGTCAAAGGCATGTCAAGTGGGGAATCATCCAAATTCCAGTGCGAGTCGAAATAGCTACAGTAACCGACTTCTGGTTTGTTACTTTTCTACGTATGGACCCGAGGTTTTTGTGCGCCGTTCGAACTAGTCGGTCGAATGAAATGGTAAGATTATCCTTGCCTGCTTCTGTGTCAAGTTTGCATACCTACTTGGATCAATGGTGATCCGGGTGAGCACGGAATTAAGCATATATTCACTACATGTGCCAAATCTGGGCAACAACATCTGTTCGCTCAAGAATAGGCGAACCAGGTAGAAGAAGTGGCCCATTCAAGCCGAATCACACCTATGCCGCGTAAGGATACAAAGAAATTCAAAACAATAAGGCTTCTTGGGGGGGAAAAACCGGACGCGCCAGCCGCAAATCAATTGGCCCCGGAAGACCATTCGAGTCGGGGCTGATTATCTTATTAGCTTTACTGGAGTTTGCCCGTGCCGATTGAAATTCAGCGCACAAAAGCTTGTCCAGTCATCGTGTATGTGTTGCAATCTGCAACAGGGCACTTCTTCTGGGATCAATGGTATTGTTCCAGAAGCAAAAGGAGAGCCTACACACGGGGTTGCCGGCCCGAGCGGCGCCGCGACGGCGGGGCAGTGTTGTCCGGAAAAGGGACGAAACCCCCGATGTGGACCCCGCCCCTTTGTGCAGTGCCCCGCCGCTGGAGCAGAATGACATTTTGCTGTGACAAAGTGGCTGGGGACATGATTGGTTGATCTGCGCGCCTGATAAGGCTAAGGTTTAGTGCAGCTCGAAGGACCGGGAACAGGGATTTTGATGGCTAGGGGTGCTTGTCCCAGACGCAGAACTTCATGCTGCCCAGGGACGTCATTTTGGGTTGCCTGCGGACTTGTGGTTCGCGATTTCATCACCAGGGTTTCAAATGGGACGGAAGTCTTCTGGACTGGACCGTATTGAGATTCGCGAACAGGCGCTGTCTTTGGCTCCAGTGGGTTCAGCGAGTTCCATGTTGAAAAGCCAGAAAGGCCGTACTGCCATGAAGCTGGGGTGCATTCCAAGTCGAAGCTGCTCGACATGATCATGGAGAAGTGCATCTTGGCAGAACTCCAATTTGATTGCCTCATTGTTTTTTATCTTGGAGTGAAGATTGCGGTGCAATAGCGATACGACTGAGCATACGCCGATGCCTGCTACCAGGGGCACTTTCAATGTGACTGAAGCGTCTGTCCATCTGAACGTCTTGTATGATATCCAATGCAGCAGCTCGAGAATCAGGAAAACCTATTGTTGATCTTGGCAAGTTTCCACTCGCTAGTAGATAATGCACGGCGTATTGCCAGTGTTTTTAAAGAAATGTTCATCTCGATAAGTCTCCTGAGGGTTGATGGTTGACCAATGAAAGACTCATGCACGCTGAGCGTTAACGTCAACTGCGTGGCGTTAAGCATGAACGTGTGAGCCGCGCCTGAAAATGATTCTGGCAAAAGCGAACTGTTGATTGGGGCTGCGGGAAAGCCCAGCTGGAGATGGTCCGCAGTGGAGGAAGCCAAGTTTGGGTGCGGCCGGGGGCTCGCTCGCCGTCGACAGTGGCCCTCGGTACTTTGACAGCGCGGTGTTAGCAAACGATTTCAAGGTCCACGACTAATGGATTCCTCTATCTCCCCACAAGAGAGGCGCGTCTCCGGATGGGCGCGATGGGTCAGAATCCCGATTTCTTCCTTGACATGTGCCGAAAACGGAGCAAGACAAGACTGCCGGTGACGGAGTAAACAAAGGATCGGCTTTTGAGATCGGTCAAATCCGAGATAATTGTATTTCTGTTTCAACGTATTGATGCTCCGAAATTTCGAGGTCGCGACGGAAGTGAGTCGGCTGGCCTGATGGGCTTGACAGCTCGATGATGCCACGCATGCATGTGAAAGTGAGCTCAGCTGGTTGGCCCTTGTGATGGCATGCGCTACGACAAGTGCTGGCTGCTAAAGCTTAGCTCGAGCCTTCGGCAGTATGAAGGAATTCTTGTCAGGAACATGAAGTGAAGCCCTCCCTCCAATCATTGGTCTCAGTATATCTGGAGGTAAACAAGAGGCACTCGGTACTGGGCAACGGAACCAAGAGCAGAAAAATCCTTCCTCGCGTCGATAGTGCCGCCTGCTGAAGATCAGCTCCTCGAAATGACAGCCTGTCAGCGCATGCGACAAAGGGGAAGGAAGAAGCAATGGTTCTTCTGATAAGTTCGAGATAATATGGCTGACAGAAGGAATTAGCGGGACGTCCAGGGGGTTGGAGGAGGACAGGAAATGTCGTGAAGAGGATTACCGGATTGGGGCGATTCGACGGGTGAATAGAAAGGGAATTGGGGGATCCTAGGCGAGTCCCCCGTCGTGAAGTCTTGTCCCGTCCGCATCAGTGGAGGGAGTCCGAGTGGATCTACGAGACTGGATTGCCGGAATGCTGGGCCGTGCAGGGGGCTGGGCTGCCACCAGTTCAACGCGCCTTTCTAAGGGTGCGGTAGCCTGTGGGTGTTGCAGCGTGAAGAACCTTTTCGAGATGGAATTGCTGTCGAGTGGGCCAAAAGCATTTCGTTGATTCAGCCCAATTACTATCCACCACTGACAGGTCCCGCTTGGGCTGCGCCTGCCGTATCTCTTATCTGCAGTCTCACTAAGGTATCAGCTACCGTCTTTCGTTCATCATTGTCAATTGACCGATGATGGACGCCATGGGTTGGAATCTCGGGGAATGAGGATGGAGGCAGCCAAAGAGTACTTCAGCGAGAAAGAATGCTGGGTATGAAGAAGAAGAAGAAATTCACGTCCTTCGTCAAGGTTGCGTCGATTAGCTGACTCGGCTTGGCAGGTTGTATTGTTGTCGGTGTAAATGTCGGCGATGCTGCGTCGTTGTGGCAGCGTCGTAGCCTGATGAGTGCGAGGGTATTTGTCGACCATGCCGCGTAAAAGACGTACGCAGTAGCACGCGCCAAGAAGCTCTACGGAAGCATTCTTGTCGATGAAGGCGTGTCAGTCTAGCATTGACAATCCGAGTGAGGCGATAACGCAGCGACGACAGAGGCAAAGACAGCGATTTGAGGAGAAGCCCATGCCGGGGCGCGTCGGAGAGATGAAGGTGTCGAGGCCGGTGCAGGGACAAGACCTGACCAGGTCAAATTCACAATGGAAGTAGTTGGCCGAGCTGATATGGGAAATGGGCATTTCAAATTGAATAATGAGAAAAAATCAATCACTGGCAAGCTCGTCCCCCGAAGTCTCGCTCGGCAAGAACGAACCAAAGCACGAGCTTAATTACCGTCCCGGGAATGAGGCACGTCCCTTCCTCGAAGCCCCCGGCAAAGGTTCACAGTTGTTGCATCGTTGACTGGAAAGGCAAAGCGACAGCAGTGATTCGCTGTTGCTGGACAGGAACTCATGGAAGGCAGAAGCGACATCTGGGGAAAAGGCGACAATGACGATGAGGTAGGCGCTCCTGCTTTTTCCGCTAAAACATCGTCGTGCCTTCCGCAAAGGAAGTTGGGCTTCTAGACCTACGTAGGTACCTAAGGTACCTTGTGTAAGTGGAGGTACACTGGCAGACTACTGTGTAGGTACTTCAGTATCTAATGCGAATGACAGTGACATGGAGGCCGACTAAAAAAGCGTGGGGCGCGATACATAGGTGCAAGGGCAATCGGCAGATACGTGCTTTACTATCGGCCAGGGGGGTGGCCGCTTGCTTGGCCAGGGCCCAGGATACCCCGAACGCCTGGTTCCTTGCTGGTGCTGGCCTGTCCGGGTTTAATCCATCAATCTACGAAATCAAAGCCTCTTTGCTTGCTCTCACACACATGCTGTTACCTCCACTTATTTCACCCGCGCTGAATCGTCCACTCACATGTCTATCTTTGCTGCTGGTCTGTGTTTCTTATCGCTCGCTCACTCACAAGAACCTGTCAGTCACCATGATTACGCTCCTCCGTATGCGGATTGCCCACGCTAGCGGAGCCGTCCCAGGCAAACAAGCCTGGAAGCCCTCGAGCAACCCTTCCACCCCGGAGGCCAGGGATCAATGCTTGCTGATTTCTGCCGCAACCACTTCCCTCCAGAAGTCTCCCGTCCGCCGTATACTTTTTATATATGATCCTCCTGTCTGTCGCTCACCCTCCCGCAAGCGTCCTGTCGTTCGATTCTTTCTATCCAGGCAATTCGTCTCATGCGGTGCTCGACCTACCCTGGCCGCTAACTCTCCTCGATAGCTCTGTCCAACAACGGACAGCTTGCTCTTCAAACAATAATACTCCTTGAAACCCCCTCTTCTCTTTTCTCATCCCAAGCCTGCGTGAATCCACATCCTCACTCGACACTTCCCACACAGACGCACCTCGCCCACCATGTCTTACAGCCATACCGGGGCTCCTACGGAGTTCAATGGCACCAATGCCGACTTTGGCGGTGACTCCAGTATGTTCTCTCATCTAATAGAGACTCTAGACACCCTGGAGCCTCGATCGATGCTAATTGATCTCGACAGCCAAGGAGAACCTGAACCAATGGTACCAATCCGGCGACCAATCGTACATCCTCGTCTCCGCCGCAATGGTCCTCCTCATGATTCCTGGCATCGCCTTCCTGTACTCCGGTCTCGCTCGCAGAAAGTCGGCTCTTTCCCAATTGTGGGTTGTCATGATGAGCTTTTCCGTCATCGTCTTCCAATGGTATTTCTGGGGTTACTCGCTGGCCTTCAGTGAGACTGCCACCAATGGATTTATCGGCGACCTCCGACACTTCGGTCTCATGAAGCTTCTCGCTACCCCTTCTCAGGGCTCGCCTCTCGTCCCCGCCCTCCTCTACTCCTTCTACCAGATGATGTTCTGTGCCGTCACCGCCGCCCTCGTCTCGGGTGCCACTGCTGAGCGTGGCCGAGTCATCCCATGCATGGTCTTTATTTTCTTCTGGGCCACTCTCGTCTACAGCCCGGTCGCCTGCTGGGCTTGGAACGCCAATGGATGGGCTTTCAAGTATGGAGTTTTAGACTACGCCGGTGGCGGTCCCGTCGAGATCGGTTCCGGTATGTCGGCTCTGGCCTACTCCTGGGTCCTCGGTCGCCGCAATGAGAAGATGATGCTCAACTTCCGCCCCCACAACATCTCTCTGATCACCCTCGGAACCATTCTCCTCTGGTTTGGCTGGTTGGGATTCAACGGCGGCTCCGCCTTCGGTGCTAACCTCCGAGCTGCTATGGCTTGCTGGAATTCTTGCCTCACTGCCATGTTCGCCGCCATGACTTGGTGTCTCCTCGATTTCCGCCTGGCCAAGAAGTGGTCTCTCGTCGGTTGGTGCTCTGGCACCATTTCTGGTCTTGTCGCTGCCACGCCCGCTTCCGGTGTTATCAGCCCCTGGGCCTCCATCATCCTAGGAGTTGTCGCCGGTATTGCTTGCAACTTTGGCACTAAGAGTAAGGATAAACCCGTCGGCTGGGGTGTGACTTTGTGCTAATACATTGGTGTTTTAGTCAAGTTCCTTCTCAAGATTGACGACTCCCTCGATGTTTTCGCTGAGCACGGCATTGGTGGTATCGTCGGCCTCATCTTCAACGCCTTCTTCGCTTCCGGCTCTATCATCGGTCTCGACGGTGTCAACGTCGGCGTGACTGGTGGCTGGGTTGACGGTAACTGGAAGCTCATGTACATCCAAATTGCCTACATCGTCGCCTGCTCCGCCTACACCTTCGTAATGTCCGCCCTCATCGCCAAGGCCATCGACATGGTCCCCGGTCTGAAGCTGCGCGCTTCCGAGGAGGCCGAGCTTCTGGGTATGGACGATGACCAGCACGGAGAGTTCTCCTACGACTACGTCGAGGTCCGCCGCGACTTCCTTGCCTGGACCCCCCACCAGGCCGAGCCCGCCGGCGAGGGCAAGTTCATTCCTCAACACGGCATCGAAGAGCACCAGAACATGGCCAACAACGGTGGTAGCAGCGGGTCCGACGATCCCAAGCCTGTCACGCCGGAAGCCGAGATCAGGAGCGAGAAAGCCCCTTCTCTGTGACATGGCTGAGCGAGTCGTGCTATTTTGAGTTCCATATACCGTTGATTTCCGGCGCCAAATAAGCGCTCACTGGCGAGGCGTTTCACAGGTTGGATTTATTCATGGGATTTTGATTTGATGGAAGGATATCCCGCACAACGCGAAGCGAGCACATATATTCGTTTGTACTAAATACCCATGATAAAGTGGTACATGAAAAGCGAAACCAAATTCCACCACACATTTATTCGCATACCTTATCTTCTCTGAAGTGAATCGACCGAGATCTGGAATGTTGCTTGTGCTGCGGAACCATGACTACATCCATTGTTACTCAATGTCTTATCCTCCACGACACCAGGAAACTGTGAGGGCACAAAAACAACGCACTGAGGTCTTGGCGAATTCTTGCGGTGTGACAAGTAATTGGGAAGCCGTAGGAGGGTCAAAACGCCGCCGTCAGCTTGGCACAGGCCTTATTCCTGCCGTCTGTACTCTTGATTCGTTCGCGAACCTGATTCGAACATCAGGCCTGTCGCTCGACTTTTGGATTTCTTGCACAGCTGCTCACAAGGGATGCTCCTCTCTCCATCCGTTGGACAGTGCTGGAGAAGTTGTTGAGTTTGCAGCACTTTAGACTTTTCAGACGCGATTCAAGAGACGAGAGTTTTCCTGCGGTTGCTTGCAGTACTTGTTCCCCAGACGAGCTGGGCGTTGGGGACAGGCTTTCGACCAGCTCCTTTGGTTAATTACCAGCTTGAATTTGCAAACCAAGCGCTTGGTCAATTCGACCAGTGTTACCTTCGGCCAATCTGGCCTTGGAGACCGCGGGTTGGGTGAAGCTGTCCGACGGATTCGTGTCCTCTTCCCTCGGCGAACGTGTTCCTTTCCCCTTGCTTACAGCCACTCACCATGGGATGATTTTGAGGGGAATTTCGGACCATTTGGGGAGATGGATTCGGACAATCGCGTCTGTGGTTCAGGACTCGTGTGAAATGTGCACTCGGCGCGACATGTTTTAACCCTTTGCGAGCACTCGAGCCCGTATCTGGGCGAATCTGAGCCTTCGCCGCGGCACAACGCCGGTCAAGCAATTGATTTTCTGCCGGGTTGCGTCTCCGTCCAGACTTACACAACGCCGCCGTAAAAGTCGCAGTGCGGTAAAACCCAGGGAGCCTTTAAACCGACTGAGGGAAGCGTCGTGCTGACGCCCCCTCCACGGTCGATCTGGCTTCCGGGTTTTTGCCTTTGGGCATCCAAGGATCCATGGACTTGGCCACCTACACCTGCTCCAGCATCTCATATGTTAGCGTGGCCGGGAGCCCACTGTTACCAGGGTAGGCTGAAATCGCATAGGGTAGTAACAGTGGGACCCTTGTCGCGCTAACATTTGAGATGCTGGAGGAGGTGTAGCGCGGCGTAACCCCCCCCCGTCCATCGACTGAGACCCCCTGGAAGACGGGGGGCAGACATTCTTGAACTGCTGGTCCTGGTAACCTTGCAAGCCACACATGTCCATGGACCCCACCCGCACCTAAGTCGCAGAGATAAGAAAGTTGGCCGTGACTGGCTGCCGAACCCCCCGCTGAGATTCGACAATTTTATATGTTCCCACTTTGCTTTGTTACGCCGTCGGCGAACGATGGGTCATATCATGGGGGTCGCTCTGGCATTTGGGCGTCAATGGCAGAAGGGCGCGCGACAGGGAGGCGAGAAGATTGAATGATTGATGGTCGGTCTAAGTGGGACAACAAGGGGGTCACACTGAGGGATAGGGTAGTAGTGCCTTGTCGACCTGGTGTTTTTGTCGGAAGAAAGAAGAGAGATGGGAGAAGAAGTGGGAGGGGAGCCGGCCGGTAGAGCGCGGGGGAGGAGAAGAAGAGAGACGGAGCCATAGCGCCAAGTGGGAAATTGTTAGCTGCCGTGCTTGCGCAGCTCTCGCAACTCAGTACGGAGGGGGAAAGGGGAAGACAGACAGACCACCAGCAAATAGAGCAGTGAAGTCGAAATAGTGCACATATCGTGAGGTGCCGTCAACTTTTACCAAAAGCATGCGTGCGGCTCCGGGGGAATGCAGCTAAGACGCACGATCGCACGCAGCGCCCGCGAGATCTATGATTCCTCTGCATTGCTTGTTTATTTTTCTCTCCTTTCCCCGGATTTCGGGACGGTTCGCCCCTTGTTTATCTTTCCCCTCGAAGCCAAACAAAAATTCTTCCCGAGAGAGGAGAAGGCGTGAAGAGAACCCGGGTGTTTGGATCTTGCGGGCGCAAGAGGTGGGTTTTGGGAGGGCTTTGCGGGCGCAACGACGCGGTCGTGGTGTGTGGCGCGCATGTGCCGCCTGGGGCGCTACACACAACTTAGTTACCAAAGTAGCGCACCTCGTGACCTCAGAGACTGAAGGGAAGGTAGAGAGATAAGATAACGCTGAGTCGGGCGCCGGCGGCTGCTGGGTGTCGTTGGTTTAAAGCCCAACCTGCAACCTACTACTACTACACATCGCGCGCTCCAGCTCGGTTGAGATGACATGTCGTCAAAGCAAGGCCAGAGCCTCAAACCCGATCGAATTGTGGAACAAGGGGACGCCTTGCTGTTCCCGATCCTGCGGGACGGGCAGAGAGAAATGGGAAAAACGTGGACATCGCTTTTACGGCGGTTGAAAGGGGGGGAGGGGGTTTTTCATCATGTAAATATCGCGTAACTGTTTCCTCCCCAAGAGGAGGGGCGAGCGAGGTCTTGGCTGGCGCAGGGCGTCGAATCGGGGTCGCTCCCGTGCGGGCTGAGATCGATCTTTCCTCCCGTTTTACCTAACAGTCTGGAGGGGAAAAAAGAGATTAGATGGATTCTGTATTCCATCTAGATCCTTTGACGAGTGTGTGGTTATGATTTGATGTGTTTGTTGACTACCTTATGTTTCTAGGATTGATGGGCGAGGGTTTTTTTTTGGGGGGTATTAAGGGACCTTGGCTGGGGGGGTCTACCCCAATATCGTGGGTTCGACTGATGATCTGGACCTCGGCTCAATTTCTTCGGTGAACCTGCTGGTGAATGAGCTCCGGACGCTGCTTAGTGGCTCGTCGTCTGATGCAAATTTACGGACGATTCGTATCACCGTCGTGCCTAGTGGGCCTGGCTGCACAGATGCGTCCTCATCCACGTTGTCGAAACTTTCTGCTGCGAATGACTGCAGACTCAGAAATCCGCAAAGTACCCGAACTGAGGCTCTGCTGAAGCATCATGATCGAGGAGCATTGGACGAAAAGCTGGAGATACAAAAACGACAGGCTTCCAAGTCAAAAGCTGGCTTGACTTTGAGACTGCTTTGTGGGGATGGAAGACAGTCTCATAACACCGGATGCACATTTTGTGAATACTTAGCTCCATGTACATTCCATCTCCAGCAGAACTCACTTTCTTCTACCCTAGGTACTGACGAGGTAAGTGGGTATCGCTGTCTCATTGCCGCGATTGCGAGTCGATGATGTTTCGCACACGTTGGAAAGAGTGTCGGAAAGAATGAAGATGGTATTGAGAGCACCATCTCTCTTGCAAACCAGGACGCCGCACCCAGCAGAGATAAACGTCGCGGAATTGTGTGGCTATTCTTCTATCCTCATGGCAGCCTTACTGCAAGCCTCTGAGCACTGGCTACTGGCATTTCAAAATGCCATGTAGACAAGCCACTTGTCATTCCTCCTGTACCGTCAGTCTTTTTTTGCAACAAGATTTAACGTCAGATAACGTTGCATGAACCCTCTTGAAAATTTGATTTCACTAGGCTGTATTGGTGACTGCTAATGTTTGGTCGTTCGTCTGCGTCTATCAGCGGCGTTCTCGAGCAAAGCTTAGGACTTCGACAACTGTCCCTCTTCGCTGAGCTCGTGATCAAGGTCCCGGGCCTTGGTCTCTGACTTTTTGTCCTTTTCCAACCATACAGAAGATAATCCAAGCATGTACCATATACCAGCGTATGTGTGGTGTGTCGCCTTTCTGAGGATAACATGACAGGTTTCGTGATGCACATTTTCGTCTGGGCACAACAAGCCTTTTTCAAATGGTAATTGGATGGGCTTGGCTAATATGACAACCAAAATTCAAGCCCAGATCTTTCTCTAGATCGAATGGATCATATTCAAGAGGATCTGTGTTACCACTCATCGCTCTTATGTTATGCTTGCCGTTTGGATGTTGAAGTTTGTGTTTTGGGAACATCTGAACATTTTAGGCACATTGGTTGAAAATTTAACCCTAGAGAAAGCTTACCTTCAATTATCATCTGGAGCCTGTCGCCGCCATGAATGATCTGGTAACCCATGCAGAAACAGTCCCTAGGGCAATAGACGGGCTTCTCATCCTCCTCTTCCGTGAGCATCTCCTTGCACTGTTCCCAGCGACACTGCCTGTCAATGTCAGGCAACTTGGCTGTCAAATATGAGAGATCATTCTTGTTACCACCACCATCGATCGGTCCATACTTCGCGGTTCTCATCATTGACAAAGATGCTCATCATAATCTTTCGAGGTGGGATATACAACCTCAAAGCCGCCAGCTCTGATCCACGTCTCAAGGTTGGAAAGTGTCATCTCTCCAGAAACGCTGTACTTTTGCATATTGTATCTGTCCATCTCGGAACCGATGTCTCTCCCAAGCCTTGGGCGGTTGATACCAGGTAGTGTTGGACCGAGGAGGGCGTCATGCTGAAGATGAAATCACCACCAGAATCCTTTCCGAGGCGCTGTATCAGTGTCTTTACTCTGACGGTGTAGTTCTAACCGTCTTCCACATCCACGCCAACACTGTTGAAGCCTGACTTGGAGATTTCTTTTGCATGCTTCGCCGACCCTGCCGAACCCTTCATCATTCCAGAATTAGGTCAGTTGCATGAGGTCTTTGAATTTCCTGGTTTGGACCTGCTTGAACTCTCCGCGAACCCTGCTGTTGGGAGTATTCTGTTCGTTGGGGTGATCTTAGACCTGCTCACCCCGGACATCATCGTGGAGATATATGCTAATGGTGTCTCGGTCAGAGGCCACTCACTAGTGACCGAGGTTGATGTACAACACGTTTTTGTCCGGCCCCGTGAGAAGAGCCACGGAGAATCGGCGATCGAAGGGATCGATGATGGCCTGTACGCGGTGGCTTTCTCATGCGTGAGGCTGCACGCAGGTCACCGTAGAAGCAGCGTAGGTGGTTAAAACCATGGTGGCGATTTCAGAGGTTGACTTCGAATCGACTTAGCGAACAATACGTCCTTCAGACGAAGGCAGTCCGTATCACGAACATTGCGGACAACCGTCAGATTCTGCTTGCTGGAGCAACAAGCTCGTATCTGCCTTCACATTGGGAGGGGGCATGATGCAATTTCATGGGTTCGTGGGGATGACAACCCTTTCAAGCTCTCAGATAGCCCGAATTTTGCTAGTAAAATACTTGGGGGCAGATGACAGCATAATGGTTCGATAGATCCGGGCACTAGACCTTGATGTATTGAAAGCATGCAACCCCGATGTCATGTACTTCGCCAGAATGAAACATTTCCCACGTAAAATCACTACATCGCCGAGATGTCGCGGTGTTCTGGACTGAGTAAGGAAGGACTGGAGGAGAGAGGGTGCTTTGCGGGTGCTTTCCGAGATTAGACCCTTCGCACCAAGTACTCCCCATCATCATCAGGCCAATCCTCCATACGAAGGTTGCTCGGCGTAAGCCAGGTGGCTTGAACACATGAAGCTGACGTCTACTACCTGCTCGTCAAAGCTCAGCTATCTAGCCTGCGGAGGTTGTTATGAAATGTCAATGTTCGCATGAACCCAAGCCTCCCACTCCATCTTCATGCGATAAATTAGAAAAATGAACCCGTCGAACCAAACAGTTGGGCCGAGCTATGTAGAGCGGCTCATTATGCGAGGTATCTCAATTCAAGGATGGCCCGAAGGCCCCTAACGAGGCGAGAAAAGACGAGAAAAATGCCTGAAGGCTACTGAGGTTACCTAGAGGTAACTAGCAGCCCACCAGGGGCGCTCCCGAAAATTTTTGATCTACTTAGCGCTAGCACCTTCTTCTTCTTCTTCTTCTTAGGTAGGTTCTTGCTCTTCCTCTTCTTCTTCCTCCTCGCCTTCTGAGGGGGCAGCTAAAGTATCGTAGTTCTAAAAATAAGTTAGATATAGATATCACAATACTAGAGAGGTATTAAGGAGGCACTGAGTACTTACTACCTTATTGTAGGACTTAGTGAACTCCTGTATGCGCGAGGAATGCGAGATCGACGAGTTAAGCTGGCCCTGACCCAGGGTCTCCATGACCGCATGGTGGCGGACGACCTCCTGGTGATGCTTCTTGAGAAGCTCGTTTTACGCTTCGCATAACCTGTATAACTTCCCATCACTCTCATCCCGCATCGTCCCTAAGTAATAAGTCTTCAATAACCGAGAGGCATCACAGAGTTTAGGACGTAGTTCGTAGTTGAAGTAAGTAGCTGGCGTGTCGAAACTGTAAACCCGACACCTGGAATATCTTAGCGCGTCGAAACCAAGTAGCGAAACTATGACCCAGAACAACCGGATTGCATAACCGTGAGGATAATGTTTCTACAAGCCCACCAGTGGTACAGCACATTCTGCACGGAAAACGCCAGACTGTCAGCCCGCCGACTGGTTTCACTGACATAGCCCCGAATTCTATATTCGAGAAGTGAGCAAACTTGAATGCATACTTTAAAGCCTAGCTAGCTATCTAGCCCTTGCCTCTGCTTTGAACGCAAGAGACCTCCTAGGCCGGGTATCAAGAAAGGGCCCCAACGCCAATCTGTCACATAGGAAAATCCTTTTTCGTAAACCAAGCTGCCGTGTTGCTTCATGTCAATAGACCCGGAGTCCGTTTATTCATACCGCCTATCCTTACTCCCAAGGCAAACCAGGGCATCGCCATTGGATCCCTTTGAGCCACGGCGTAGTCTGCGCGGTCCCAATGATTCTCATCAATGCCATCAAAAAACAATGATCTCAGAAGATAAGGAGATGCTCACCCCTTTCGTCTCGCCCAATATCATAACTCAAAATTCTGTGGTCACGGTAATGCAGAATGAGCCGATACCGTCTCAACGCAGGCGACGGCGCAGGCGCATCATCAGGTCTCAGAAGACATCCAGTGGCGCCACTCTCCGGCACCGGGCCGACCGCAATGCCATAAAGACCCCTCGGCGGTCTACGACCAGCCTCATCGTCATCGCGAGTCGGAAGAACCCAGTCGATACGGTACCCATTCTTGACCGTGAAGCCGCCCCCCTCAAGACCATATGGGGATCGCGTGGGAGTAAGGAGTATCACCCGTCCAATCGCCGACCCAATGACCACCAGCGAAAGCTCAGGCACATGAACAATCATGTTGAGCCGCTCAGCATGCTGCAATAGCTGATTGTGAGGTTGGTTCCACCTGATCGGGTCCCGACAGAATACTGCGGCGCCATCGTCCTGGTTGATGCTTCGCATCTCGATGTCCTCCTCGTATGTTCGTAAGATGCAGCATCGACGGCCGAGCTCTTCGAGAATACCCCGGTCCTGCGGTGTCGTGTTGCGATTGCTGATCCTCTCTCTGCGGTGGAACTGTAACCTTCCCACAACCGAAGTCGGTATCACGTACGTCTTACTGCTGTGAGGGAAGTACACCAAATCGAGCCAGGACGATTGTAGCATCATGCAGCTATCTCGCGCGCCCGAGGAACTTTTAATGAAGTTGCAAATCCCGTCCGGTGGCATCACAGCCGTTAGGGCATTCACAGGTCCCGTGTCTTCGTTGGCAGCCTCGACTGCTTCCTCAATGAAGACGAAATCGTTCTCTAGTCCGGCCATGTCAGGCAGTGGAGCATTGAATTGGTCAAGACCGATGAAATCAGGCACATCGAGAAAGCTATCATCGTCGTCTTCGTTCTCATCGTTGTCGTCTTCTTCCGCGGAGGTCGAAGACACCGAAGCGGCTTCGTCGGCGTTCTCCTCGCTCGATACATCGTCGATTTCCTCGTGGGTGGAGTGGAAAGGCGCTGCCATCGTTGCGATGAAGTCGTCTTCGAGATTGGGCGGTGGCGCTGGCGCTGGCGCTGGCGGTGGGAACATCGCCGGCCCGGCAAATAATGCGGCCATCATCATATCTCCTGCTTCTTCTTCTTCAGTTAGCATCGCCCACCCGGCATTGTGGTGGACCGCGAATGCCTCCGGTTCTGGGACGTCTTGCGCAGATATTCCAGACGGATGGTTGCGGATGTGGGGCAGACTCCTCTGAACCTCGATCCATCGCCCGACATGAGGAGGCTTCGCGTTCATGATATCCGACTCCCTCAGGCCAAGTAGATCAGTGACATTGTATGCGGGCAAGAAACTTTCGAATGGAATAACGGCCACACCCCAACCCCTATTGCGCGTTAGTACGTCATAGGTCAAGTCCGGACAGCGAACCTACATCGGGTTGTGAAATCTCCACTGACCGATGACATTAGCTCGGTGCGGTATTTTCAGTGCCGCAGTCCCAGTCTTCCAGATATCCATAACCCAGATAGTACCATTAATATCAAGGGCAACGACCTTTTCCGCGAACCCCTCGTCGTCGTCCCACAGAGCGATATTGGGGATATTGTGGCCGCCGTCACCCAAGGGAATGACAATTCTCCAGTTCCGCTTTCTCTCGAGGACGGACTTTTCGTAGTGGTCCAGCGATCGCGATCGACGCTCCAGAGCCCCGGGAAGACGCGACAGTCCAAAGGCGAATACCGTCACTTCGAATCTGTTGGAACTAACGGCGATGAGGCGCGACTTTTGATGCACGGCCAGGCCCCAGGCCGACTTGCCAACGTTGTCGGTGAAGAAGCATGTCGGCACGGGCACTTGGCAATGGCAGTCAGATGAAGCATGGTCGACGTAGTTCGCAATATGTTCAATGTACCATGCAAAAACAGAACCATCGTCGTATGCAGCTACCAGAACTTCTTCTCTGCCAAGAAACCCCGTCGTAATAGAGTTGGCTTGGTGGTGGAAACGGGCGTCGAGTGTGCCGGAGATATGTACTGCGACCTTATCCGGTCTCGTCGCCAGTATCAAGTTTGGTTCTCGAGGGAGCGCGTGCTTCGGTACGCTTTTCGGTCGGTAGACAAAGATTCGGTTCTCGTACGCCGCGAAATAGAGCTGCAAGAGATTCAGTCAGCCTTGCGACATCTGGAGGTTGAGGCAGCACAAACATTGTATCTTTGCGACAGCGCCGTCAGATTGTTTCTGAAGTACGGCATCTTCGGGATGCGTTTCTCCAGGGGCGGTTCCAGCGTGTCGTCTCCATCCTGTGGCGAGCCTGTATATATCTGTCCAACTGGTATTCCTTGAAAGATGTTCTCGGTTTCTATGTGGTTAAGGTGGTCACGTTCGCGCTGTCGAATGATTTCGTGAGCTCCATCGCCAAACTGTCGAGATACCCGTTAGCAACTGGCACATTCGTTGACAACGCAAGCCCAGAGGTCGCAAAGACAACGATCAAATCTTCTCATTGCAATCATGATAGCAAAAAGAAGAAGAGAACTTACTCGCTCTGTGCAGGTCTGCACGAAGCATCTCCCCAGCACGGCCTCGCGGAAGCCGCGATCGTGGTTCTGTCCCCGTCGGCTCGCCATGGACTTACTCCTTGGAGGCCTGTCCTCTCTTGCGTTTCGAGCGCGACATAAGCGCTTGTAAAAACTAATGTGTTCGAGAGCCCTTCGTCTGCGTAGAAGGCGCTGGCTGAAAAGGCTGATGATATATGGTCAGGTGTGGTGAGCGGGATTTCGTTTCTCGAACATCACTCCGTCCTGTTTGTCGTCAAGGAATCCGCCCACCTTTTGCTCCTGCAGGCTGATGGGGTTAACACCTACCTTACACCTTACACCACACAGTGTACCCGGGCCAGGCAGGTACCTGGAGGCCCACTTGATGTCGCTCACCGGACCTTCCAGGTTATCGATAAAGGAAGGATCCTCTGAGGGATGTCTTATCGATAAGGAGCTAAGGTGAGCTGACAGCTCCAGCACCCGGGCCCGCTGGTCCCTGCGGATTGCTGTCTGGAGCGGAGGGGTCGATTGTTTCAGCGGACCGATGGGCTGAAGAATCACGATGGTAATTCATGGCATCAATTGGCACATAGCAGCCGTGCAATGCACAAATCAGATGAGTTTAATTAGCACCGGGCTCGACATTCCCGTGTTTTGAGCACACATTCAACGCAGCCAGCCGAGGCATCATAGCTTCTGTAAGGTCGTAATCATGAATCCAATTGCACGCAGCAAAGCTAGAAAAGCTGTCATCGAGCTTGACATGACCGTCTAGCTCGTGCCTGACCGTAGGTAGCCGGGTATCCGAAGCTGGCACCTCGTCCAATAACCAATACCACGCCCCCCAAACGCCATTTTAGTACAATCAAAAGAAAAAAGAAACAAGAAACAAGAAAAAAGCACTTTCAAATGCATATAGAGTCCAAGAGCTTCGTGACCCGTGACTCGGGCAAACATTCATGGTCATCCGTCCAAAAGTGTGGCACACTCTAAGCTGCCCTCATGATTTCGACCATGTCCTTCATGCGGTAGTCCAGCACTGGTGTAACCCAATCATCCTCCACCAGGGAGTACGTCTCCTTGGTATTCTCATGGGGCTTGCGAGGATTGACGGCCCAATACCCAAAGTCGGCATCGATAACCTTGAGGTATCGCAGGAGGTTGTTCCAGTAGTTCGCGTCTCCCATGCTGGGTCGGTGCGGCGCGCCGAACTCGCCCACCCAGACCGGGGCCTGATCGCCTTCGACAAGGTAGGCCCAGTTGTTCCGCATCGCCTTGACGAACGAAGCATAACCTCGCTTCGAGTATCGGCCTTCCACACTGCCCCAACCCGACCAGGCGTACACATGCGCAGAGTAAACCACACGGTCGGGAACATTGAGCACGACAGGCCTCTTGGCGACGCCGGTGAGGTCATTGCCAGACTCAGTGCCGCCGACGATGATGAGCCAGTCCTTGTTCATCTCCAGTAACCGGTTGCCCGCCTTCTCGGCGGCAGTGGCCCACTTGTCCCAGGACATCGTGCCCCAGAGACCGCGAACCTCGTTCCGCAGGTCAGCGCCAATGACGCGAGGGTTATCGACGAAGCGAAGCATGATTTTCTCCCAGTGTTGTATCCAATCCTCCTCGGTCTGCTTGATTCGGCACAGCGGGCCGAGGTGATCGTTGGCCCAGTGGGCATCGCAGGGGTCGGCGCCGCAGCACCAGGTCGAGTGCGTAATGTGATTGTTGACGATGACGGCGATACCCGCATCTGTCAGCGCCGTGACGCACGCCTCGAATATGTCGAGCGCGTGCATGCCGACGAGGTCGGGGTTCGCGGTGAGAAGGTCGGCGGGGATGAGCGGATCGGTGATGACCATCTCGTCGCTGTACGGCATTCGCACGCTGTTGAAACCGAGGCCCTTGATGGTCTGAGCGATGGTGTCGCGGTGCTGGACGTCCAGTCCGCTGGGGATGTTGAGCTCGTCGCTGGCTCCGTACCAGTTGACGGACAGGAGCTTGAAGCGGCGGCCGTCCTCGTCGACGACATCGCGGCCCTTGGTGTGCAGTGGTAGTGTGTATGTGTCGATGCTCGTCTCTCTAATCGGGGCCAGAAGGGGCCGTTGGGCGAAGAGTCTCGTCTCCGGGTCGGGAGTCCATGGTACGCCGAGGGCGGCTTCGGCCTTCCAGAGGTAGTGGACGTAGCCGCCCAGGAAGACGAGGGCCAGAATGAGGAACATCCTGAACTGCGATAACCTAAAAAAGCCGAGGTGCAACAATGGCCTTAAGCGGGATTTTGTCGTAGGGTCCGCTGACGAAAAGGATGAAGAAGTTGAAGTTCTCTTACTACGGAAGCAATTGCCGGTGGAGGCTTCATGATCGGCTGTCGCAGAGTCGTCTATGCCCGGGAAGTAGACACCGCCTCTGGCTGGCGTAGTGCTCGGTTGCTCGATGTCAACCCGTGTCCCAGCTTGGGGACGTCCTGAGCTCCAGCGCCAAACCCTGGCCGGCGAGCCGGGGTTCCGCTTGAAGATCTCGGGGAACGGCATTACTGAATTTCCCTGGTGATTGATGACGGGACCTGATGAGATTGACCAACCACAGGCCGGGCTTGGCTCGGGCGGGTCAGGAATGGCGAAGAGCTCGATCCACTTTAGGTACCAGCGGAACAGCCCTGCTGCAAGGACAGCCCGGGAGATGGCCGGAGGTTGCCAAGCTTGTCCCGATGAAGCCGACAGCCAAGGTGGAATGACTTCACACACCTCAACCTCGTCTTCTTTTGTTTTTTTCTCGCTATCTGATCAAGACAGCAAGGTAGATGCTGTATGCCACGTGCGATTTTTTGAGTGCACGTCAGAAACGGTACTTGTCGTGCGCAATGAGCGGCCCGTCGTTTCGATTCTTAATTTTGTTGTTCCTTCGTCTTCTTGTTCCCGTGAGACCGTCTCGGTGGACGAAGCACGCTCAATCCGACTAAATGTCAAAGCAGACCTCGATGGCGGGGAATGTCTCTGTCTCTGTCTCGTGGGTTCTTGTCAATGGCGTCCACCTTTGGTCTGTTCCTTCGCCTTATTTTCAGCCGGGAGATGTCAGCCTCAGATGCACCGCCGCGGCCGCGATGTACCCTTTGAGGCGGAATAGGGGAGTTGCTGTTGTTTGGCTACCGGGAAAGTAGTCGGCCGTGATGATCCTCCGAGACAAACGAGTCAAGTTGCTTCTTTCCAGTGCTAGGCTGTCAGGATGAACAGTGAGGAGTCGTTGTTGGCGGTGATATATATCGATGACAATTTGCGCAAGGGGCTCTTCGACCTCAAAGCGTTGACCGCGCGAAACGTTTCAAGATGCGATGGAAAAAAGGGAATCAGCCTTTCTTGGAATATCTTACTTTGCCGACCAAATCTACTTATAACAACACAATGGGAAGGAAATGGAACGAGAAATCGGGCAGCCGAGCAGCTTGTCATGCAATTCCTGCTTACATCACAGTCAGACACAAAAAGTCCTGGTCTCCGAAGAAGCCGGACGGAGCGGAAGCCCAGGGAATACCTGCGTACCTTTCACGGTTCACCTACCAATTGCTCGGCGGCATTGGGTTGACCGATGGTGCTCATACGCGCGATCTAGTCGTCCTGCGAGGAGTCGTATGGCATGGGATGGGGCTCCTCCGCTCCTCCCATCATTCCATCCCTCGTTCGAAATCCGTCCATTCCCCATTCCGCTGATTCCGGCTGGGCTTACCTGCGCGCATCTTGTCCGCCTCATCCCACTTCCCACCGCCAGCACACTCTCACCCACCCGATGACCCTTGCATGATAATTAGCTGGGGTTTTTCTTTTCTCTCCCCTCACCACTCACTGCGTTGCCCGTCCTGCCGCTACTTGAAAGGCAGACTTCCATTGCACTCTCACTGTCGCGTGACTCTCTTTTTTATTGTCGGACTCTCAACGACGCCTTCATGTCCAGCCCGTCAATCATGATTCGTTCCGCCCATCCCGTCCCCCCTTCTCCGCCCCGAAGCCCTGAGTGAGGCTCCGGTCGTTCCATTGGTCACGTTCCCGCCTCCTCTAAGATACAGATCCTTTAATTTGTGGGTATTATACCCGTCCCTTCGCGGCATAAACAAGTCCGAGACGCCGACGCTGGTATTACATGGTGTTATTTTTTTCCAACAAATATATGACAAGGCCATTCAAGCCGATTATTCCTGCACATTACATCATCTTTGTCAGTTCGCCGATGCTAGGATCAGCACGTGCGTCCCAGATGCTTCGATGAGTGCGAACCATTCCTCTGGGTAGCGTGGGTGCGGGGGCGTTGTATGTCGTGTCGTGGCATGGATGCAATTATCCGTCGCCTAATGTTTCTTTCCGGTTTTTTCTTCTTCTTTTTCTTTCCAAATTTTAATCTTTTAATCTTTTCTTTCTTTCGTTCCATCGTTGTCAATGCACATCGTCCCATTATATCCTGTTCATCCCAAGTGGGTTCATATCTTCGAACCCATCTGCCTGGGCTCGAGACTCAGGTCGGGCATACGTCGCTCGCGCATCCCAAGTCGGTGGCGTTTGCGGCGGCCGAGGACTTGAGAAGGACCGCATCGGCGGCTGGTAACGGGCAGTCTGCCCAAAGTAGTCGGGGGTTCTTCGCCCACTGCTGGGACTTACAACGGGTGATTTGACTGGGGAAATCGGTGTTACAACAGCGCTCGAGTCTCTCGACAGCATCTCGTACGCACGTGTATCTTTCTTGACGTCGTATCGGGCATCTACCGACACGAATTCTTTCTTATTTCTGCCTCGGAACGAGGAGAAAAGATCAATCCAGCCGAGGACCATGGCCCAACGGCCGAGGAGGAAGAGCAGCCAGATGCCGTTCATCTATAGTCTAGTCAGTAATCGAATCACTCAAACTTGGAGCATCGAGCGCTTACCGCAAGCAGGATCAGGACGGCAGTGATGGTTGCCTCATTGACAACCAACGCCTTGGCCTTGTCGTAACACTGGCTTCTGTCACCTTTGTTGACGACGAGACATGTGATCCAGTCTGCGGCGATGGTCTGGTCCTCGTGAACGGCCTGGACAGTGTTGTCCTGGAAGACGAAAACGACGGAAAAAAAGATGACGTCGGCAATGATGATGAGAACAATGGCGATACCTCTCCATTGCAATGAAATGACCCGTCGCACTCTTCGATATGCTTGTCGTGGGGTCATGGTCCGGATGCTCTGGGAGTATTGAGGGAGGCTGGAACCTTCAGTGGAGGCACTATTATCTGCCAACGAGGCGAGGTAGACCTTGATGCAGTATCCGAACGTAGCGAACTGGATGATGACTGTGAGGCCAGCAAAGACGAGCAGAGGGATCCAGAAGTCGGCCAGACTATTTTTGTGGTTGATGTGACAGGTGGCGCCAAATCTGAATGACACTCCGCTGAAGACGAGGGCGACGATGATGCCGATGATGGGAATACCCCAACCAGTGGCTTGAGCAAACATCATGAAGTTTCGACCAACGACAACTTGCCAGCAGATCTGGAGGTGTAGAGACAATGAGCGCAGAAAGACCCACATAACACCAGCCCAGCCACCAAGCAGGAGGAATGCACCGGATGCGCCGCACACTTTGCTCGACTTCATGCTGTGAGGGGTGATGTCGTTGTAGCACTGCTCTGGTTCGGCAGCGAGAGGGACAACGAAGCCAAGCTGGTATCGTCAAATTCCTGCTCATGGTCATTTGCAGCTGGGGACGACTCACGTTCATAATGAAGACGGCAATGGTTAAGCAAATGCTGAGGTAATGTCTATACGTCTTGTCCACAGGCAGAAAGGCCCAGGAGATTAGAAGAAAGAGGCAGCAAGCCGCGCTCGCAACACAGACCCAGTTGGCGGCAGTCGTGAGAGTATTGAAATAGTCAGGGTAGACCCAGTCTGTAAGTGGACAGGGCAAGCAGCATTGCAGGGTGGCTGTGAGATTTTGGCAGAGTCTGCCCTGGATAACTACGAAGAGTCAACAGCTTGTACAAGGCTAACTCCTTACAAACCACTTACATCCTTCATCGAGTGGGAACAAGCTTGATGAGATGAAAGGCGGGAAGCAGTCCACCGAGGCCAGAGTTTGGTTGTCCGCCATGATCGATTACGAGTGAAGGCCGTCGGTGAGGGGTTATTCCAGGGAACCGGGAGCTTCTTTGCACCGACAATGCGGTCGTCTTTTTCGATGGTTTGTCCGCCCTTGTGCAATATGTCGAAGAAACAGTCGACTATGCTGGTGAGTGTTGTCGAAGGAAAATGCCGTAGGGTGAAGAAAGAGTCAGGGTTGGTTTCGGGCTCTATCGAATAGTTTCGACGAAGAAAGAAAAGAGAAACGTCTTCCAAAATCCTCCAGACGTCCTCAGTCCTCAGTCCTCAGTCCTGCTGAAGCCCAAGCTGAGGTACTGACTGGGGTCGGAGTGGCTATCGATATGTCCAGGTGACGACAGCAGCAGAAGGACGTTTAAGTCGGGTTGGCGGCGTCGTGGGCGGCTGGTTAGGTTGATGCCGTCATGGTCTGCAGCCAGGAGTCACAGCGGAACGTGTTAGACGCGACTAACTCGTGGTATCAAGGAGAGACTCGAGCGGGAGCAACGACAAAGAAGCCGGAAGCACTTCAGAGGGCACGAAGGCAGGACGATGGAGGGTGGGACTCTATTATGTACATCGATGCGCCGGCTACCTGCGTAGGTTCCTGCAGAGCGGGTGGATGTTTTTTTGTCTGGTCTGCATCTGCGTATCTTTCTCGGCGGCCCTTGTGGCCAGGCCTGTTCAACCAGTGAGAGCGCTGGTCCCGGGGTCCAGTCCAGAAGATGCTGGGGTAGGATGAGTCCATGGACCAGGCAGGACTTGGGGACGGGTGTTTTTGCGTGTGTGATGGGATGGCCATTCTGGGACTAATATGGGCTGTTGGGAGCGGGCAGGGGCCAATGGGGTGGGAGATGGTCGGCGATGATGGGTGTCGTCTTAGGAGAATCGATTCGACCCTCTCTGGCGGCGAACGTCAAGACGGGGCCTCACCTGCAAGGTGCTTCGCGTGAGGCAATGCATGGCAGACGCCGCGCCTTATTGGGGAGGCGACAATCTTCAAAAGCCAGGGGTGGTTGGTTCAGTAAACTACCTACTGTGGTAGGGCAAGGTCGTGAGTGGTTGGAAAGAAGGATGAGCTTTTGATGGGCCAGTCCCAGGATTCCCAGGATGCCACAGCGTACAAGCGGCACAGTTGAGGAGTGATTGATGGACGGAGGTGAGAAGGAGGACGGCGGGTGGAGAAGAAAAAAAAAGACGATACGGACCAGGGACCTGGAAGAGGAAGGGGGAGAGACAGAGGGGAAGGGAAGGGAAGGGAAGGGACGCTGAGGGTCGATGTCGAGGGCCCGATGTCCACTTCCACTGCCAGAAGAGGGAGGGAGGCACAGCAATGGAACCTGGACGTGGGGCATGGAGGGGGTGGGACATGGAAGGGGCTGCCGGGGGGTGGTCGATGCAAGTGGGTACATACCTCGGCGGTCGGGGGTACGGGGTCCATATTTTCAACTTAGCCGGGTCGTCGTGTGGCCGGGAATTTCAACTTACACTACGACTACCTAGTGCAGACTCCGTACAGTGGATACCCTTGACCGGCCCTGGGATGACCCCATTAATCCCAGAGACCAGTGAAGGTCGCTGACAGGCCTCGACGAGGGTATTCAGTGGATCTGTGGCCGGCGCACGTCAGCAATTGTGTACCGCGTCCCGCTGATGCTTCACCAGTCACAACCTTCGTAGCCCGTGTCGAGCCTCCTGCTGAACATGTTCCCCAGTCTAGCAACCCGCTTCAACCACAGTGATTCCTGGGCATCTGATGTTGGTTGGCCTGTTGTTCGGACCTGACATTTCTCCTTCATCAATGACTGATATCATCACGCGAGGGGCACAGAGCAAGCCGCCCCTGTCTTGAGATGGTCACTACTCCTGGGCTAGAACCCATGGTCGACCCAGTAAGAACCAGAGTTGCGAAGACACTGGAATTGGCTCGCGCGGTCGACCTGTCACAATCCAGCAAAGGCAAACATCTCTGGTTGAGTTAAATGCCACTGGAAAGGTGAGATGCTAGACGATAGATACGTACTTGCTCTACGAAAGGCACTTGACAAACTCTCTCTCACAGTGCTGCTCTTGCCTCGCGCTTTGCAACTCGCAACTCGCAGCCCTCCCCCCCCCCCCCCCCCCCTTTTTCCCCCCGAATTGTCGCGTGATTCTTGCCGCTCTGGCCGCTGCATGCTGGCCAGCTTCTTTAACGACATCTCCCTCTCGTGACCTCCGTTCCGACCTCGATCTCGACCTAAACTTAACTTCAACTCAACCTTACCGCTAGCCAACATTCGGCATATGTTTTCGACCCTATCAAACCAAGCATTTCGTCCTCAAGTTCCACGACCTCCAGCCGGCCTTGTCGATTGTCGTCATCGGAGGCTGCTCAACTTTGCTGCGTCCCACCAATCCCACTTCAGCTTCTACCAATCTTTCATGCTTGGGGGGTAATCAAGCTCAATTATGACTTTATCTCGTGTGTCGCATAGCAAATGCACCGCCGACCGCCAGTTGACTCAGATCCCTCACCTCCATCAAACGACCGAAAATGCATATCCCTACATCCTCGGCACGATAGCGAGCGAGACAACGCCGACGAAATGTTTCTCGTCGTCGTTTTTCGCGTTACAATGCATCTGCATGTCTTACTCCCCGCCTGGATATCGCAAGGCCGAGGCACGACCACGCAGCCAGAAGCATAGCTTCTGCCGGCTGCTTCACTTCCGGAACACTTTCAGTCAAGCTCGATTCTACTCGAATAATTCTGCTCTGCATAGTCCGCCGTTGGCCTAACCAACTAGTATTTTCCACTTGTTGGCTTCAAGGTCGAGCGTTGCACAGGTGGCTAAACCATCCAGCCGAGATGCGAGACTTGCTAGCACGAGTCAGCTGAGCGGAAGCCAAAGAAATCCCAGCCATTTGGTCTCGCAAGTGCCGAGAGCGTGCATCCCGTGGGGCGCAGGCTACCTGAAGGACACAGATAAGGAACACACGTATAGCGCCAGTCGTACCTTTGTACGACTCCCTCTTCTTTCTATTTCGACCAAAATAAACGCAACAGGTTGACGAGTCTTTGCCACGCTGGCCCACTATCGCGGGCTCTGCGTTGCGGCCTACTGCGGAAACATCTTTCTGTCTGTCAACACGGGGCTTGGCCACCTGGAAGGGCCGACGACATGGGCCCCCTAGGCTTGCAAAGCTGTGGCATCGAGAGGGAAAAGCAGCAACTAACCGACTTTAGGGCTGAGCAGTGCCCTGTCCATTACGTCGTGCCCCAGCTGAAAACAGCGGCAAACTGGAACCCCCCCGCTCACTGCAGGGCCCAGAGGAGTCAGGGTCCTCTGAACGACGAGAAAAGAAACCAAAACTGGCCGCCAGTCACTGACTCGGAGAAGCAGAAAACACGAGACAACTCGCCTTGGAGGTTGACTATTTCCTGAAGCCCAAGACATGAGAACCGCTGAAGCTAGCCGTAGCAGCTAGGGGCCACGTTGTGGGCTTGCCAGCGAATTCGTCCGCTAACAAGTGCCCAAGGAACGCTGCAACCGTCCCTCCATAATGAAGTCTACAGTTCGTCAACCAACCTCGCGCAGATAGCTTCGGGCGCCGATGCCACTGGGTTTCTCTCCCTGCCCGGATGCATAGGTCTCACAGCCAGCGCCGCTACTGCAGGCCGGGCGGACATGAGAGCCCCGGTTTCGCAAACTCAGACTCTTCGCCAAGGTTAACCGGCTCAACCGGGTCATTTTCGAAGCCGCTTTCTACCGCACAACCCATCCCAAGCTACACCGAAGGCAATGGGGTAAAGGCGTTTAGTTTGCTTGTCAATCCAGAGATTTCTGGGGTAGGACGTTGACTGGCTGGGATTCCGCATGATCATTTCGGCGAGCTACGTACACTTTGCTGAGGAGGTTCATCTGTGATCGCATGTCTCGGCACTCTACTTGTCGCCGATGCGCCAGCCCCAACCCAAACAACTGACGAGACAGGGTGTGATTTCAGCTTGCCCATTGGCCACTCAGAATCCCTGTTCTACAAATCTGGTTGCTCGTCACCGAGACCACACAGCATGACACCAGAGTCATTACCAATTCTCTTCGCTTGGGACGGCCACTCACGATCTAGAATGATCGCCGACCAGTGTTCACGTTGCGACTTGTCTTTGTGAGGTCCTGAAGTCAGGTTTGTGTTTTCGGACAGCTAGGAGGTCCTTGCTTCCTTCGAATAGTCTCAGGGTCGTCCGAACGAGTTCCCAAGATTCATGCATTTCAACTACGCAGCGGTTCTCCCTTAGCAGTACCTTACTCAACGTATTTTGCTGTAGGCTGTGAGCCCGCAGCCTCCTCTCACAGCGGTACGGACGTGCCTGACAAAGGGGTGCGCGGAGGAGAAACTTCCCGCCCCTCCGCGACCCTTGCACGCGCTCTTGGAGGAGCCCCTGTCCACGGAGACAGCCCACCCACACCTCTGCCCCATGGTCAACCCCCGCAGCTCACACCACCTCCAACACCAGCTTGATCCTCGTCATCGAGAAGGTCCTGTTCAAATGCCTCTGCTCGAAGTGAGGGCCAAATTAGATGTCATGCGGAGGCGTCCGGAGGTCCTCATGATGACAAAATTGAGGTTCTTCCTTCTGAAATGAGCCGCCAACTCCCACATTCAGTCCTTGGTAGTGCTCTGCACCCTAAGTGTGCAAAAAGCCAATTCAGGATGCCAGCCAGTCGAGTTCCAAGATTGGCCGCGACGGGGACGCGCCGCTCAATAGCTTGGGAACCGCGGCGGTTATCGACAACTGCAGCTCATTACGTGCGTCCGTCCGTCACTTATGCGCCGCCATGACAAGTCACAAGCATTAACCTTTGAGCTCGAAAATAGCTAGCTTCGCTAGAACAAGGAATCAGTGACTGGGACGGCAGTTGAACAGCTCAAACCTCAAAGATTTGAAGATGATGCCAACTCGTCGAGTTTACGCATAATTATGGCTGCTGTCAGATTAATCTTCTCCCCTGTTCCTCGGCAGCTCGTATGTGAGGCTCGAAACAAATTTCTACGTGAGGAAAGTTGCATCACCGGGTTTAATAGGACAGCACAAACAGGCGGACGGTGACTGTTTGATCGACAATGAGCCGCGAGATGCCTGAAATGCAACATTTACGCTCTGCTGTTCCATTGACCCCGTTTGGGACCCTGAGACTCGATCAGGCTAATCGCTCGAACCAATTGAGACATTGTCTGGGACGTTAAAGCTTTGGCAAAAAGAAATGCGAAGTTGCCGGGAGCCGAACCTTTTCGTTTGGTCAATGGTGAGCCGCATTCCGGGAGTCGTACGAATGTCCCAGACTAGATCATCGTTAGTTGACAGCGCCGCACAATTCGCATTACGACCCAGCTAGGGCACGCATCCACATCACACGGCACGAAGGCTCGTCGGCATCTCATCAGGCAGCATACCTGCTTCGACCTACAGCTTCATCACTATTGGACAGTTCTGCACCAGCGCAGCACCCTTGGTCATAATAAATGCTGCTGAAACGTTGGAAAGGAGCCCGCCATCTTGCCCGAGATGGGTGCGATTGTGACCCGATGCCATTCTTCACACGAAAAAGGTGTGCACAGCACAACAAACTTGGCATTGGTACGAACAGGATGTAACATCCGTTGACGGACTTCTAGAAGATGCAAACATGCCGCAAAGGCGGAGAACAGACGCGTCGCTGCAGGACGGTACGCACTTGCTCGAACGGGTTTGGGCTTGCCGCGGCTGACAGGAGTAGCGCGTGTTCTCGATCCATTCCCTAATTTGTCTTGAGAGCCGTTGCTTCGAAGTTCCGTGGAAGCAACTACTTCGATTCTAACTTTAAGGCTTGTAATCTCGACTTCTGATGTGGAATGTGGTTGGGGCCGTGCTTCAGTGAGTCTTTACATAGAAGGACATTGGTCGTGGCGTGCACACCCCGAGGTGGAATTAAGCCCAATCTTATCGCGGTCATTTCGGGTTGAGCATGCAATGCAAATTGCTCTCACACCGACAGCTGCAGCAGCGAGACGCTCAGCTTCATTTCCGGGTGGCTGAAGCCACTGAGGAGGCAGATCTTGGCGATTATTGTCATGGTGTGTGATGCAGTTGGAATCAAGATCCAAATTGGCGCCATTGATCTTAGGAACCAAGCCAAACCAACAACGGGTTTCAAACGCCATGAACACTCAGTTGTAACCAAAGCACATGGGGGAGCCGCTCCCATTATTTCCATTGCTTGCAGTTCCAAGGAACAAGAACCAGATTTTAATGTTTTTTGAAGCCCCGAACAGGGCAGAGAGCCTGGGCTGTGCACGTCCAACGAGAGGCCAAGATCCATGCAGGGCACCTCGTACGGAAGGTTCAGGGTCCGGGCCTCTCCAGCAACAGGCACAACCGTGTTGCCGGAGCTCCGCCCCATGCAAGTGCGATGCTACGGATATCAAAAAGTCCTTGTCTTTGCGAAGGGGCGAGAGGTTGGGTGTTGGTCCAAAACACACGAGGATCAGACTCACTTCCATTGGCATCATTACAACGGTCAGAGGATACGTTTCGTTCACCTGTGACGTCGGTACCGGATGAGTGTACAAGTACGGCCGCACCAGTGACCAGTCGATTTCCATGATCTGACTAATTACACGATTGCAGAAACAGTGACGAGAACACCACTGTAACCGTGCGCGATCCCGGTCATTACATGCTCTCAGCCCGGACGGATAGGGTCCGTTGAGGTCTGCTTTCCAGAGCTGGACCAATTCGCCAAGGCAGTCTGGAAGGCGTGGAAACTTAGGTCATCGGCAGAAACTCGACATGGAAGACGGAAATTGAAAGCCACCGAGCACATCATGCCTGCGCTCTTCAGCAGTCTGCAGCAGCAGCGCTCTAGCGAAGCTTGGGCTGGGAAGGCTGGGAAGGACGCTCGTGGTTTTCGACCTGTAAAGGGCCACTTTGGACATCAGAAATGCGCGTTGGGGGGAAAGCTCACTGCTGGCTCGCGAAATCCATGCCAAGTGCCACCAAGGTTTTACCACATTATCCAGCAGGATTTTCCTTGTCGCAAGGCCCGCAGCGTGAGAGCTTCCCGGCGGAAGTACACAAAAAGAGAAGGCCTCGTAGTGAGAAAAACCTCTCAAATTCGCAGGAGCGCCAACAGGACCGACCGAGCGGGTCCGGCGCCGGGCACGAAGCAGTTTTCGGGAGGTCGCTTGGGAGCGGGCGGAACGGGATACTAACTGACTAACTGGTTTCAGAAACCTGGCCGAAACCGTAAGCCAGGGGAGGGGAACCAGAGCTCTCGTACCGGCTCTCAGCAACTGGCAGAACGGCCGGCTTCGCACGCCGCCGTAATTGATCCATTCACACCACAAAACCCCGCCCACGTAGAATGGACCCGAGTCTCAATGCGTGACGACGAATTCGACTTGTGCACATCCGTCACTTCACGCTCACCCGCTGACCCACTACCAGAGGTCGATGTTTTTTTGTCTCATCTCATTCGACGACGCTGTCCCAGTCGGGCAAGTACTCGGAGAAGGGGAATGGCTTCCGTCATCCGGTTTGGAGACCACCCACATGGCTTCCATGCGAGCTCGCACCTCACGGCTTACGGTGCTTGCCGGCGGAGGCGACTCAAAAGAGAATCACGGTCGAGAACAAGACATATCGAGTCATATTTCCTCGTCAGCCGCATCATAGAGTCGACGGAGTCGAACTAGATTGGTCATCTCGAGGAGTACCAACATTCGGCAGCTTTGCCCGTCACAGGAGGAGAAGAAACCTTCAGGCGTCAGCATTCGTCAGTGACTTCTGTCCTGGGCTTGCTACCAGTGTGACGGGATTGGACATCGAACGGACCGGATGCGGCCCGCTCTTCGCCGATGAAAGTGTCACCAAAAAGAAACGAGGCATTAACGATTGCGTATCTTGTCCGGAAGCTAGGATGTTGCACGTCCATCCGCACTTCGCTGGAAACAACTTTTCCCAGACAACCTGGCAGGGCCAGGATATGTTGCCATCGCATCACGTTCGTCTCATCCACTTCTCAACCGACCTTTCATCGCCTCCTTGTCTCCCCAAAGAAACCATTCCCACTCACATCCTCGACGACTGTCGACAGGCAAGCAGCTCCACCACCTTCCAAAAGCAAGCAAAACCAAAATGTGACAGACTTGCCGTGGCTATGCCTCTTGGTCTGGGTTCTTGGGCCCGAGACTGCGCTGATCCTAGACCCTTCAGGAATCGCTTGAGGGACCACCACCCCCGCGAAACGAGCGCATTTATCCGACCAGGTTCACAACACGATTTCGGTCAATGAAAACGGATTCGAGTCGCAATATATGAATACTAGCAATAGCCTTATCTCCCTAACAGGCGCGTACAGCAATCGCGCTTTCCTCAGGTACATGAGCCTCGGCTTCTGGTGAACGGGATGTCGTAGCAGCGTACATTGTATACTGATCTCCGGCTTCAGTTGAGGAGTTAGAAGAACACCTGAGAAAGCTTTCTGCTCCGCACTCCGTCACTTCTCAGCAGTCTGGAGGCGCCAAGTGTAGCAACTTATCGTTTGCTGTCTTGCGAGTTGCTGTTGAGAATTCGATCCCTGCCAGGCCAAGTTCACTGGGTTTTCATACTGCTGTGGCATGAGCGGCACCCCCCTTCAATCCCATCACTTTACTTAAACCCCTTCATATGCTTATGCAAGCTTCAATGCAGGCACAAGTCTTGTCGGGGGGTCGAAATGGCTGCGCACTGCAGTTCTAGTGGGCCGACAGAGCCTGGAATGTGGGTGTTGCATCTTGGCATCGCAATTCCGCGCCGTTCCTTAACCTAGATGCTGACTGCATAGCACTAGGCGGCCGTGGCGGCTTCGAAATCGCATCATTATCTGTCCCGCTTGGGGGCCAGAGGGACCACCTACATCTGCCCATGCCGTCATATTGAACTTATCCAACTTTCGCAAAAGCCTCGATGGAACATCTTGCCTTGCAACATTCATCGTAAGGCTACTAACCTCAAAAACTTCCCGTCCTCGTGCTTCATGAACCCCTTTTTGGCGTTCCTAGACAAGCGCTGGGCCCGCCGAGGCGGTGCGTGAACAACTGACAGGGAGGCCGGTCCGATTGGTGTGTTCAGTGGATCGCAGCCTTGTACAGACCAACTCTACGAGAAAAGAAGTTGCGGCCTCGCGGCTCGCCCTACTGCAAATTCACAGTGTGGAGTAGTGATCGCAGAGGATGAGCTAGAAACTTTGACACCCAGAAGCCTCATTTGCAAACGATCACTCTAACTCTGCAGATTGCTTAAAGAGGAGAAAGCTGACCAGCCAAGGTGTTTCGATACTTGTTCCAACTCGTGCGCATTCGTCTCGCGTATATGCAGTTGGAGCAAGGTGCAGGCCAAGCATAATCTGCAGGAGGCATAGGCCGAGGGTGGCGTTCGACACCAAGAAGCATAGTTACGGCCAACGAAGGCAGCAACCGATAACAGTCAACGGCCACCCATGGGCATGTGAGCTGGTTGCCTAGTTGGACCAGCCCCTGCGTCTTGGTTCTGTCAAAGACCTCCCTACCGTGAAATCTGGTATTTCATTTCGCCAAATTGGGCTGTGCGTCTTCGACGTGGACGAGGATGAAGATGCGCGGGCTCGCGTCGACACTATTGACATTTCGACATATCCGCGCCGCGAAGGCAGTCCTCCCAGCAATCTGGAAAGATGAAGGTCCGTCGCGGTTCGAAAAGGAATTGCGTTCTGAACTGGTACCGGCACGTTCCACGATGCTACTTATACGCTCAGGTTTCGTTCGATGGAATTATCCATCTCGTTGATCCACATCTTACCAGGCTGACTCCGCAGGACGGGGTTCTTTGTGCTGGATCCCTTTTCTTCTTAAGGGACGACATCCACAGTGGATTGAACCTGTCGTCGCGTGGTTTTAGGGCCACGTCGAGTAATGATCTTCGCTCAGTTTGTCGGGTTTTGAGTTTGACACAACGTTATAATTGCGAGGAGTAGTATCCCTCTGTTGGATCTCCGATGCAACGTCGGTTCCGAGGGCTCGTTGGGTTCAAGGTTTCGATACTTCGAGACTTCAAGGGTTCACGCATCTCGTGGTGATTGTTGCTTCCGTTCTGCCGCCTTCAACGCAAGGCGAAGAGCTTCTCAGACAATTAATTGATCTGCGTTTGGCAGTGTTTTGGCAGGGTTGATCTTTGGGTACTGTGAGCGAAATTCAAGCGCTGGTTGCGATGGCTCATTAGCCAGTCTACCCTGGCATCCAGCCGCCCCAAAATCGGAGCAAAAGTCCTGCTTCAAAGTTTGTTGAACGAGATGTTCTCGGTTCTGGGGTTGGCAAACAGTGTTCACTAGACTAGAGGTCGTTCTCGAACATCGCCATCTGACGACGAGTCATGTCCTAGGGCTAGGAGACAAGCCTTCCCCCGGCCTTTTTTTTTTTGGGGGGGGGGGGGGGGGGGGGGTAGGAAGGATGGCAGCCCATCTAGTGGGGGATCGGTGATCGTCGGTGGACGGTCTTGTCCCTCTTGGCTTTGGGAACGCTGCTGGAGATCTCGCCAGGTGATGCCGAGGTGACCCGTCGTCCTAAGTTGAGGTTTCGATGACATTGTCAACATCTCGGGTTTCTTTCTGCTTGTCAACGCCGTCGCCGTTACTGAAGGGTATTCATTGCTTTTTGACGTTGAGGTGATCGGTGCCGTTGATGGGTGCCTTGTCCAGTTACGGTTGTTCATGGCGTTCTCTCAACTGAGACATGCTGCCAAACTCGGGTACGACAGCAGGTCTCAGGTACGGGACTTCAAGTGGCTGTTGAAAGCAAAGTGGGAGACCTCTTCCAAGACAACGAACACTCTGGCAGGGCTTGCGAATACGGGGACTTCTTCTGCAGGATCTTCTTAGCTGTATGTCTCGGTCTTTGGGATCGTGGACACCACGCCACGAGGCGTTTGTCTCATGATATCGCGGTTTCCCCTACTCGTATAGGTTGCATGTGAAGCTTCATCAAACCAATGAGGTTGTCGATCGTGTTGACCATGTTAGAGGAGGCATTGGGGCTGTCGTCACGCAGGCTACGCGCCAGGTGACTGACCCAAAGCCGTCCACGATGCTCGTAATTCGACACCAAGTCTCACCGCTTCCAGATAATGAACAAGGTGCGTGGCTCGTTGTCCAATAAAAGCAAAATATGGCCAAAAGTACATGCAACACCAGGCATTCGCTGGTCGTCACCGACCCAGCTACTACTCTGGCCCTCACTGGTTTATCGATGGGAGAGCGGACGGGATCCCGAGTTCTCCAGTGGGTGTGATCGCATGTGATGGTCTCAAGCTCAGAAACTGGTCATGGCTGAAGGTTGGCGGGAGGTGGTGAGAATAACCACTGCTCGGACGTGTCGGTTTCGATATCCGAGGTTGTCTTGAGTTCTGCAATCGCGTGGGGGAAGCAATATGGGCGCGTTTTGGTCTTTCAGACTGTCTGGCACATGCATGATGACTCCGTTGCTTCGGTGTCAGGGTAGCAATTGCTTAAGAATCTCGGGTATCTCTGTATTCCAGTGATTGTGAAGGTCATAAGGAGTGTTCCGTCATTCATGTGCGAGATGTCTCTACTTTCAACTTACCGTCACATTCTGTGCGTAAGTCAAAGATAGGACTGGGAAATGAACGGTAATGAGAAAATCCGAGTCGAGGTGACCAAAATCAACGGAGCCGATAAGCCTTGAATCATGATGACGAATCCAATGAGCCAATGCCCCTTTCATGGCCTTCTAGGCATGTAAGCCAAGGCCTTCGGATGAGCAACGCCATTCTTCATCACCTTTTCAGTGCCTTCAGCGAGTCGTTCTTGATGATCCCTACCATTGCGTTCCAAGCAAAGGCTTCGTGTGCGGGTGGACTGTTGGTCATACTAAAAAACCCATGGTTGCTTCCAGTTCAACACATGATATCTCTTAGACTTCATTACCTTGGATAATATCAAAATCACGACTGCTGACTACATCAACACTTTGATGAGCATGACGTGCTAGTGACAGACATGTAAACCTTTCTGTCCAGCCGCACCTTCGAGATGATCTGAAGCACGTAGTCGGATCAGGTTGGCTCAGATCCGTCCTGACTGTAACCCTGTCCTTCCGTGCCTGTAGAAGATACATCAACCGCGTCGATGAATGTTAGAGGCCAATAACTGGCTACGTTTCCGATTATATCCTAGAAGGTGAGTTTTGTACAAGCGAAGCGACTTCACAGAAACTCTCGTAGACGAGTAGCCTTATTTGTTTTCTGCAAACGTGATAGGCCCTCCTACCGCTTACATGCATTGTTCTATCTATTTGAACACGCCATAAGCCTGCGGCCACTGAGTTCCTTGTTCACCAAATGTGATAAAGCCTAGCTTAGTGTCCGTCGTGGCCATAAACCGACCCAGTGGTTTGACTGGGAGAGTTCATATGCGCATTAACAATTCACTCTCCAACGCTCAGCAAGGTTTCTTGATAAACATTGGCGTGGCAGAAATAAATTATGGGAAGTCTGCGCTTTCACTGTCCTAAGCGTCCCTGAGTCCTTTTCTAGGCTTGGATCTGATGAATATCTGTTCTGCCCTTTGGAACTCTCTTGTTTGCGGCTAGGGCTTGCAACGTCTGGACTTTGGTGCTCTTGCGGTGACCGGATCAACACTTTGAGTGACACACTCAACTCAACACCCACGGCATTTGCGAGCTATGACTGCCGTGTTGGGTGCTGTCAAGGCTACAAAAAGGGGCAATAAAAAAGAAGGTACAAACAACTTAGGCCGGGTGAAAGCCCTCATGAAACCGCAGCCCGTTGGTGGTGAGGCCGGGGGTTGTGGACATTGTAAGGCAAGTATCAAGATGAATATCCAATGATCCGCGCTAGAAAAAATATGTGACGGAAGAAGGCATTTGGAACCCGAATCATCGACACAATCGTACGCGACAGATGCACGACTATGTTGAGGAGAAACGCAGTCTTAGCTCATATACAGGAATAACCCCATTCGAGTGCGCTGACTGAATAGCGAAACCTTTGGGAACACCTGTGGAGTCAAATGGAACAGCACCGCAGATATCATGATATATCAAAATTCACGACAGTCTCCCCAGCGTGGCCCTCGGAAGTCGACTTTCCAAAGAATTTCACTCCAATGCCACACAGATTGAATTCTTTATTGTCCCGTCAAGCGTCTCATTGGAAGCATAAGGATACCCTGTTTGGATTAACAAGGGGTTGTGGCCAATTTTGTGGTTCTCTCGACTGGGTGAACAATCAAGTTGGAGGGATAGTTGAGTAGTATGAATGCCACCGTGGAATCGTCGCAGTATCGCCAGATCTTGCCACAAGCCTGCTCTCCTGGAAACCTACCAACAGATCACCGTTCTGGCCCAGCATCTCCATTGGCCCCAGAGTATTCATCCGAGTACCCCCGTCCGAGAATTGCAATGCCCTTCTTCTCATCTGCTACTGCAAAAGAATGAGGGAGGACCTGCAGCTGAGTTACAACACAGACGATCTTGCTGAGGCGTCAACTCTGCGACGACGCGCAAAGAGTGTTCCAGGTTCGTTTTTCAGAAAAAGGGGTTCTCATGAGACTGGCCGTACAACCTTTCTCTCGCCGTAAGAGAAAGTCTCGACGTTTCCCAGCCTTGACCAACGTTTTCCTCCACCTGCTTCCGCGTCGCAAGCCGCTCCGTCTCTCGGCCGCACCAGTTATCGCACCCAAACAGACTGCGCATATAAGCAAGCATCTGAAGACACGACCAGAGAGCCGTAGCAACCCATGAGTCTATCCTTCACCCGTATTCAGAGCAGCTTCATCGTTCTGCTGTGGTCAGAGCCTTGGGCAATGGGCGTGTTTCCCCCGGACGAACCTTCAAGGCAAAGCCCCGGATGCCGAGTAATAACCAGCCCCATCGCCCGCCGTCGCCCTCGTCTGATTATTCAATCGCCTTGAGCATTCAGCTCACAATTTTGTTTTTTGTTTTTAACCTGTTTTCAAGATACACCTCCATTGCAACTGCATCGTGCGTAGTGATCATGACCGTGGCATCTTGCCATCTCCAAACAAGGGTTAACTGCCGAGATGGCTAAGGCGGTGACAACGGAATGCCCCTCGCCAAGGTTGCTTATACCGCGAAAACAATGGGCTGGAGACTGCGTGTAACTCAAAGTCTGGAGCGGCACACTATGAGCATCTTCAGGCCATAAGTGAACCTGCCGATGCACGAGACATGGTTTGGGACGCCTGCGGCTTACGTGGTTTGTGAGATGACCAAGACGAACGCCACGAAAAACTCCAGGAAAAACATCATGTTTGCGTACTTTTTGCATTGCTAACAAATCAAGAGGGCAAAGCTCACTCATCATGTCGTTCTCCATCTAACAATGATCATGATAACTTCCCGGGGGAAGAGAGGCATGCCCTCTGCCACTGCCCTCGACCCGAGCTCCGGTCTGCTTCTAGCCCTATGCTCACGAAACGACCAAAAAATGTTGGAAAGCAGCAAACAAGCAATGATAAATACAATTACAATACTCAACACCATTATGTTCCAAAAACGCCGTGTGAGGAACCCTTCAATCAGTTTGAACCGGCCGGCTGCCGTGCCAGCCCAGGTATATGTGCATTGAAAGCCCGGGCAGGAGAGAGAGAGAGAGAGAGAAGATGCAAAAGCCTTCGTAGACATCCGCCGAAGTAACCCTCATCATCGTCGTCATCATGTCGCAATGTCGTAGACATCATACCAGCCAAAGCTGGATGCCACCCTTTGAACACCAGTATCCTTTGCCGCAATCTCTAAGGTTGCCAAAACCCAACGCCAATTCATGCAGATCCACATGGACCGGTCGTGATCATCATCATCATAAGTGGTTAGTAAGCTGTCGGCATTCACCTAAAGGCCCTAAGATGCGTACCCAGGACGAAAGCGACGGGGCCTGGGGTGTTCCTACGCCCCAGAAACCTTTCGTGCTGTCGAGGCTGCTGTTGCGGACATGGCTGAGTTGCCCACGCTGCCGATGCGGCCACTCGTCTTTCGTACTCCATCCTTGGTCCTCAGAGGTGAATCGCCCGACCGCTTACTGCCACGAACCTTGGTGAGAACGCCCGATGCGCTGCTAACGCGGTCACGATCGACCTGCTTGACGCGTTGTGTCCCGATGTTCTCCGCGTCGTTGCTGGCATCGTTGTCGATGAACGTCTGGTAGACAGTTGCCGCGGAGTGACTAACTGACCGCTTCTCACTGCGAGCAGGCGATTGCGAAGTCTTCCTATGTGTGCGCATCCGAATATCCCATTCTTCATCGGATTCGGCAGGCCCACGAGACTGCTTGTGAACAGAGATGACCTCGGTCTCCTGGTGAACGGCGCCCTCTTCGTCCAATGTTGTGTGGTATGAAGGAGCTCGTTGGTATGGATGATGGCGGTCCGCCCTGTTGGTTTTCCTTGGCTGGCCCGGTGTTGGCGCAGGGAGGTAATCTTCTTGGACCCCAATGTTATTGCGGTCCTGGTCGACTTCACTCAATGGCGTCCGGTTTGATGTGCTGCGGTGAGGGGGTGTGGATGTCTGGCCGTTGCGAAGGGAGGTCTTTTGCATGGCGCGGATGGGAGTGCTGGGGGCAGCGGCGTTGGCAGCCATTTCCTTTCGGAGCTTGCGTTCAATGCGCTCCTCAACCCACCACTCGCGGAAGACACCCTGGTTGATATGCAGCCAGTGTTGTTGAGGGCCGACGACCATGCCAGGGCGCATGAAGCGCATGAAGGCGATGATCTCGTTGGCAGTGAAGCCGTGGCGGTAGATGAGATAGGCGCCAATGAGGCAGCCGGTTCTTCCGAGACCGGCCTTGCAGTGAACAGCGATGCCCTTCTTCTTGACAGTGATGGTCTCGTGCGCTAGCCTGATGAACTTGCGGACGGTTGTGAGAGGCGGGCAGGTGCCATCGTCGAAGATCATGTCGAGGTGTGAAATGCCCATGGACTCGAAGAATGAGGGGGAGTAGAGCGGCGAGTTGAGACGGACAACGAGGCCAATGTTGCGTTCAGTGAAGTGCTTCACAACGTTCTTGAAGGGCTGGGGCAGCGTCTCGTTCGCATCTAACTGTCCAAGAGACTTGGGAAGCGCGTCCCATTCCTCAGTGCCTTCAATGATCTTGGCAACGGGAGTGTGTTGCGGCGATGCAAAAGCAAGGAAGTGAGGCGTGATCCAGTTGAAGTCTCCGTGCTCTACCCTTTCGTACTTCTCGTATTCGTCGAGGTCAAAGTTGTCCAAGGCGCAGCAGCCCTCCTCCTTGGCTTTCCACACACCGTAAACGACGTCCTGAACGGTGATGCCGTAGTCGGCCTGACTGTATCCAGCGTCACGGAAGGGCATCAGAGGGGGGTCGACCTGAGCGATGGGGGCGAGGGCCAAGTGAGGAGGCCAGTTCTGGATCAAAACCATGTAGCAGGCGAGCATGCAAGCAGCGTTGGCACGGCCTGAGCGATGGTCAGCGTGTGAATTTCATACTTGTTCAGCGACGCTACTCACTTCTGGGGTCAGCTCTGCTCCAGAACACGATTGGGCGATCCTTGTTCTCCTTGGCACCGAGCACATCGTGAAACTGCAGGGCAAAGCGGTACAGGTGGCCGATGTGCAAAGGGCCAAAGTCGTGGTGGAAGGCATTGTAGAGAAGCGTGTCGTCGACAGAGAAGTAGTATGGCGCAAGACGGGCAGAGGTCTGCACAGGGGTGGGGCCATCGGCGGCTCTCTGAGATCGCTTTCTGGGGGAGGTCTGAACAGGCTCGCCGTAGGGAAAGATGGTTTCGGCCGTGGGAGGGTGAATATAAGCAGCCAGATACAGGCGATCTGGGATAATGGTGAGAACAGAGATCGGAAAGTAGGCGCAGTAAAAGTAGGGATGAATCTGCTGCGAAGCCAAGCTCACAACATCGGTCGTTGCGCTCAAGTTGCTGGTGCGCGACGACCTAGGGGACTGGCTTTGCGCAGAATAACGATGCGACATGACGGCGATGATGATGCGGATGAGGCATTCCGTTCGCGGGCACGGGGGGCCTGGAAGCTTACCTGGGATATACTCGATGACTTGGCCCATGTTCGGGCTCTTGGAAGAAGGGGCCATTGGTCTCGTGACTCTCTGTTTCCTCCGATTATATCGATATGAGGCAGTTGCTCTTGCGCGCGCAGGATGTAGATATGTCAAGCGAGCGGCCTGGTTCGGAAAGGATAAGGCAGGTGCCGAAATTATCCAGAGATGAAGCTACCCTTTGTATGCAAAGTATGCGCGCAAGGGGAAGGTGGCGACGGGAGGTATGAACTGGTGTCCGTGTTGGTTTGCGGCTGCTTGCGGTGTGCGAGCAACAGGAATGTTGGAATCGGCCCTCTGAAACAATAACAATAACAACAAGATCTGTAGTTCGGGTCGTCGGCGGAGTAAGGTAGCTGCCAGGCCAGTAGAAGGAATTGCACGCCAAGAAAGGGTGGGAGGAAGCAAGCGCAATGCACACCGAATGGAAATAAAAAATATTTCCAAAAGGGCCGTCGGAGGATTGGGCAAAACAGATGAGGATACGAAGATGGGTAAAAGGAAGGTATTTCCAAATCCAGGAGCGAGTGACGACGGTGTTTTTGTATGGGTTTGGTGTTGTTTTTGGCAGGAGCGGTCAATATGGGGCCCCGGCTCAAAACAGCAAAGGTTGAGGTGTTGTTGCGCACCTTCAGCGCCTAGCTTTAGCTTGCTGGGTCGGCGTGGTCGCTGGGCTGCCGGGCTGCCAGCCGTTGTCAAGACAACCTGCCAGGGGAAGCACTGACCATGGGCGCCTCCTGACGAATCGTTCGACGGGGTCCAGCGCCTCAGGCAACCGCACGGGCACCCGCACCCGCACGCTACCTTGCCCTTCCATGCAATGCAGCTGTAAGGTAGGGAGGTATTAGAAGGTAGCTGTACTACACCTTATTAGTAGCTGTAGCTGTGCGTGAGATGTGCACATCGACATTGATTGAGGTGGTGCCCTGCCTGCTTTTTTGACAACTCGGAGACCCTCAGACTGCGGCTGGGCTGGCTGCTCTAGACCCGAACCAGATTTTGGGACCCTTTTCTGACGGCTGATTGACCACTGTCCGTCGTCCACGAAGGAAAGGCCCCGAACTCCCGTGCTCTTCAACTAGGGTGATTATCATATCAAAACAAACCAACAATCTCCCCCCTCCCCTCCTTTGCTTTGGGTCGCTTGAGTCACTTCCGGGTTGAGTCTAGGCTTGCTTATCGAGGGGCGCTGCCGCAGCACCAGGGCAACCCCACGCCGTCCACATCATCAATCCATTGAACCTCAAAAGTACCTAAGGGTATACTCTCACGCAGTGTTTTACCTGGGCGCAATGCAATACTTCCAACATCCATCCATCCCCCTCAGCTCCCACAAGACAGCCACTTGAAGGCGATCGTGTGCGCATGCGCTGTCGCGTGTCATGTAGTCTGATCCCGCCGTGGAGACAACACTTTGGAATGGCGGGGACGTCTGAGTTGTCTGATCCATCTGAAAGGAAGAGCCCGTCACTGTGTCTGTTGTATCCGTAAAACGGGTGAGGTCAAGTGTGGTTGGTTTTCGGGACACCTTTTTTTGCGCCGCCGCGCTCCAATGACGGTTTCCCGTCCCGCCGGCACCACGGCCAATCCGACCAGCTCAACTTTCCCCATTCCAGACCCCTCCAACTTTTTGCGCCCAGACAACCAACCCGTCAACCGCAAAAATGAACCACACGATTGACGACGAATTCCCATGCTCGTTGTGAGGAAGCGCCCTGTTTTTCGCCCAATGTGTCGCATTGTGTCATTTTCTCCTCCCCAAAAAAAGCAATACTAAAGAAGAAGAAGAAGAAGAAGAAGGAAACATTCCGCTAATGCAGAAGCCGCCCGCAGAACTATCGACGTCCCGTTCCCTACCCCGCGCCTGGCGTCCGTAGCCCACAAGGCCCTCGCCGTCGATAAAGAACTGTCGCCGCTCGTGAGACGCACATTCTCCATCGAAGAGAGCCCCTCCGCTGGCGATGCTGCTTCTGCCATCCTCCGAGTTCACTACCAAGCCACCACGAATCGCATGCTCCGCGTGTCCGTCAACGGTCTAATGGAGAGCCTGAACCTCGTCGTGGAGGTCATGGAGGAGCTGGACGTCGACGTTCTGGAACACCACAAGGACGGCCAGTAGTTTTGTGTGTCACACGGAGTTTAGGTGGGGGGAGCTGGCTGGTCTTGGTTTCGGTTTCGGATGTCAAATCACCGACAGGGAAAAAGCACACGCACGCACGCGCGACGGAAGGGAACAGGGACGATGCATCATGGTTCTTTTTACATTTGTGATACCCTGAAAATATAAAGTCACACATTGTGTGCCGAGTCTCGTGACGCTTGGAACATAGTCCATGATCACTGCATGTCGATACCGTATGCTAAGTCCTAATCTAGAAGCTCTAGAACATGAGAGCTGACCCAAGCACGCCAGTTTTCGCCATGGTATATGCCAATCAAACGACTGCGAAAAACACAGCTTGTGCCTCCCGCAAATCATACAAATCCAAATAACCAACCCTCTATGCTCCTAGATTATCTCGTATATCATCCCTGTCCGCTTTTCTCGCTCATGTAGAGTGTATGAAGACCGTGAGCCTCCCCCCATGCGCGTTTCCATTATTCCGTCGAGGTTTCGGTCTGCTCCGCTGACCCGCGGACTGATGCCTTCTCTTGGAGTTCCAACTTTCTCTCTGCCTCTTCGGCCCTCTTGTTGGCTTCCGCCACTTCTTGCTTGAGTTGTTTGATGTACTCAATCGCGAGCTCGACAGTGCTGGCCTTGCTATTTGGTGCTCCTCCCGCCTTGTCCTTTTCCTTCCTCTCCTTCTCGGCGTTGTCGCTTTCGCCACTATTCTTGGAGTCCTTGACAGGCTGAGGAAGGAGGGTTGCGATTTCTTGCAAAGCCGAGTTGATGCGGTTTCGCCGGCCCTGTTCCGCAATCTTGTGAGACGTACGCTTTGACGTGAGGTTCGTAGACAGCTCGCTGGGGTAGTGGACACCGGGAACCGTGTTTCCTTCGAGGATGTTCTGGTAATTGGATTTGGAAGCCAATAAACGGGACGCCGTATCTTCGGCGGAAAGACCGCCGGGCGTACCAGGTAAGAGAGGCTTGATGCTGGGCGATATCCTCGGTCGCAACGCAGGTGACACGTGGACAGAACTGACACTTCCTCTCTTGCTCTTGCTGCCTCTGGCCAGCAGCTGAGGCGTTTTCCTTGCAGAGGGACCCGACGATCCTGGAGCAAGATTGGGGCTTGCACTGGCCGAAGCAGCAGCGGCGGGTTTAGCGAAAACAGGTGAAGGGAGCGGCTGGAACGACGCTGCCCTCGCCGAGCCGGGATCGGACGGCGACTGGGTCGGAGTTGCTGTATCGATACGTGGAGGTTGAGGTCTGGAGTTGAAATTCACAGATTCGGGAAGTTCGAAGGATTCTATGTGATCCGAAGGTCCGAGGTCCTGCGGATTTGACGATGTCGAGTTGTTTGCACTCGATGCGGGGAGTTTCATAAGAGAGGCCGGTGTGGCAGGCGACGGCTTCCCCTGAATATGAGCTGGCATCGCCGGGTGCGGCTGGGGCTGAGGTTGCGGTTGAATGAAGGGAGATTTGCTCGACTGCCTGTGGGGGACTGGCGGTGGTGGCATATCCGACAGGTTCTCGGGCGACACGGATGCGTTTTCGGACTCCTCGCTGCTCATATGACCCGACAGAGCAGTCGAAGGCAGCATTTGATCCAGTCCATCCTCGTTGACTTCTTGCATCTCACTCAGAGCTTGTGACACCATCTTCGGTGTGGGCCCTGCCTTCTTGCGCTGGGGCTTTGCGATGGGTGACTGACGGACGTTCGCCTTCGCTTTAGCTCTGGAAGCGTTGGTTTTCCGGGCCTTCTTAGACAAATCAACAACTGACGGCTGCGCATTGGTTATGTTCGTCTCAACCTCCATCTCGGCCGGTGAGTTGTGAGCAGACAGGGACGAACGCCTATCGTACAAAAGACCCTGATCACTCTGCGCATGGAGAGCCGGGGATGTGAGAGGACTGAAGTAGGTGCTTGGGATGTTAAAGCCGCCAGGTTCCATCTGAAAATGCGGATCCAAAGGGGTTACTGCAGGCGATACCAAAGGGGTGAAGGCCATCTACCAAGATCAGCACTGCGCTTTCGGTATTTGTTAGTTGTAGATGAGGCTTACATCTTGTTGTTCCTTGATACGCTGGTAGCGGCTGTCAAACATGGGCGTATGTCGCTGCTCGGAATAGAACTGATTGCTCGCAGGAGGCATCTCGAGACTTTGCGGGGTTGGTGGAACAGCGTGCGACGAATTTGCATAGTATACATGCTGTTCTTGGATCTGGCGATGCTGCTGCTGCATACGTTGCTGCTGCAAATACTGGATCTGAGCGTCGATCTCACTAATAGCGTCCGTCGGGGTATGCGGAGGGATCATTTGGGTAGGGATGGCGGGGTGGGCGGTCGCCGTCGTCATGTTGATGAGTTGCTGTTGCATGGCAGAGCCGGCATTTCCCAGGACCATGTTGGCGTCGGTTCCTCCCATCTGAGTGTCCAATTGCTCGCGTCCTGGTTGCATCATATGGGGGCCATTTCCTGCCTGGTAGTCGTTGAAGTCGAAAGTCATCGAGTCGCCCATGCTTCCCATACCGCCCATATTCAAAAACTGCTGAAATTCATCGTCATGGCCAGGCGCCAAGGCTGGGTCTTGGGGGTTCCAGGATGCGGCGTCCATCATGGCGACACTGATTTTCCGAGCCGCTCAATCGGATTCCGACCTCCTAGTTTGGCAAGAAAAATCCCAATGCGCCGATCTCTTTTTCGTTGACTCTTTTTCGCTCAGTGCGAACAGCACAAATTGTCAGGATGGCAGATCGATAACGACAGTCGTTGAAAGAGCTCGGGTTTAAATCGGTCGGTGGTGGCCGATAGGCTGCACATACGGCAGGGAATGCGAAGCGCCTCTTGCCGTGGGGTAGGTAAGGTAGGTAGGTAGTGATCCGAGTAGCGTGGGGAGAAGGTATTAGGGCGTAAGGTGAGTAACGTAGGTAGTAAGGTGAGGCTGGAGAGCGAGTCGCGCGGTGCCTCGCGCCGAAGATATTCGGGGAGCGACTTGTTCTTTCCCGCGCTTATTGCTTCGCAGCGACTTCGAATGAAGAATCGAAGAAGTGATGACTGTGGCAGGAAAAAGGATGGTGACAGCAGAAAACCTGCCTCTCTTGTTGGAGAGAGGCTGGCAGAAGGACGAAGGAGGCAGTGGCAGTAGCAGCAGCGGACGAGCAGCTGATAATGGTGGGGGGACCACCCCCGGAGAAGGATGGATGGAGGTGGACAGCCTGGATGGGGTGGTTAAGTTGCACTGGCATTGGGCGACGATGACTGGTCAGCCGGCGCCGTAGACACTTTTTTTTTTTTTTTTGGCGCATTTCGGCGGATCCCAAGATTTGGTTCTTGCCAGGATGCCGCTAACTCCAAGGGAACACTTGTGAACTGGACCGTGCTCGCTCCAACCCAACGCACTCAACCTCTCTAGGACCTCCCTGTCTTGGACTATTCTTTGCAGCAGTTGGTGCCGACCGACACGCGGTAGACCGAACGATACAGCGACGACGTCTCTTTCAGCCTTGAGTACTAGGTAAGGTAACGAGTTGAAGAATTTGAAGAGTCAGAGAGTTGAAAGCAGGGGCGGGCCTCTATCATCTCTCATCTCTCATCTCTCATCTCTCATCTCTCATCTCTCAGTCTCGGATCTCACTTCTTCTTTACTCACTCGACACTGCTTGGGATACGAAACAACTGCCTAACAAGGTTTCATGTCCGGTGCCTTCTTCCACCTCCGGAAATATCCGCCTTCGTCAGTCCCTTCACGACTCGAGGATGTGTGCTCTGTAAGGCGAGACACATGACCTCAAACCTCAGACACCCTGAAATACGGCAGATCACTTGGGAAAAATCACCAATGGGTTTTGAGGTAAATGGCTTGACTACAACTAAGGTACAGTTTGCATCTTGCGGCCCTGCCTGCCCCGACGACGATTGAAGGGTCCTGTCTGTGCGGGCTGAGGACGACCCTGACTACCTTAGGTACCTTCCCACAGTCCCGTCCCTTCTCCATGACCATGACTATGACCATGACCCTCTCTGCAGAGTCTCCGATGGGACGAAAACCCCCTCCTTTCACAGTGTTTGGGTATCCTCCTGGCCCCTCTTCGAAATGATTATCGGGGAAACAATAAGCTGCGATGGCTAGTCGTTGAGGAAACCCGGCGCATCGCGCCCGCCCTTTCAAAAGTTCAAACCCACGATTCCCCCGTCAGAAGAGCGGAGGGTCAATAACCTGAGAAAAATTCTCACACGATGTCTTTCTTGGGCAGGCGCTCCGATCACCATAAGACTCTAGCCAACACAGATTAGATTTAGTGGGCCACGTCCCTCGTCGGTAACGGCGCCGGCGGCCACGCTACGCGACTTGGTCGCAAGCGAAGTACGAAGCAGTTGGAACTTGACCGATTCCAGGTAAGGCAACGGGCTGCGGCGGGCTCCCAGCCACCCTTTTGAGTTGGTGGACGGACTGCCGTTCGTTTGACAGCATCGAGAACGAGAAAAGAGGAAAGCCAAGGCGACATGTCAAGCAACAGGGCGGGTGGGCGCCCGAATACTGGGCGGTCACCACATTCCGTCCCGGCTGGCGGAGTAGGTTATGTCCACATGTCCACTGACCTCGAGTCGGGGTGCCATCCGAGTTGACAATGACAGGCACTGCTGTGAGATTCAACACCCTGACCCGGAATCGGGGGCATGCGCTGCCGCATGTCATGTACGAGAACGGGTACCAGACGCTGATTGAATGTAACGTCGTTATACGGAGGAGAGTCCGAGTTAATTAACACGACCGTCAAGACTAGTTGAAATCCAAGCTTGGAATCTTGCGAGTGTGAGTGTGAGCCCTAATCTGGCAGGGAACTGGCCTCAGGCTCGGGAGGTCATGATCGCCGTTGTTACCCCTCTCTCGGGGTTTTTGATTTGTGTCTGGGTCTGGGGACATCTTGACTCTTCTTGAGGCATCAAAATAGTGAAGGTAGCATAAGTCGGTGAATCCGTCAGACGACGAAGTAAAGCTGAGGTTGAAGCAGTTGCGAAAAGGCAGCCAGCCCCTCGTTTTCCCGACTTCTTCCGCGGACCTAACCTTCCTATGCAACTCCTTAGGTAACACTGTTCTAGACCTTCACGTGCGGCCGTGGGGGTTCCCAACCTGGAAGGCGGGGTGTGCCAGGGGTACGTACCTTGCCTACTCAAGGTGAGGAAGGTGTGGTGCGTGCTTCGAATGGAGGTGGGAAGGAGAGTCTGCTGCTGCAGACGGTCCGAACTGCTAACTGCGAACCGCGAACTTCGGACTGCGATCGTCGCTTCCTCCAAAAATGCCAAATTATGTGATTCATTTTTACGAGTCCTGCGTCTGCGTCTTTCTCTTTTGCCCCCCTCCTGTATTGACCTTTCGAGTCTCCCGGCTTCTTCAACCATGACATATGTCAAACCCATCTTTGGAATCTAGTCGCCGTTCCCTGCAGAACTCATCCGTCATTTATTTACCTCCACTCAACCAGCCGTTAGACGTCATCTCCAACTCAATAGACTTGGCCGCAGAACAAACAATGTCGATCTTCGACATTACGCGCAGAACAAAAAGAAAAAAACCAAAGCTCGGCAGCGACAAGAGCAGTCTAGTGCGGCTGCAAGTTCCAGCTCTCATACAGACAAGGACATGCACCTCGAGTGCCCGGACGCCGCACCGCCCTAAGTCCAAAGAAGGCACGCATGCCGACGGCTGCTTGCTGCTTTCCGACAGACGGAAATTCTTGAATCCTCCTCTTCTTCGCCCAGTCTGAGCCGCAACCGGTCTAAGAAGTTACCGTCGATGGAGCTTCAAAGTCGACGGGTAAACGGGCTATGCATTCGAGCATTATCGCACTGTAGTCTGTCTGTTGTGACCTTGCATGGCTCTGGGAATATTAATATTTGGCAGCCAGTAGACTATGCGACCGAATCGGGGCGCATCTTACCACTCCCATTCAACCCCAACAGCCACCCATTCCAACGGCAGACGTGTTTTTGCCGCGCCGAACAGGCGTTGTATGCTCTAGCCAGGGTGCGTAGTTTCAGAGCATTGAACTTCGGACCCGGTGCAGCCATTCGTGCCATTCATGACCCCCGCGCGTGGGATACGTCAGCTGCTGCAGGACGGGAAGCTGTGTGGAAATCTGAATGCCGGAGCGAACGGGCCCAGACTCTATTGGCTAGATTTCTATGCCATGGGATGTCATTCCCGATCTTGAAATGCACAAATACGTGCGATTCTTCGCCACCATTGATGGTTGGGAACAGCTTCTGTCCTAACATGAAGGGGGAGAAGTCAAGAAGTCTTGAAGATAGGTCTTTGTCGTGCTGCACTTTTAGTGGCAATCGCGCCATCGCCATCGGATGCCAACCTACACAGAGCTCATGTAGTCACGTCTACGCTGCAAGATGTTCGTATGAAACAGAAGCAGGGCCTACTTATCCGGAATGAGGCCTGCTTAAACCACAAGAAGTGAAGATTTGGCGAGCCATCAAAACTCCGTTTGTAGCGCCGTCCAGCATATCAGGGCATGGATTTCGGGTTTCGGAGAGGAAGCGCGGCTCCCATAGTGAGGCTGAGAACAGCTGTGAAGACCGATCCCCACGATCATATTGTCTCAAGATTAGCCAAACGGCGTGCGCGTTCTCGGTTCATTGGCCCACTTGCCTTCGATCAAAGACCTCTTACAGTTAGCACGAGACTGTTGTGCACGAGGGAAGCGAGTCAAGGAGGCGGATACAGAGAAAAGAAGTGCACGAGGAAAGCGAGTCAAGGAGGCAAATACAGAGAAAAGGGGTGCAAGACGAGGCGCCAGTTTTCCCGATTCTGTGGTGTTTGGGTAGCTAGCGCCACGCCTCGGCGGAGAGCTGATATCAATATCTTCCGCATCCGGCAGAAGGTTTGGGATCAGCCTTAACCAATCCCCTGGGTCTTCCTCCCACCAGCCATGTCTCGCCTTTCATACGCGACTGACTGTTTCGGCGGGCAGCTCCAGCTGTTCCATTCCAACCTTGAGATTGCGCGTGTGGCTTCAGAGTTCCGAAGCGGCCACAGCAGCCTTTGTGGCAGTTTCTTGGTATGTTCTGGGCCGCCCGCAATGCTCTTCCCAACATCCGCCGAATGCGGTCAAGAACCCCTCGAGCCTGGCTGGATTTCTTCATCGCTTTGGTCCCGATTCGGTCTTCGTCTTATATGTATGAACCCCTCTTGAGCTTACTTTCCTTTTCGCCCTCGATCGCGAATGCCAACGTCCCGTCGAACGACGTCTTTCACATCCAACGTCTGGTTGCTTCGACAGAACCCGTCACCGTTATCGAATCGAGCCGTGTACGCTACGAACGTCTGGGTGTGGCTCGGATGTCATATTCAACATGGGAAATCCAGTAGAGATGATCGCGGAGTGTTGGGTGTGGTTTCTCCTTGCTCTATGTGCGGTCGTGGGCCGATTGTACGTTCGAAACCTGTCGACTCGGATCAGATCTAATTCTTCTGAAGCACGTCACAGTACATCGTTCGAAAGCGCAACTTCATCAAGGAGGTCCCGCCGGATGACTTCCTGATGTTGATCATAGCTGTACGTAAGAGCGGCCGACATCTTCATCCCCCAACGCTGCCCAGTTAGCTGTGATAGTATTTTGCAAAAGCCGCTGCGTTAACATGTGTCTTTGATCTTCAATAGCTCACATATACGACGGCAATCGTATCGTTTTTTACGTACTTCCAATTCATGTCGGAAATCGACCTCGACAACATCACTCCGGAGGACAACTTCGTCAAGGGCCGACAGCTGGGGATCCTGAATATCCTCGCCGAGACCGCCATGCAGACGACTCTATGGGGCAACAAAACTTGCATTCTGCTACTGTACATCCGTCTGACGTACGTTTGGTTTCCATACTCGAGTCCACGTGGCAAAGACTGACTCTGGATCCACACAGCTTCTTCGGCCACCACCGCAGGCTATGGATGCTGGTCTCTGCGTACATCGGCTTGACATATGTCTCTGTCATAGTATCCTTGTATGGGGGATGGTGTCGACCATTCACGGATTATCTCGTTCTGGTGCCAAACAATAGTGAGTTATGGAGCCGCGTCTCAATATTGATGGTATGGGATCTGACAGTTTTTCTCCTCAGTGGAATGCTTGACCTGGAAGCACTATAACATCCTGCAGATAACGTGCAACCTCTCCACGGATCTCATCTTGCTGATTATACCCGTCTGTCTCATCAGCAGATTACAAATGAAGCTCGGGAAGTATGTAGGCACCCGCTCATACTCAATTCTCCGGGCCGCTCCTAATCATTTTCTTCCAGGAAGCTTCTACTCGTGTGCCTCTTTAGTCTCGGCATCTTCGTCGTAAGACCGTCTCCTCTTACCCCTTCCCCGATGGACATGCCCTAACGTCCGCCACCACAGATGCTCGCGGCGATCCTCACAAAAGTCAGCGTCTTCCAGAACTCCACCGCACCAGTCTGGTTCCTCTGGTGCGTCCGCGAAGTCAGCACCGCGATGCTCGTTGGGAACCTCGCTCTCTGCATGCCCATCTTCCGCATGTGTTGGCGCTTCTTCTTCCCGCATACCGGCACCACGACGGCACAATCGAACACGTCCGCCGGCGTGGCGACGAAGAAGTCCGCGGCGACGTGCGACACGGGTTGCGGGGAGTCGTCGAGGTGGGGCTCCTCGCCGCCGGGAAGTCGGGTCAATGACGATGTCGAGTTGGAGGCATATGGGAATAGCGAGTTGAGGAATACGAAGAGGAGGTTCTCGATTGATGAGCAGAGTGTGTGAGGGGACTTGTTGTTGCGGGCGGCTGCTTTGTGTTTAGCGAGCGACGACGTTTATTACGGCTTTACAATATCCTAGTCCATTTAATTTAGTTTTCATTTCCCATATGACGTTGCAGATATGAAATTGCAGATCTTGGTGTGTTCTTAGATTAACAGTTTCCAAATAGCCGGCGAGGGATCTCTCAACAGTACGTTGACAAGTTCTGACCGCGTCCGAGGTTCTATTGGAGATGTGCATTTACTACGATGGCTGGATATTCTTTCCTGGAACGATATAGGCGCAATCAGATTCGGTTTGAACGAACCAGCTTCGTCAGGGCAGTGCCCCCGGGATTCGCTGTCTTTTCTTCATTACTTGTAGCGGAAGAATGCATTTAGTTACATTACTGGACTGAGTGTGCCTGTCACCAAGCTTAGGCTGTATATGTATGTTTCGAGTGGCAACTCTAAGCCCCTGCTGGACTCGATTACTAGTCGTCATCGTTGTTCATCGCGTATTCGGTGGTGTATTTCAGAGCTGCTCTAGCAACCGCAGCAGCTTTCCTGTTCCCAAAACCCAACACCTTACCAACCTTTATGTATTAAATTCCCCTATTTGTTGTGTTGAACATAGACTTCTCTCAATGCTACCTACATGATATGAGTTAGAAATTCAACCCCATGCATATGCCTCCATTCCCGGTCAAGGCGCAGTGGTTTTTCTTACGTTGCCCTTCAAATTTCAACTATGCATCTTGACCTTCGCATTCTGCCCAGAACCCCGTGCATACCCCCAACTCCTCCGAAGAGGAGCCGCGTGAAAGGGATGCTGAGATGAGTTGGCACACAAGATGAGTCTCGAGGTACAGAAATTCGGTTCCCTCAAGACGATTCTGTCTAGCCGTGGTAGTTGTGTGACTGAACCGCTTGGGTTCTCAAGCATACTCGTGCTAGCTGAGTGTATACTTAGCTGACACGATGATTAAAGCACCTCATGATTCTCCATGTTTTCACAAACCTTGACCTCCTTCGGCATCTCCGTCCTCCTGAATGCATCGAACAATCACTCTTGAACTTGCTGGCGTGGGCCAGTTCTTACCTCATCACATTCTGATGAAGACAAACCTGGTCAAAAGCCTAGGGGAAATGAATGTGATCTCCACTCAACTCCGGCCCAACGGCAACGTGAACAAGGGCCGCAAAGTCTTGCTGAGATGAGGAATGAACTGCTCCCGAAGTGCCAAACAAACTCGTATGAGAATTTCCAAGTTGCACATCTGCCTCGCCCATTCTTGGCGGATTGTAACAACGTCGCTTCGTGGCACTTACTTCAGCGTTGTTATCCTTCCCACGGAGTCACAGCCTCGAAAACCCGGTCCTGAGCACGACAAACGATCACGACTCCACGAGGGGCATATTTATTAGCCCTCCCATGGTTACTCGATCTCGGTCCGAAATTTTCAGTCCATCCGATACGACCAAGCCAAGCTAAGCAAGCTCCTCGGATCTTGTTGTACCGGTGTAGCCCTCTCCCCAGCCCCTGAAAGCTGAGAGAATCCCCCAAAAAGCCCACAGACCTGCGACCTTCCTCCTTCAAAAAAACCTGCAGGCCGTAGGCTGAACCAAATATTTCGCGACGATGGCTGCATCTGATCTAGAGATCCACCGAACGCAGACAGAGAACGCTAAATGCACAAAGCTCCTCCTCCTGGTAGTCTACCCAGAACGCTTCACCCGCTTTTGCACCGTTTCAATCCTCTGGCGTTCAAAAAACGCGGACGACCGCGTCGATTCAACGACAGAGACAACCCTAGCACCACATGGCACCATGCCAACCGAAATGCTAGAGGAGTTGTCGTATCTGACATCTGACACTTGAGGTCGGCATCTAACCACGTTTCTTCGTCCCAAATGAGTATCCCCGCGCTCCAGTGAGAAAGGTCTCGCGTGCTGCGGCAATGGTGTCCCAAATATCATTTTCGTGAAAAGTGATCAAATATGAAAACCTGCGCCGGACTGTGCTCCGAAGAACCTTGATGAGTAGACAGAAATTTGACAAGTCACAGCGAAGGGCGAAGCCGAAGATCCCCATCTTCGAGTGGTGACAACCCCCCGTAGCGAAACACGATGCGCGCCGCTGCAAGGGAGACGAGACATAGCACAGCATTACCCGCACATGGCAGGTGAATGGCATGCGAGATTGTGGCCAGCCAATGACCCTCCTCGCGGCACATCCTACCAAGCTCCCCGGGCCGTGTTCTGGCTTCAGGAAGGATCCCGGTGACATGGTCCTGGTGGGGTTTGCCGACGGCAGCGACGAGAACTTCGAGCCTCGAGACTTGGACGGCACGCTTGCCGCGATGCAAAATGCCGACCGCATGGCCATGATTCGATAAAAAGTATGGCAGCGTGCCAGTGAAGGAAGCTGTCGGCAAACATGCTCCAAATCAGAGTTCCATTGTGCTGATGCAGTGCGTCCGGTGCAAGAAGTTGAAAACTGACAGCTCAACCTTGACCCCCGGCACAGACGAAGGAGCACTAGGCCTGTGCAATGATCAATCGGCCCTGAGGGAATCCTCGAGCGGGAAAGTCTTTCTGGAATAGTGGATTTTGCTTGCCCCGGAAAGCCGGGATGCTGTGCGAGACATACTTCAGCATGCCATCCCATGCCGTGTTTTTCGGCCGTAGAGAGGGACTCCATCTGCACAACATCCTCAGCCTAATCGCGCGTCCCCGGATCTGGTTCTGTCAGATTCCCTCGTGGTGCTTATTCTGTCATGAACCACTGGGCAGTATACAAAACTCCAACGGCATGTCTCAGTTAGTAGCGCGCCGTAGCTCAATACCAGTAGCTGCTGTTCCATCCGATGGCCACGACCAGACCATCTGCTTGCTGTAGGCGACGCAATTGGTGTCGGCGCAAATGGAGGGCGATTGACCATGTGTACTGCAGGTGGAAAGGAGTCGAACTTCGGCCGGCCCTTGTCGACACAAGCGGCCTTGGGTTGAATCTGCCAACCGTCACCCCGGCCATATCACGTCGAATATGGCAAGGTTTCCACATGCTGCGCACCAGAGTGGAAATGGGTCGGTCAGGTACCCGTTTCCTGATCCACTAATGCACCTCATCAGAAAATTTCGAGACGATATTGCGCCAGAACAGGCCATAGTCTAGTCTAGTCTAACGCTGTGAAGGGCTGTCCATTGCCAGGTGCTTGACGTGGGCTGAGCTGTAGTTCGCAATGCAGTCCGAAGCATGAAGACGTCCATTCATCTTACCGTAACGAAGAAACGAGGGAAGTTCTGGTCATGATGCGCCAGGCGCAATGGCAGAAGCTGAAGCGAAAGAGACAGTTGCGACAGCCATGTGGCCCGGAGTGAATGGAATCAAGAGTCAGGTCCTGTTCCTGAAGCCGTAGGGTTGCCCGTGTCGCCAAGTCAGGTGTCGCCTCATCCTGGCCAACAGGGTCGCTCGAGTCTTACGTCCGTGGCCAGACCCAGGTCCGAAGCTCGATGACTGACAAACCGTCGAGCCAAGGTGGAGGAAGAAGTAGCGCACTCGGTAACGAATGGTTGGGAGTCTAAGAAAACTTTTCCAATGTCGAGTCGCCGTGGGGATGAACGATGCAATGAGCATTGTAGGCCATAAAAAGAAACGAGACTGAAGAGGGCGGGAATCGACTGAACAGGTTATGTAGGCTCGGTAACACCCTGCACGGCTCCTCTGCGTCTCGTAGCCCGCATACGGACGCGGGTCGAATGTAAGATGTAAGTGAGCTTGTGTGTGTTTGTGCGCAAGAATGTGTAGTATGCGAGTGGTGCCGCGGCGGTAGGCAAAACGTATATAAGCGTTCGAGTCCCGTCCCCTCCAGATTGACGGAGCTCACAGTCGACAAAGAGCAATGTTACCGACAGCTCGTGCGAAAAGCCCCTCGAATTAGACCTACCCAGCCTCAAGGAGCCCTGCGACGTGCCACGAACAAGCCCGCCGCCGTCCGACTCAGTCGTCTGTCAACCCGCGCCGTCCCTCTCGAAACTTGGCGGCCCCAGTTTCTCCGTCAGAGCAGTTTCAGCGGGCCGAGCCGTGAACACTATTCAAACGGCTGGACCGCGCTGAAGACACCGTCCCAACCTGGTCTTCATGGGTTCCGCACAGAGAGAAGATCCGACGAACTCCCCCATCGAAATCATGATCAACACGCCTGCGAAATGCGCCCGATCCCACGTCGAACCCCAAAAGAACTCTATGTCCATGAAGTTCTGTGACCACAAGTCGGTCTGCGGTTGCGAAGAGCGAGTTCCAGCAGACAAGACGCTATGTGACCGTTGCGCACAGGGAAAATGCTAAAAGGCCTGGTTCGAACAAGAAAGAAGGATGGCATAGAGCATTGATCGAGACGCGAATTGAGTGATTTGGCTCCTCCTCCCATGAGTTGAACAAAAGCGATTCACTCACTAGCCGCGGTTCGGCTACCGCATCGCCCCATTGTCGATCTCGGACGCAATCTCTGGATTATTGATTGCTGTAAAGCAAGAGCCGGGCTTCAGGTAGACTCGACAGCTCGGCACGCTCTCGAATCATACAGACCGGAAGGCAACCGGCATCTGCCTCGGTAGCTCATGTCGAGACGGCCGCAGGCAAGATCTTTAATCAGCGTGGTGGATTTTAGTTTGGTGTATTTCGGCGTGGAGGGGTTAGGTCGCGGGGTTCAGCGCGCTACCTAGAGCTGGAATGGAACCGGGGCCAAAAAAGAAAAAGGGGTTTGGTACTTTGGTGAGCTGTACACCAAATAGATTAATCCATTCCCGTACTCACACATCTCTCTATCCAAGACTGACTGTGTAAGAAGTCAATGGCAGGCGGAAAGTGCGCTGTGCGAGCTACTCGTACGCAATCGGCACCAATCGATGCGATCTCTGCAGGGATGCAGATTGCCGGGATCGTGCGTCTTGCTGCTAGGTCGATTGGAGTATAACCGTCGAGATCCGAGGTGAGGCTGACGAAGTCTTGTTCTAAGTAGGACTCGACGTCGAACAGCAGAAGAGGGTCGGCCACGTCCGACAAGAAAAGACGAGTTGTCGCAGAGGGCGATGCGAAGAGACGAGAGTCAAACGCAGACGGGAGGAGAGAGAGGAAGAGAGGAGGACGTTGTGTGTGTCTTTGTTGACGAGACCTAAACAAGCGGCCCGTTCCTTTAGTAAGGAAACCACGTGGGCGAATCAGTGCGTCGAAGCTGCCATCGAACCAAAAGCGCTTTAGGGAACCCGTCATTGGTTGACGGTGCCGTTTTTGAGCACCGACGGTGGGCAAGAGCTGTGTCGCATTGGGCTTACGCTGTCTTGGCCGTTTCTCACAAGACAAGTTGCCTCCTTACATCAATGTCATTTCCGTCAAGGTGAACCAACTTGTATGAGGCAGGTACTTCAATTTAGAGATATAGAAGCGCTCGTAGAGGAAAAAGTGAGCCAGATGCGTGAGATCAACGAGGCAGATGCGCATGTCAAGTCTGTGTGGCAAGACAAACCGAGTGAGGTATGCAGATTCGCCCTTAGTCAAAGGTGAGTCGTCTCAGTCCCCTTCATGTTAATTATCTATGAAACCGGCTCGCTTGCGTCATTCACGAAACTTGTCGCATGCCAGCGACAGTAAGGCATTCAAAGTGAGGTCATCTCATGATCGTATCATTCAAATACAAAAGAGTATATGCATCATATAGTGGGTATGTATGCGGGCAACTCCAAACAGATAGGTATACACTCCTCCAATCAGTCCTACTGCCCAAACAATAAGTCTACGGCTAGAAGTGAAGGCCATCCGGCAGCCAAGGCTCCAAACCGCTCTTAGATAACACCCATAATAGTTGTTAAGATTTATAAAGGTCCCCAATCAGCCTGTCCCCAGAGAACAATAGTGGTATCGGAAGAATCGAATTAAGTAGAGAACATGGCCATGAGATCATGTGCCAGTGACCGATTCCGTGTAGATGATAGCAGCAGCGGCGCGCTTAGTTGAGAGCGACGGCCAGACCGACCACAGCGGCCAGCAGACCGCTCTGGACGTAGAGGCCAGAACCAGCGTTGGGAGCACTCGAGGCGGAGGCAGCTGGAGAGCCAGAAGTAGGAGCAAGGGGAGAGTCGGCCGAGGTCTTGATGGGGCTGACAGTAGACTTGGTCCAGGGAGCTGAGGCGGTCGGGCCGGCGGTGGTGGAGTTGGCTGCGGCGAAGAAGGTGAAGGACGAGGTTGACGACGATGACGGCGAGGTAGTGGAGGTGGTAGTCGTGGAGGTGATAGTCGTGGAGTTGATGCTCGGCAGGATAGTCGTGGTCGGGGTGTAGAGGGGGCAGGCAGTGTTGGTCGGGTTGCACTTGGTAATGGTGACGGTCTTGGTGGTGGTGGCGGTCATGGTAGTGGTAGTCTCATCGGCCGAAGACTGAGCGACGGCGACGGAAGCGGCAATGAGGGCGAAAATTCTGGCGAAACGCATTTTGGCTGATTTGAACGCGATGTGGTCAAGTTTATGATGATGATGATAGGTATGCTTCGATTTGGTGTAAGTCGACGGTATGACCACAGCTGGTTGCCCACTGAATTGAGATGTACCTAGGTAGGCGTAGAGGCAAGGGCCGGAAAGAATGCGATGTCAAGGATCTGACTCTGAAGGGACTGTCTTGTCGATAGAGATTCGGGAATCTAAAAGACTGTAATGTGCAAATAAAAAAGGCACGATGACGAAGAGCAGCCGCAAGAGAATGTGGGTGAGGAAACAAAATCGGGCGGGTAGGCGTGTGTGTGGAAAGGGGGGCAGGCGAGGTATTTCTCTTTTCTACGGTCTACCTCATCGAGACGAGGTGACCCTGTAAGCGTGCACCATCAACCATCAGCGACACCACAACCCAGTGATCCCATACACCATACACCATGCACCACGCCTCTTACCCAACAACACCATGCTGCACCCACGGCTGTAGGCACGAGCACATAAGCGCGGACAAGCATGGGGGGCGGATTGGGCAACATGGCGTTTGCAGCGCCCACCTCACTGCATCACGTCCCTCCAGGCTGTCTGTCTGTGCCAGAGCCTACGCCTGAGCCTATGCGGCGTGCCTGGGGGCCGGCTCTGACTTTGCTTCTTCTGGTGCCTTTTGCTAATGAGGAGATAAGGGTATGGTATGCTTGTAGAGAGAGATTGGGAGACGGAGAAGACGGAGAAGAAGGAGATGAGGCCTGAGGATGGTGCTGGTCGCGCTTCCCGGCCGGTGTCCGGTGTCCAGGCCCAGAAAAAGCTGTGAAGCCCGGGCACAGGTGACAGGACACCACACCACAGGACTGAGGATCGTATCCAAAATTGGGTCTGGTAAAGTAGTAACCGAGAAAAGGAAATGATGATTGGTCGCGCAAACATTTAGATGGGGCAGTAATGCACCGTGCAAGCTCCCCAAAGACTGCACTTCCCACTGGTTCGTCCCTGAAGCACCCCTGAGGATCGCCCCCATCATCCCTGCTAGCTCTCTGCAGGAACAACGTGCCCATGTCGCCTGAAAAACAACTCATCCGAAAATTGAATTTTGTGAGGTGAGCACTGAGCATGTGTCAAAGACGCAGACCGACTCTTGCAGTTGGAAGTTGGGATCCCTCCCGGGACAACGTGGAGGTGGAAGTAAATGTGGGAAATGCGCCGGCCAACCACTGCCCACATATCGCAAGGATTTGACATTGAGCTCGACCTCTTTTTCTTTCTTTCAGCTTGTCTCCGCGCTGTCGCATCCACTCCTTGTGAAAGCCAACGCTCTGCTCTCCGCCATGGCGCCGATGCGGCTTGCTATCCGTCGACCAAACGAAACCTTTTCAGCCCAGACGCGAAGAAAAGAACTTCTAGACCGACCTTAGTTGGCGCTACTACTTCATACCGCCGTCTGGTCTAATATTGGAACCCTGCCGCCGCTCGGAATAATGCATAACAAGCCTGGGTTGAAAAAAGAAATCTGTCGTGGCTTGATCCAACGCCAGCAACGGTTTGGAACATGAGACGACAACCTTCTCCCGTTCGCGATGACACTGTGCTTCCCGTCGTTATCGTTGTCGTTCGGCCGATTCAGGTCCCTCGCTCCTTTTGCTCGGTCATTTCATGGTTCCACGGTGTAGCCCCGGACTTCCGGGGCCCTGGCACTGAAACGCCCAGTCAAAATCGCTCCTCGTGCAGCCAAATTTCACCACCATGTCCCAGTCAACCAAAGTCCAAAAGGCTGCTTTGTGAGGGTTTCCCTGTCGGACCAACTGTAAATCGGCGCGACCAAATCATGGCAATCATGGGGGGCTCCACTGCCATTTCCTTTCGAGGACGTTGTGCGCAACAGTCAACTCTCTGGAGAGGTGCCAGTATATCTTGCCGGGTCCCCAGCAGAACGGCTTCCCCTTTGGCCCGAAGCAGGATGCTGACCGTGGATTTTCCTCTCTTCCGAGATGAGGCCAAACTGCCACGATGGAGTCAGCGATAAGCTTTGGCATAAACCACGAAAATGACGGTGATATCGGCTGTCCTCCGAAGAGGGGCTTTGAATGGGAGCGTCATCGAGAATTTGAGTCGTTTCCTCAATAACGCGGCAGCAGGACAGAGCACCTGTGTGCTTCATTTATTATGGTCGTTGTGCGACCGTCGTATATCGCGGCCAGGCGAGTGTCCCGCTTGCATGCACCATGCCAGAGCGCAAACCCCTCCAAACTCTCCCTCATCGAAACCTGAAACGGTTGTTCATCGCTTCTGGGCTCTGTTGTCACATCGCTCCTTTCTTCCCTCTCCTCCAAGCTGATTGCGACCGGCAAATGCGACTTGAGAGACCCGAAATCGAGTCGACAGTGTATTGCAAGGAACTCCTTGTTCAGGGTGTTTGCGAGCCGTGTTGGTGTGCTTGCGATGGCGTTGAATGCTAACGGTTTCCTCTGCTCCATACTGCAAACCTCCTTCGGACTGCAGGGGCGATGAGACAGGAGACAACAATACGCGCTCGGATGTCGAAGCACAACCATTAGCGATGGCGCCCTGCGAATACCGGTTGCCGCGCAGCGCTTGCTCGCCATTGTGCCTATGTTTGATAATCCTCAGCCAAGCCATGTTGCTGGCGAGTGACAGCACCTTTCGTTCCAGTGCGGTGGCGATGTCTCGAACTTCCCGTGGTGAGCGTTGAATCTCGACATCGAACCAATCTGTGCCCTTCGGCTTCGTGTCGACGGCTCAGTGCAATCCTCTGTGAGAGATCCCCTAACGATCCTTCGGTGAGGTGAGGCGTCTGCTCCGGTGCAGTGGCAGCACGATTTCGGACGACCGATCTGTTGCTAGGCGAGAAACTCTGTCTTCAGATCGGGTTCGAATGGAGATATCTGCATGACGAGCGCCGCCGTCCAAAGTTGGCTCGTTTGCCTTCTTGTATTGACAATATCAGATCGCATGAGGATGGTGTCGTCAGATGCCGACCGAATGAGATGGCGTCTCTGATTGGCGAAGTTGTCACACTCTCTCTGCCTTGAAATGGTGCCAGACAATGAGAGAACAACGAGTTTGCTGACAGCGCCGCAGCTGCATGATTGGTGTTTGAGGGTGCAACGTATTTAATGCTCGTGTCGAAGAAGCGGTGTCGCGTGTCGAGGATGGGGCATCACCGCCAGTCATTCGTGATTTCCACCTCAAGACGACCACATCCAGTGTCACCTGCACCGCAATGCCGGAGCCAGTCATTAGCTACCTAGGTAGGTAAGTAAGGTACTCGCCGCTCTCATTGGGCTGCTGCGCTGCTGCTCTCACTCAGCCTCGGGCAGCAGCAGCAGCAGCAGCAGCAGCAGCAGCATCAGAGCTCCTCGCTGAACGAATTACCCCGCCCCCGCATCCTATCCGCCTAAGGTAGGTACCTAGGTAGGTAAGGTACCTTAAGGTACCATGACTGGACGGGACCCTTTGGGTTTCATCTGCGTGGAAACTCCACCGCAGCCAACTTGCCCACGTATCCGAACGCCTCACTGCCTTACCTTTACGTCTGGAACGCAACCACATGTCATAGCCAAGTACATCGCCCAAAAACCCCGAATCCAAGGTACGCGACGCAACATCTTCCACACAATGTCGATCCATTCATTCGGCAGCATCCCTTTCGTCTGCATATAGATAAGCTGTCGACATTCTTTTGCTGACTGGGCGACCCCCTTTAAGCTTCCCAGCAGGTGATCCATCCTCTCGGAAGCTCTTCCCTGCAACTACCCATCTCCTCCCTCGGCCCGCATCGAAAGAAAGAACATCGAATCATGGCGACTGCGACGACATTCTCGACCGATCCAGCTCTCTGGATCTTTACCTCCCTGACCGCTGGCTCCTCCCACATCGTCACCGCCACCTCCCGTCTCGAGACAATCCTCCGCGCCAACCGCGTGCCGTTCAAGGCCATCGACATCGCGACCGACGAAAAGGCCCGCATGCTCTGGGGCCGTCGTGCCGGCAAGGCTGCTGACGGCCGTCCGAGAAAGCTTCCAGGCCTTGTCCAAGAGGGCCTAGTCCTCGGTGTGCGTTACCCCTTTTCTCCCGGGATCCCTAAACCAAGCTAATCAACCTCTCGAACCAGGACATCGTCGAAATCGAGGAATGGAACGAGTATGGCGAGCTCAAGCAGCACGTAAAGATTTACTATGACGAGTTCACGATTCCAAATATCCACAACAAGCCAAAGATCATCAAGAAGGTCTACAAGAAGAGGGTACCCGCAGCAGGTGCGGAAGGCGAAGCATCCACCTCCGCCCCGGCGCCTCCCGCACCCCCGGCCGCACCACCGCTACCCAAGAACGAGACGTACGATGCCGCATCGAGGCCTGCCGCGGAAAAAAAGCCCCAAGCCAGCAGCAGCTCGACCGCTCTGCCTGTGCGCTCCATCGCTGACGAAGCAGCCGCGAAGGCTAAGCAACTCCGCCTGCAATCGCTGCGTGAGAAAGTCCACGGCAAGAAGGATGACAAGGCCGAGGACAAGAAGCCGGAGGATATCGCGCCCGCATCTGCAGAGAAGTCCGCCGAGCTCGAAAAGAAAGCAGACACATCGGTTGCCGCCACGGAAGAGACGCCCCGAAAGCCTTCCGTAGCGAGCGCCGGCAGCGACGTGCCATCAGCCTCCAAGCCCGCCGGCTTGCAGTCCCCGACCACAGGATCATGGGGCGCTTCCGTCACAAACCCGGACGCCCTCCGCGAGATCTTGCAGTCCCCAACATCGGCCCGATGGAAGCCTTCGGACGTTGACAAGCCCGTAACATCGCACATGGGCGCCCCGGTGGAGTCTGCATCCCAGGAGGAGATTGCGGCCTTGGAGAAGGCCGAGGCGATCAAGGAAGAGCCTGAGAAAGAATCATCGTCCGAAGAAGAGTCCGATGAGGAGTCTGATCAGGAAAAGGAGGCTGTACCCAAAACGCCAATTGTGAAGGAGGTACCGCAAGAAAAAATTGCGGAGGTGGAGTAGGAACAGACCATTCCAGAGGACCCAAAGGAGGAGGAAGAGAAAGAGGATGAGGATGAGGATGATAGCGACGACAGCGAGGAGAGTGAAGAGAGTGACGATGAGCCGGAGACGAAGAGACCTGAAGCAGCCAAGGAAGCGCCAAAAGCAGAGGCCAAGGCGTCAGTTAAGGAGAAGGAGAAGGAGGAGAAGTAAACATCACCCTGCAGGCAAGGGTCGCAGGGCATCTGAGGTCTCGCTGAAGGAACATGGTGCTGTAATAGTGGGAGAAGTTGACAAGCCCTCGGATGAAGGCCATCTCGAAAGATTGCTTTTGCTACATGGACGGCTAAGTTCTCATCTAATTCCGTGCCCATTATCTCTTTGACCTTGCCTTCAGAACGCGATCCGACACACGTTGTGAGTCGAGTTATATATATAATTCACCAGTGTCCACCTCAATACAATCCCTCGTCGTCACTAGCAGTGCCATCCTGGAAACCGGCCACCGCCTTGCCTTTACCCTTGCCCTTTCCGTTGACCACCACCTCCCCTTCAGATTCGAATTCGTCTTCGCTCCCCGTCGCAACAGCCTTGCCCTTGCCCTTGCTCCCTCCCGCAACGGCCTTCCCCTTCCCCTTCGAGCTGGCTCTCGACATGACCGACGACCCAGACACGGCCCTCAGCCCCGCAGCGGGCGCCGCAGCGGGCCTCTGCAGCTTGTCTTTGTCGGGCGAGCCCTCGAACATGGCCCTGACCTGTTCATAGTGCGCGAGCTCGCCCGCGGAGACACTCGGCACCAGCTCCCTGTTGGCCGCGAGGAAGTCCTCCTCGGTGACCATGACGGCGATGTCCTCGGGGGTGGCGTGGTGATCGAAGAAGTAGGCCGTGGAGACGGGGCCCTGGCGGCGCGTGAGCGTCGGGTCGGCGTTGATCTCGCGGATCTTTGCGTCGACGGAGGCGGCCTGGCGCGTGACTGCCTTAAGCATGGCGTCGGAGCAGAGAGCGTAAAAGTCGGCTCCGGTGTAGGTGAAGGGTAGCTGTTGGGCGACCGACTGCAGGGAGACGGAGGGATGGAGGGCGAATCTGGGTCGGGGGTTAGTACAGATGAGAATTTAGGGGGGGGGGGGGTTGATAGATTGAGCCTACTTTCTTGTAAGGGCTTCGAGGATCTTGAGTTGCTTGTCGTGTGTATCCGACACCCCGAGGTACAGCATCTTGTCGAAACGGCCGGGACGGAGGAGAGCAGGATCGAGAAGATCCGGTCTGTTCGTGGCGCCAATGACGAAGACGCCGCCGCTGGTATCGTCGCCTCCAGACATGCCATCCAACTCCGCCAGGAGCTGAGAGACGATACGATCCATCACGCCGCCGCTGTCGCCCTGATTTCCACGCTTCGGCGCGACCGAATCCAGCTCGTCGAAGAACACCACACACGGACGGGCGTCCCTCGCGCGCTGGAACACGCGTCTGACGTTGGCTTCCGACTCACCAATGTACATGTTGAGCAGCTCCGGACCCTTGACGCTGAAGAAGTTTAGGCTGTACTCGGTTGCGATCGCCTTGGCCAGCAGCGTCTTTCCGGTTCCGGGGGGTCCGTAGAAGAGGATGCCGGAACGCTTCTTCATGCCCTTCGCGAAGAGTTCGGGCCGTTCGAGCGGAAGCTGGATCGTTTCCGTGACGGCGTCCTTAACGTTGTTGAGACCTCCGACGTCGTCCCATGTCACGTTGGGGATCTTGGGTGCGCCGATGGCGCCGGCGAAGTTCTTTCTCGCCGCCTCGACGGCTACGTCGAAGTCGCTCTTCGTGACGCATCGGGCCATCGGGCCGCCCGCTACTTGGAGATCTCGGACGGTCACAGCTTGGCCCGTTGTCCCTGCCTTGGATGATATTTGCTCCAATCGTAGCTGTTGTGCGATGAGCGCACGGTCGACGACGTCCACCAGGTCTCCCGCCACCAGCGCAGCAGTTTTGAGAGCGATGCCGTTGAGGTCGACCTCAGGGTCGAGGTTTATGCCCCGGTCTTCGACAATTGTTCTCAGAATGCCTTCACGCTCAGCTTCGTCAGGGGCGCCCATCTCGAGCTCGTGACTGAAGAGACCACGAACTCCGTCTGGCACCTTGTCGACGTCGCTTGTCGTTGCGACCAGAACTCTCGTATCCTGCAAAATCTCCTTCATGGTCGATACCATGCGGTCAGCTGTCAGTGCCTCGACGTGTTTGATTAGCAACGCCGTTGTGTCGGGACCGCAGCTCATCGCTCTCTCGGACCTGGTTCTCAAGAGCCCTTCTGTCTTTACGTCACTACCGCTCGTCCCAGCCTCGCTGAGGATCTCGTAAGCATCAATCGTGTATGTATGCAGACCAATGTCCGAGCATGCTTCCGATGCGACCGTGGCCTTACCGATATTCCGATGAGAGGAAGTCAGCAGGATGGCAACTGGCGGCATCTTGAGGTGGATCGCCCTAGGACTGGTGGCTGCAGCAAGCAACTCTCTGAGTCTTCGCCTCAGGGGGGAGATGACGCGCTGGTCTTGGTCAGGCAGTGTCAAAGCTGAAGCACTCGGAGCCTTCGTGGGCATCTTTTTGATGCCTAGGTAATATGGCCAGGTGCTGTTCTTGGTGGCGGGAATGCGGTTGGTAGCCATCCCAGAGCCATGCATTGCAACTGAAGAGCTGTCGATGCACGCGACTCCCCCCCAAAGGTCGTCCGAACCTTCTTCGGTATCTGTCTTTGACACTTGGATGTGGCCAACCTTGAACCACGCGACCTGATCAAACCTGGATGATTCGTCTTTGGTAAGTGCCATCACATCGTCTACTTCCGAGCCATTGCTGGAGCTAGGTTGCTCTTGCAACGCTTTTCCGAGTTGTGTGTCGATAGGTACTGCGAGAAGATCCCCCGTCCTTACAAGGCGGATCCTCTGGGCAAAGTAGCGCTTCAACCCGCCCAAGACCGCCGATTGGTAAGCCCGCTCGGCGGTCACAGGCGATCGCACATGCTGTATAGTGATATCGCGGGCATACGGAGGACGCGAGGCACTAGTAAACTTGGGGAGAGTTCCTTTGCCTTGGTAAGACCCGCGCTTGATAGGTGATAGCCTCAGGTACGACGGGCTTTCCAAGTTGGCCAGCAAGATTGGAGAGATGTAAGCTGCTGGACTGCTTGGCTTTTGCATTTGGGATTCAAAGAAAGACAGCCTGCGCTCGCCATGCTTTGCGCTGGGTATCCGGGTCACCGGGCGTTGCGAATAACCCTCCGGAAGACCGTAGACTCTGACAGGACGCCAATTTGTCTCAGTGGGCTCAAGTGAAGATAAGCTACCGAGACCAAACGCGCCGAAACCGTTCGCAGGGGGCTCCTCTGCGGCCTCCACGCGGACCCAGTCTCCTGAGAAGCAACCGATTTTCGACAAAGAGGCGATGTCAACAAAAATCCTAGCTTCATCGTCGTCTTCAGGAGCTGGCTTCGGGTGAAGCAGGTCTGCTGGAATCGGCCGGATCATTCCCTGCGCCTTGAACAGACGACCGCGGGGCCTGTCAGGACGTGCGGTTGTCGCGGTAAAATTCGAGAAGACGGAGGCGGGCGTCGCTATGCCATTGGTTTTCCTACCCCTCCCAATCGTCATCGGCGTCCCGGGCTGCATCGTCGACACACCGCTGGCCGTGGTGGGGAGAGTAGGAGCCTGTAGGGAGATCATGTCGTCCATGGAGTCGTCGGATAGATCATCGTCCTGGTCAACTCCCGAGAGCTCTGATTCTTCGGTTTCTGTGACGGAGTCCATCTCTGTAGTCACGGCATCGGTTTTGTAACGGTCTTCGGCGGCCGAATAGAACTGATCGTTCGCTGTGTCTTCCTCGTCGTCCTCCGGCACGCGGTTCAAACTCCGGTTCGGCGGAATTGAGGGGGCGCTGTGACCGCGTTTTGTGTGTGCTCGTCCCCTCATCAAGATGATCTTGGTACTCTCGGACAGAATTCCCTGGCTCACGGGCTCACACAACATGATCTTTCCGGGATTCGGTGGAACATGGGTGACAGGGTGTGGAGGCAAAGGCAGCGGGAAAAGGTCGCCAGAGTGAAGGACCCTGAGGCTGCCCAACGATACGCGCAAAGCCGAAATCAGGCGCTCTTCAGGAGTCTCAAGATTCGCAATACCCTTGTCGTTGGGACGATTCGGATGATCGTGATAGAAGGTTCCCTCGCCCTGCTCAAGACGTTTTGTCAACTCGCTCTCGAGGCTTACATAGACCGTATCCAGCGAAGGCGCCACCACATCTAGTATCTGGATTTCGATGCCGCTGCGATTATTACTCGAGAGCTTCGATGGCGCAACTTGTTGCAGGATGGTTGCGAAATGCTGGAGCGACAGCGACGAGGGTGAGAACTGGACGGTCGAGGGCTTCATGGAGGAGGATTTGACCACAGGGACTACGGTCCAAGGGGTCTCGGTCGGGGAGGGACTCGGCTCCCAGGGAGCGATAGCGACATGGTGAACGTCTTCAGAGCCGTCTTCGTGAGAGGGTGCTGTTCCAAAGTAGAGTCAGTGACCGCGCTTCTGTACTGACAACGGAGCCAGCGGAACCTTACCATCACGGAGGTTGGGAAAGAGGTCAACGAACAGGTCCTCCGACAGGTTTCCGATGTCGCCTCTCACCTCATGATCGTCTAGGATCAATCTCGCAGACAAGGGCGGTTTGTCCTGACGACGTCTTCGCGTTCTCCGGTTCCTTCTGGCCTGCTGAGGCACCAACTCTGAAGTTGTCATTCTGTCGTTCGACGGGCGGGCCAATGTGAAGCGACAAAGCAAAGCACCGGAATTCAGGTGTGCATCGCAGAGAGGCCGAAAAGAGCGACGTGCTGCTGCGAAAGAGTCGCGAAAGATTCCCGGCGCGCATACACGATGCCAATTGGAACTGTAAGGTAAGGTAGGGTTGTCGTTCGCGACCTCCGCGTTGGGGAGCTAAGCTCTCTCCAGCTTCGGCTGGGGGTGTGTTAGGCCTCGGCATTGGCGCAGCAGTTGGCAGCACCCCAACCTCCAGAGGCTCCGCTTAGGCCAAGCGCTCTGCGCCGAACCTGCCTGTGCGGGGGAACAGCCGAATGACTAAGCATTCTATGGACCATCGACCCCGAATCACCTCCGATCTTTGGTCCGATGTGCTCCAATTCTTCCGACCATCAATCACGACGGAGTTGAGCAGACACCACGGCGATCTTCAGCGGCCAAGCTTGATGTGCAATTCAAAGAAACCCTCAACTTAGTTGTCTCATAGAGTTCGCGCTTCAGATGAGCACTAAGCCAGAAGTATATGGTGAAGATTTAGAACAGGTGGAATTATATACAAACTTGTTATTCCAAAGTAGCTACAAAGCTATAGATGTTAACTACAACATACTCTCATTAAGCAGAACTAAGGTTCATTAGTGTAATATAAGTTACCTCCAAGTCTCCACGAATACAAGGCCAATACAACAGCAAGGACAAACGATCACGACAACAAGAACAATGGCAACGATGGCAAGGGCAATAACGATAACAACAGTAATAATAACACCAAGGGACAGCAAGGACAATGGGATGATGTTAAATGGGCCCAAATGTCATCTTGACGCATCAGTGATCTCGAGTCAGTTATTGCCCCCAAGCTCCACAGGAGCTCGACACCCGTCATCCCTGCCAGCTCATGGAATCCTGCGGCGAGCTGCATGTATCAAAGTCAATGTTCAGGATCTGCATTTCGGGTTCAGCAACTGGCCACATCGCAATTGAGTTTCGCCGTGAGTAAGCAATGCGCAAGTCGTCCACGATTCAATGGCTTGGCGGGTATGCGGCTTCCAGAAGGGCTCTGGCCGGGCTGACTGAAGGAGAGGAGTAATCGGCAGCACACAGCCGCATCCTGAGTAGAATCAGACTGCGTAATGTGGCAACAACACCAATAGGTTGCTGGCTCTGCAGACCCGGTTCGTCTTTGTTATCCAGCATAGAGCGCAGACGCCGAAGCTTCCAAAAGCAAAAATGGAGATAAGATGCTTCGTTGGCTGGGTTGCCCTGGACGGCATAAGGGTTGCCTCAAACACCAACCGCACTCTTTGTGGCATGGTGCTGGGCAGAGTTCATGATAGCCGCGGACGGATGCGATGACAGTTTTGTACTGGACCCGAAAGATTGGTGATTGGCAGAATCCAGGCAGCCATTATTTTTTGTTTTTGTCTGTGACAACTCCCATGCGTCTTTATGGCGACCAACAGAGACATTCGAGGGGCCCCGAATCCACGGCGAGGGCGTTCCAAGGCAAGTTCTGGCCGCTGCTGTCGATATCGATGATGCTGCTTTTTCCCAAACGGTCGCCGGGATCGTCACATGCTTCTTGCTTTTTTTTTGCTCCGGTCGGTCGTGGTCCAATCAATGCAAGTCATTTAACGGGTGGCTCCAAACACACACAGGCTATGACGCAAGCGGGGGCTTCTCCCTTTCTGAAAAAGCCTCTCACTGGCTCGACAACTACGAAAGTACATGAGACGCAATGCAGCAGTTGCAGCGATACCTCCACCGGCTGCGACTAGCCCGGGCTTCTTCAGCGCCTCAGTGGGACTTTTTTATACTATTCTTCTATTTCTGTTTTTGTTTTCCGGGTTGGGGGGGGGGGGGGTTTGGACGTTACGGGAAGGTCTCTGCTGCCGCTGCGGTGCGCCTAATTACCTGTACCTCCAGGAAGCTTTGACATATGACAATTCAATGTCACCTCTCAGACCGCATCGTTGGGATTGGCATCTGCACATCCCGTCAAACCACGATTCTTGCGGTGAGACCCGTTCGTTGTGAACTTTTTTTGTTTCATTTTGTCTGTGTGTAAGCGTAAGCGCGTTCGACCGCGTCCAAACTTTTTCCAAATTGCACTTTCCCCTCGGGTTCTTCAAACACGCCGGCACTCTAGACCCCCCAAAGTCGCCTCTCCCTTGAAATTCGCCCGCCAACCGCCGGTCTAAGAGATTAATGTGGTATTAGATCTCTCATCCTTAGGTACATTGCTCCCAATCTGCGGCTGCTGCCACACCCCTCCTATCCCATCCATCTTTCGTCCCGGATCTAGGATCTACACTCTGCTTCCCTGTCTTGGAACCACCCGCAGACCTACAGGCTACATGATGCCTGTTGATGCCATCAGCGGCTTTGGACTTGACATTGGAGAACCAACTTTCCACTCCTATCGCCCTTTTCCCAACTTCAACTCACGTACGCTTTCCGCTGCGCAAAGATAGGCGAATACCTGCTTCTTCTCGCCATCTTTATCCATGAGAAGCTTGTCTCTCTACGACTTTTGCGACGCTGACCACGTTTTCCTGTCATCGTTAATATCACAAAAGAGAGAGGCATGGGTAACTTCTCCGATTCCTCGGATGCCAACCGAGACCGAATACGCGATAATGCCGTCGCGCACACTGCTGTCGAATTCGCCCAGCAGGCCGAGAAGCTGTCGCACAAGACGCACGATCCCAACGATGCCGCCGTGGCTGTCGAGGCCCGCTTCGTCACACCACAAGACCCTGTCATTGTCACCGAAGAAGGCCACAGGCTCCCTGGTGTGCCATTACAGGAAGCGCACAAGCTGAATATTCTAAAAGACGAACTCACAGACGACCCCTCGGTGGTCAAAATCAAGGAAGGGAATGAGGTGCAAGATGAAGTTGCCAATGCAGAGGAGAGCTTGGAAAGGAAGGAAAAGGTGATTTCACTGCCAACAGACCAAGACGGCAAATCGCTTCAGAGGTCACAAGAAAGCTCTCTTCGCCGTCAGATGCCACCGTCACACACCAATCCTTTATTCCCACCTCTACCACTCTACGGACCGCCATCCCTGTTTCGCAACTTCCAATGCATGATTTTCCGAGTATCAGCATTCTTCCTCAGCCTCGCATTCCTTGCCGTCATTGTCTTGGGCGCCCTTTTCACCAGCATCCCGCCGTTATGCACAAGGATATTCTACCGCCTCACTCTACGAAACCCCGACAAAAAGAGGCCATTTTTCGAAGAAGAGATGCGCAGAGACAAATTTCGAAGAGAGCAGGATCAGAAGTGGAAGCGCGGCAAGTCCAGCGAGAGACTCGGCAAAGACAAGGAGCTCATGGCCGATACTTTCCTCCCGACTGAAGGCGGACACGACCCCATCGTCTGCGATGTTGGTTACTACGCGCGTCGTGTGGGACTAGACGTTGAAGAGTTCCAAGTTCAGACCGAAGATGGATTCCTGATTGACCTGTGGCACGTGTACGACCCCAAGGAATACACGAGGATGAGTGAGGACGACAGGTCCGACAGAGGGCCAGACGTTTTCAGCTCTTCAAAGAAGAAGCTCAAGGACCCCGATCAGAAGCGCAAGTTCCCTGTCCTGCTCATGCACGGTCTCCTGCAGAGTTCTGGCGCATACTGCACCAACGACGAAGACTCGCTCGCCTTCTACCTCTGCAAATCCGGCTTCGACGTCTGGCTTGGCAACAACCGATGCGGCTTCAAGCCGAAGCATGTCCTCCTCGAGTACTCGGATCCAAGGATGTGGTGCTGGAACATCCGTCAGATGGGCGTTTTCGACCTTCCGGCGCTGACATCGCGAGTCTTGTACGAGACCGGGTTCCAGAAGATTGGTCTGATCTGCCACTCCCAAGGCACGACGCAGACTCTCGTCGCGCTGGCAAAGGAACAGCGACCGGACTTGGGTGAGAAGCTCACGGTATTCTGCGCCCTGGCACCGGCCGCCTACGCCGGACCTTTGATCGGAAAGATGTACTTCAAGTTCATGAGGATCATCACGCCTGGCATGTTCCGCCTGATGTTCGGTATCCACGCCTTCATCCCGTTCATGATGCAGATGCATCAGGTTCTTCACCCCAAGGTCTATGGCTGGCTCGGCTACAAGGTCTTTTCGTTTCTCTTCGACTGGACGGACACGAGGTGGGACCGTGGTCTGCGAGACCGCATGTTTCAGTTTGCGCCCGTCTACGTCAGCTCGGAGTCTATGCGTTGGTGGCTTGGAAGGGAATGCTTCGCACGACACAAGTGCATTCTCTCCACGAAGGAGGACGTCCGCGCCGAAGAGAAGGAAGATAGCATCAACGGACACGACGCCCACACCCTCCGAGCAGACGACGCCGACGGCGCGCTCTCCCCGAGAACCGTGGACGAGCACATCCGCAGGCCCAAGGGGTCATCGGCATGGTACAACGAGCAGGCGCCACCCTTTGCCCTCTGGGTAGCCGGCAACGATGATCTCGTCGACGGCAAGAAGCTCCTCCGCAGGTTCGAGAGAGGCCGCGAGCCCCACGTCAAGGTGGTCCACAGCAAGGTCATCCCCGAGTACGAGCACCTCGACGTCATCTGGGCCATGGACGCCCCCGAGCAAGTCTTCAAGGAGGTTCGCGAGGTGCTTTGGAAGACGTGCGACGCGCGAGGAAAGTGCCGCGTTCCCAAGGGTTGCGAGGACGTCGCGGAGTGGGTGCCGCCCGTCGGCAAGATCGCCAACGGAGACGTGGACGAGAGTCAGTCAAGTAGCGACGACAACACAGAGTAGATCATGGTTTTTTTTTTTGTTTTTTTGGCACCGAGTTTTCTTACAAGTAATTTGGATAGACGTGAGGGGAAAAAAGGAAAAGAAAGAAAAAACCTGCGGGGCTCGTATGTACCTCTTGCGGCGGACATACGTTTGGATTCCCCCCCCATCCCAAGCATCGCGATGGAGCAAAAGCGTTGGCACACGTTTTCGGATTAAAACCAGTCAAGGACACGGTATGCGCATAATAGTAATCACCCCCGGCACAAGCACGACCTGTATGGATTAGAGAAGAGCAATTCATGTAAAGATTAGACGGCAGGCGACGACGATACACGAAGCATTTTGGCATATTCTCAAAACGCGATGAACATTCTCTTGTGTTTGATTAACCCCCTCTAGGAAAAGGGCAAAGACTTTCGTTGGCAAGTGAAAGTGCTGCTGTGGACAAGAGTGCTCAAGTGACTGTAAACAGCGTCATGTTTCCCGACTGTTAAGTACTTGTCGCCAGCGCAACACATCAATAATTGCCAGAGACGGCGACTTTGAAAACATGTTAGTAATCATAATGGAGTATTAATGTACTCTCTATCCATGATGAGCAGTGCCATGTTTCCGTACCCGTCGCCCTCTGGATCACGCCGTCACCTTATAAGCCAGTCATCAGTTCCGCCCTCCCCCAGACGCCAAATCAGAAAAGCGATCATTCCCGTATTGTCTAGCCCAAACGCCAACTCGCCCTCTTCTTGCTCATCCCGTCCACTCCAAGGATTCCCACTGCCAATCCTCTGTTGCCATCTTCGTTGGAGATGTCCGTGGCATATTAATTTCCAGCGCCTCCCTAAGTGCACCATGATCGACCTCCTAGGCGACCGGCTGCGAGGAAGGCGCTTTCAAAGCTCTTGTGCCGAGCGGCTTCGCGTCCGTCGCTCCGGGAAGGCCTCCCATGTCAGACAGTTTCTTCGTCGTCATGTCCGGGTCTGGTTCGTCCTTTCCTATGAATGTCCAGCTTTCCTCGGCTGACTCGTCGTCTTCATCTAGTTCGACGTGGGCATTCTTGCCCGCCTTGCGTTTGATCAAACTCTTTGCATACTCCATATCACGATAGATACACTGTATGGCAGTCTCAACGCCGTTTTCCTATTTCTAATTAGCAAAGAGATGCAAAGGTTGTGGCGCTGTTTCACTTACACTGCGAATCTGCTCGCCGAGCACGCGTGCCTTGACGATCATACGGTCGTTATGCGTTGCCTCCCAAAGCGCGCGAGCAAATGATATGGCGCCCCATTTCTTGAGGCAGATGCCGACACCTATATCCTCGACTCTACTACCGAAGAAGAACTGATCGCCGAAGAACGGTCTGATGATGGTGGGAATTCCAGCACGCAAGCTGGCGCCAGTGGTACCAGATCCGCCGTGATGGGCAGCGGCATCAATCTGTGAGAAAAGCCAGTCGTGAGGCGCGCTCTTGATCACATGGATCTCCGGCGGCATGACAGGCTCTTCCTTCTTCGGGCCATCATCATCGGCTTGCTTGATACGATCCGACCAGCCCTTGGACAGAATGCACCGGACGTCCGCCTTGAGAACAGCGTCGATAACCTCTTGCGTCATCTTGGCGGTGTCATTCACAATGATGGAGCCGAACCCGACGTAGACGAGCTTCTTCTCATCCGCCCGAGCCCTGGCGATGAAGTCGGTAAGCTCCTGAGGCGGCTGCCAGTCCGAACCCTCATCCAAGAACCAGTATCCAGTGACGCGGATCCAATCCGAAAAATCCAGTGGAGGCGCGACGACGTACTCGGAGAAGTTGTAGAGGAAAGGCACCTTGTTAGGCTGCATTTTCTCCAAGTTGGTGTTGGGCAACTTCAACGTATTATTACGCCAGCGGTTAATCTGGTGAGCCGTGGCCTTCCAGAAAATGTTGTCAAACATGACGTAAGTCATGTAGTTGTACGCACCACCCATCTTGTATTCGGGCATAACGAACGCATGAGGGTAGGCTCTGGTGCGGGTCCAAGGCATGGTAAAAGCGCGGAAGTAAGGGATGGACAGCTTCTCAGCAATGTGAATGCCAGCCATGGCGCTGGGACTCTCGATGAGGAGGTCGGAGCCCTGGCAGGCCTCCCATGCTGATATCAGCAACTCATCCAACCACCCCCTGAACATGGAGTTGGCTTCCCTCAAGAAAGCCCAAGTGAAGGTACCGTTCTCGATGCAAAGTCTCATCAGCTCGCCGGGGTCTCCATCGACCTTGGCAAACTCAATGCCATGACCTTCAATCCAGCCTTGGAACTCGGCATGGGTAGCAATCCGGGGCTTGTGGCCTTCGGCAATGAGGCCCTTGCACAAGGCAATGTACGGCTGCACATCACCTCGGGAGCCGATGGTCAGGCAGGTAATCTTGAGCGCGTGGGGAGGCTTGAAGTTGAGGAAAGACGCCTTAGGATCGTCGAAGAGAATGGTTGGGGCGTCGCTAACGTTGGAGCTTTGCTTGGGGAGGCGCAATTCGTGGTCGTGAAATTCCTCAACTTGACGAGCCTCCTTCAGGGCGTCGCGTTCGGCCATGGCGTTCTCTTCGTCTTCTTTCTCTTCCAAATCCAAGTCTCCCGTCTCCCGCAGGTAACGAGTCGTCTCTAAGCTCTGCAGTAGCGTCACGGCGCAGTCATCTCTGATTTCGGCTTGGCCGAATTCGAAGAAGACTTCTTCATGGCCGCGAATGACGACAACCAGGCCAGAATATCCAAATCTGAAACCCTTCTCCTTGTCCACGTTCTCAATATCCTTCAGCGGCAGGATAAGCTTCGTTCTGGTACCAGGCAATAAACTTCTGAAGCAGAAGGACTTGTCGCTAATGTAGATCTTTCCATAGAGAGGGAGAACGCGCAGGATGTAGCCAAAGTAAGTCGCTTGGAGCTTCTCCGTCTCGGGCAGAGCAAAGTGGGCGCGAAAGCGATCCATGGATGTCTGAATCTTCCCTTCCGCGTCCTCGTACAGATCCTCGTCGTCTGTCTTGATCTCAGGAGGGGCGTCGTAATGCTTTCGACCACCACGCCACATTCCAGACACCTTTTCCACGTAGCCCATAGATTCGGTGGCAAGCATCGAGCCCAACTTACTGCTCGTGCTGTTAAGATATTCAGCGAATGCTCCGACGCGCTGAAGGGGGAATGCGCCCATCTTGGTGATGCTCTGCAAAGTCGGGGTAGCGGGTGGCTTGTCACCATCATGGATCGATCCTGTTGTCGCTGCATGTTGGCCACTGTAGGCAGCTAGCGCGGGAGGACTCCTGGGATCGCGACGTTGCTGCTTGTCCAGTTCGGTACGGGAAGCAGAGGCTGACCGGCGCATCGTCGGGTTCTGGAAGACGTCGCTACCTCGAAGAATCTGGCTAGCGGAGGGGTCTTCATTGGAGGATGCGACCATGTTCGAGAAACTAGGATCCTCCATCGACGATTGAATGTAAGAATCTATTGACCCTTGCTTGTGAGGGACCCGGTGCTCCTCGTCCAGGCGGTTACGGCTCATCGAACGGCGATTGGTGCTGAAGCTCCTTCGAGGAGAGGAGTCACGAATAATAGTCGACAAATCCAAACTCCTGCGGCGGAAGCCCTTGAAAGCGTCAAAACTGGCACGCGTTGCATCCATACTAGCACGCGGACTCAGAGCAGACGGGCTATGAGCAGACATTGGAGAAAGCGTCGCTTTGACAGCCTCCGGGAGCTTAGAGGTCCTCAACTTCAGCGGTGCAATGTGGCGCCTACTTCCGCTCATGGAGCTCCGAGCAGATGGCGCAGGATGCTGCTTCTCCTCCTCTTGCGCAGCCATTAGTCGAGCGGCGTCTTTGGCGTTGGAGGAGGCATCTTCAATCAGGATTTTGAGAACGCTGATAGCGTCCTTGCCGAAGCTGAAGAAGGAGAAGAAGTACTCGTCCATAGCGTACGTCTCGTCGTTGTCAATGACGCGAATCTTACAGGTGTCTGCAAACTCGAGCATCTGCGTGTCCTCGATGTCTATGACATTCTCGATAGGCAGCGAGATCTTGACACTGTCACCCTCATTGTGCGAGCGAAAGATGACTCTTTGGAGGCTCTTCACCCATTCCTTGGCGCTCGGCGCGCTGTCGGCTCTGAAGTAGTACGTCCTGTGGTGAGTGACTACGGTGAAGTTCAGGCCATATTTCTTGTCCGTCACGCTGGCCGAAATACCGTAGCGCAAGTCGATTTGGCCGTGGGGGAAATACAGATTGGAAGGGTCCTTGTAGTAGGCCAAAACATCGCCTTTAAGTCGGAACCAATACCGGTTGTACTTTGGGTTGCGCTTGCCGCTCTTGGATAAATAGCCCGATTTGACGACCTCGTGCTAGAAAAGTCAGCGTTTTGGACCGAGTCAAGCACAATATGGAGGACAAACCGCTTTCTTGGGCAAGTAGGCGTAGAAGCAAATGTGCTTCGCCGTTATGTACATGTAGCCCTGGAGGAGGACGCTTTGAAGCAACCAGCAAGGATACTCTGTGGCCAGTTGCATTAGCGGGGACACTCGGCGATAGGTAGAGCCAGTCGAAGCTTACCTTCAATCACAGCCTCGGGGTGGTCGAACTCGAAAATGTCCTGGAGACGGCGGGCCAGGGCGGTGCCGCTGCTGTCGGCAGAGTCGCTGTATGTGAGTTGGTCAGTTGAATGGCGCTCGACGTCGAAGCTGGGCCTCATGGACATCTCGGCTTTTGCCTCGAGCATCCGGCTCATGACGGGCGCAAGCCGATAAACACCCTCGCCGTCTCCTGTAGCATCAGCCGGCTGGGACGGAGATGCCTCAGAGGCGTCGCTAGCTTCTTCCGAAGGGGGTTCCAGCTTTGAAGGCTCCTTCTTGGATTTGTGTCGCGGCAGACGGGGAAGCGCTGGAAGGGATCGGAGGAGTTTGTGAGCGGAGATCTTGCGCTTGTGCTTCTCGCTTTTGCTGGAGGAGTCCTTCTTCAGGACGGTCGTCTTTGCGATGTCGGGCTCGTCGTTGCGCCGGCGCTGCTTGCGATGCAGGAAGAGGCCGTGGCCAAGGTGTTTGTCCGCCTCCGCGCCCTCGTGATGGTGGGCGTCCTCGTCTTCATCGCCGCTCTCTTCGTCGCTTGACTCAAATCGATCGTGGAAATCGACGCGGGAGCCGGCGGCGGCTATCAGACCGAAGATGGATTGGTTCATGTTCATGAACATGGGCGGACCTTGGGCCGGTACCAAATCCTCTTCGCCCGCGTCGTCGCCTTCCTTCAAGCGCTCGGGGAGTTCCATCGTCGGGGTGTTCGGCTCGTGGCGCTTCTTCTGGAGCTTCTTTCCCACCCGCTTCTTGACCTCCTCTTCGCCGAAGCTGATGCTCGAGGCACCAGCAGCAGCAGGCGACGCCATCGCGACGGTGTTTGGCTTCGTCTGGGTGAGCCGGGGCCGAGTTGGTGACTCGAGGTCGCCGGAAAGATGGGTTGTTTCCTCGATGAGTCGATACGAAGGCTGTCGGCCAGGAAGCGACGCAGCAGAGGCGTCGCACAGCGGGGAGAGGGCAGTCGCAGGTTATAGCGGGGACATTCGGGCGGCGACAATAAGGTTCGAGCTCAGGAAGGGTTGCGAATGAAACGACGAAGCAATACGGCCGGCGGAAAAGGCAAACAGGTCAGCTCAGTTGGAGCAAGGCGAGAGGTATTGTTGGAAGCCGGTAGCCAGAATAGAACAGAGACAAAGTAGTGATACAATAAACAGACGAGTTAAAGGGTTAGGTAAGTAAGTGCAAAGCGTGGGGAGCAAAGCAATCCAATATTATTAGCTGGGTAAGGTAGGGTAAGGTAGGATATAGAAGGTTCAAGTAAGGGCAAATGCACCGGTGAGATGACTGATGAGTGAGGACTTTATGGTCGATTGATGGATCCGTCTCTGCCGGGCTGGACTCTCTGGGGTGTTGTCCAGGCTACCTTGGAGATCATGGATGATGGATATTGGATGTACCCAGAGAAACAGAAAAACGTGAATCAGAGTGAGCAACTGTTAAGGCAAGTTTCCTTACTCCAGAAGAACAGGACAAGGGGCAAATGGGAATGGAGGGAACTGGGAGGATGCGGAAGGGGAAGTGGCATTTGTTAGTCACTGATGTGCAGTCAGACGCTGGGGGTATCTGAGTGCTCTGCTTTCTGTCCAATGTCTCTGCTGCTTAGGGTCTTGTTCAGATGCTAAAGAGAACCCCAAGACTCCAAGATTGACCGGGAGCAGAAAGGTGCAGGTGCAGGCGCAGGTGCAGCGCTCAGCAAATCACTAGCACAGAAGTAGGTAGGTGGTACCTTAGGTACTGAGCTACCTAGCTGCTTGTCATAACAGCCAGCAGTATAGGCACCTAAGGCAACAAGAGGAGCATCAGCAAGAGATATTGCAGATTAGGCAACAAAAAGAAGAAGAGACCAGAAAGGGAAAAGGAAAAGGCTGATAAAGGTGTCCCTGTCCTGTCAGGGGTCCAGTCATTTCCATCCTTCCCTTTGGCAGGTTCGTCTTCACTTCTTCTTATTACCTTTTCCCCTTCTTCTCAGCTCTGATAATTGCATGAAGCTTGTGATGGGAAGTGGTCCATGCTTACCCTCTATTGCCTCTGATTGGTCCCTTATGTACCCACTTGGTCTGGAAATGGTGGTTGCGTTCGGATTCCTCCTTTGGGATTTCAACAGCAATCTTCCTGCCTGTGCTTGAGGAGCTCTACATCTTGCCTCTTCTGCTGCCTGAGAAAATGTCAGACATCCATTGCTTCTTGGTGCCACAAGGCAAGACCAGTTGACACTGGACAGCAGGTGGCAGGCGCTCCTGCTGTGGGGGTCCAATGCCCCTGCCAAACCACCACTCTCCGAGATTCCCCATCTTCCTATTGGCCATAGATTAGAGCTGCTTATCGATAAGCCACTCCCATGACGCCAATATGCGCCATCCGGGTCCCATCACAAGATCTTGCCAAAAGACATGGATGTGCGCATGTGAGCTCAAAATCGTTCCTTACCATCTTCAGCAACACTGACACTCAATCAACTCAACTCGACCCACGGACATTGGCCACGGACGTCCATGTTGGCGCAAGGGATCATTTAACCGGAAAATGACATCAGCCCAGTTTTGGCCGCAAACAACCGCCGAGCCCAAGTCCCAGGCTCATCAGGAATCCCAAATCTGCCCCATCTCGAGTCCCCTCTTTTGTTGGGAGCCGCCGCCAAGCCCAACCCGAATACCATAACAACGCAAACCGAGAAAAACATCAGGATTCAAGATTCTTTCACTCGGGGCAACCATGATACCTATCATGAAGTCTGAAGCGAGGAAACATATGGTGACACCGCCACCGCAACATCTCCCGTACATGATTTCTTGTTGACGTGACGTGATTGGGCGTGATGCAGAGGGAGCTGTTATCGATTCATCCATGAATCCCAATTGAAGCGCAACGGAGCAACTACTGAGAGGCGATGGGCGGCATGGCATTGAGCAAGATATCTACCTTGAAAAGAATTCAATAGTGGAAGTGGGTTCACCGGTGTCAACCATTTCAAGCAGACAGGAAATACCTATTCAGCCGGCAACTTCACGCAAGGCAATTCTGACTTCGAAAGGACGTGCAAGGAATCAAGTTGTGGAGCGCCTGTGTCGCCGTACGATGCACCGAACCAGGCGGTCCGGAGCCGAAATGCCGGCGCCATCCCCGAATACCACTGCGGGGGCGGGGCGATGCAACCATCTCACGAGAGGGGGGCCGACAAGCCTCACTTCCCCAGTAACGATGCTCAATAAACTCAGCGTCACTGACATCATCTTGCTTCTCCTTCTCCCATTTATTCTGCACCGTCGAAGCCAAGCTTGAAGGCCAATCCCCTACATAAGGTCGTAATCCCAAGGTTTGATACTACAATCCGATTTCGATGCTTCTCCACTGAATTCACGCTGCAAGGATCTCCCTCATAACCCTCCTTACTACGCATCTACCTCTGATCATTGATCTCAGTTGAAAATGAGGTATCTGAGATCCTTTCAGCTCGCGCTGTCAATTTGCGCAGGGCTGACCGCCGCCTTCAACAGCTCTTCCGGCCAGGAGCAACCTTTCCGCGAGGACAACCTCCCCGCCAACTTTACACGGGCTGCCTTTCCCCTCCCCGCCCCGAAGCTCGATCTCGACTTCCGCATCGTCGTCGATCTCAACCCCCTCATCGCCGTTGGCGTGGGCCCCTTCGGAAAGCGGAATTGGATTTCCTTCTCTGGCGGCGTCTTCAGCGCTACATGGGGCACTGGCACTGTTGTTGCTGGAGGCCAGGACAGCCAGATCGTTGTGGCCGAGGACTTGAGCACTGCCGTCGAGACCTCGTACTTGCTGAAGACGGATGATGAGGTGCCTGCTTATATCACGGTCAAGACCACGGGCTGGCGGACCGGGCCGAGAGAGGTCATGGAGAGGCTGTTTGACCCTGCCCGCGCCAACGACGTCAAGCCGGACGAGTACAGCTTCCGGCTGAATGTGAAGATGGAGACTGGGGATTCGAGGTACAGTGAGACCGTCAACACTGCCATGTGGGTTGGGAGTGGTGCGAGGCTAGGGGCCAAGGTCATCTACGATGCTTACAGGGTTGCATGAGCTTCACCTGAATCAACGAAATCACCAATACCATGAATGTATAACATTCTCAACAAAATGCGTGAATCGATTTGGATCCGAAACGATACAGCCACATTTCACAAACAAAAAGGCATGGACCTGTCAAGTCCCAATTTTGTGCCATGTTTTCTTGATATTAAAGGAGGAAAATCACAAATCAAGAGCTTTCCATACATCAAATATATGTCGAGTACTGTTTATGTCACAGATATCAATGTCAACTAGGATCAACCCATAAACCTACATGATCTGGACTCGTTTTGCAATTGTAGCCGGAGATGGCACCACGCTTGTTCGGAAAAGTTATGTTTCTGGAAACAGCGAAGAGCATAAGATTCCCTTCAAAGTGACTGTAGTTGGTATGCAGATATCATGTTTTAGAGGGGTCACACCCTCCAGCGGGTTCACCCAGTATTTGACTCTCAAAAGTATGGTATGCAAATACCGTGTCTGTTTTTTTTACCGACATAAAATCTTTCTATCTCAGCCCAGCCGTAACAAGGTGTTGATCCACCCGTAGATTTCCTCATCTAATGAGGCTAGCCCTTCCAGTACCGCTGCAGCGGAATCACTACGATACCAGACCCTCCGGCGGATGATAAACGCTATTCACTCACGCTGCCAACGCTCGTCGACTCCTGTTCGCCAATCAAACCCCATCTTCTTCACATTGACAGTCAAGCTCTTGTTCTCCATCTCTCAAGCCCGAAGCCAACCACTTGTCATGTCCATTCAAACGCCGCGCAAAATCCGACAAACCCCGAAGAGAAGGGTATCCGTAGAACATGAAAATAAAACTCTGATCAAGACAAATCTTCATCTTATCCGGAAAGGCTGAGCAATCGGTTTGATTTAGCTTCCGCTAACCAGCTGCTTCTAGACTTCCGAATCTGGAACTGAGAAGAACTGGTTGAAAAAGACTGTTGTAGCGAGATCCGTCGTCTCGAGAGCTTGGTAAAGGTGAATATTCAGAATAATCCTCACATCCAGAGGCAGAGCTTGCCACTGGCGGTGCCACCCGCGATCCAGTCCATGGTTGGGTGGAACTGGGCAACGGCGGGCACCGCAGAGATGCCCTCTCCGCCGAGTTGGGCGAGTTGCTCTCCATTCGCAGCGTAAACATCGACAAATCTATTCATATTGCCGATGGTGAACTTCTGGACTCCGTCCCTGGGTCGTTTCTGCCATTGTGGCTTGAGGATCGTTACCCAACGTCCGGTCTGGTTGTTGTGTCGAACGATATGCGCCGGCTCCATGCCCTTCTTGTCCCACTGCTGTCTGTCCGCAAAGTTGTATATCTTGATGGTGTCGTCGTATGACGACGTGGCGACGTGGCCAGCGGAACTCCAAGCTGCATGAGACACTGACAACCTACTGTCGTGCTCATAAATCATTTCGGGATATCTCATTTCGCCCTTGCCTTTAATCTTGCGCATGTCCCAGATCTTCATTGTCCGGTCAAGCGAGGCGGTTGCGACCAGGTGAGGTTCTCTGGGGTTGAGAGAGAAGCCGCCAATCTTGTTGTCGCACAAAGGCCAAATCTCTGTACTCTTCGGAGTCCGAACATCAACTCTCCCGAGGCCCCCGTGAAGTGTCGAGAAGTAGACGAGATTCTTGTCGTCGAAAGGCACATCTATAGCGGAGAGCGGGACATCTTCGTCCTTGCCCTCTGGCTCCCAAACCGGGACACACATGTCGCCTTGAAGGTCCAGGATGCGAATTGTCGAGTCGTAAGACGAGGTATAAACCTTTTGCTGTTCAAAGGGTGAGACGATAATGGAGGAGATAGTTCTAGTATGCAGCTTGTATGCCCCGATGACGGGCTCGAACCCGTCGTCTTCAGCTTCTTCGTCGTCCTCAATCTTTGGGCCAGGCTGTGATGCGTCGAAAATACCCATGGCACCTTCTTTATCGCCCGCAAAAATCAGAGGCTTCTCTTCAGTGGGGTGGAACGCCGAACTGTAAATACGTAGAGGGCAGATCTTGATGTCTAGTAGATGTCAACAGCCGCGCAGTGATGGGAAAAAAAACACGGTTAACATACCATTTGGCGCCCACTTTTCATACAGCTCCAGTCCGTTCATTTTTTTTCTGAGCTCCTTCAAGTCCTTGTCGGACGTGCTCTCAACATCGTCGTCGGTGAATGTGGGAACTCCGGGCTGGGCGCCGCGAGGCAGAAGGGCGCCCAAGCTGTCGATGCCTTGGTTCCATTTCTTTCCGTCGACGGCAACGTCGCCTAGCTTCAGATCGCCACTGACCCGAGTCCTCTTCGCCTTCTCCTTCGCCGCTTGATCTTCAAGCTCAACCTCGTATTTGCGCTTTAGAGTTTCATTGTCGGCGTCCAACCCTGCCACTCTCGCGCTTCTGCGTGTTGCAGGGGCGGCGGGTGCTGCGACCTTCTTAACTGTCGCAGACCTGGAAGACCTCGGGGTTGGCTTGGGCTTCTCCGGCATCAACTTGTCAGAGGACTTTGCCAGGTCTTTCAGAATCGTCTGGTTTGCTGCAATATTTTCGAGCCGGCGCCGCTCGAAGGCGCTGAGGACCTTCTCCTCGCTCTTTATCTTAGGCATGGCGGCGGTTGTTGTCCTCAGTTGAAATATTGTAAGATAGTTCGTGGCCAAGAGCAGGTTTTTCTGGAAATGCAATTGCCGCCTTGAAGCGTGAAGTACGTCGTCAGTTCTTAGCTGAATGTGACGAGAACTATTTGGTGGCGGGAGGAGCAATGAATGCCACTGATCGTAAGCAAGACGCGACACGCGTCAGCTGAGTAGGCTGAGGTTCGGGTTGAGTTGGCTTGCTATAGCCACAGGGAGAGTGGATAAGGGACTGAAAGTTGCTGAGTCTACAAAAAGAGAGGGGATACACGAAGTGCGCCGGAAGGAGCGGCGCGTCGGCTCTTTCTTAGTAGACCTGAACCGCGTCGCAACGCGTTAGTTGCTGCAGGGACTTAAAGTCGATTACGTCAGCCTGCTGCAAGGGCGCCGTCTGGTCCCTGAGATGGCCCGAGCTCCAGGTCCTGGACGGGACTTCCGCGCCGGACTGGACCCGGCATGGAAATTTTCCAGAAGCTGTCGCCAAAGTCAAGAATTTTAGCTGCAAAGTCAAAGCATTGCGCCAGCCAACACAGCAATCATTATGGCCACGACATTAACCCCGTTCCTCTACCAAACGAGGACAATTTTGAGGGCATCTGTTGCCCTTCGGTCTTTCTCGACGACGGCCGGCCAACTGAGTCGACCCCCCCGCGAGCAGCCCATTCCCTTTGAGTGGGAGGGTTTGATTCAAGAGGAGCGAGCCGACATCCCCAGCGGTCGGGATGGCGGCGGCAGTGGCACACGATCAACCATTACTCCGACAGAAAGACACGTCTTCCGCAAGATTTTCAATGACCTCGCGAAACGCAGCCCAACTCCCGTCAAACCTGAAAACGCCAGATCTGAGTCCCGCGATGCCATTCTTAGCAAATACCCTGCCTCTTTGCGTCGAGCTGCCGAAGCAGCGCTTGGCATGCGCGAGATGACCGGCGACATCCTCGGGGACCAACGAGAAAAATCGACATTGAGCATCTCTCCCAAACGTGAGGGAGAGATCCACAGGGACCCCAAAGTGCAGGATGCGCGCGATGAACTGCGCTTAGTGGAGACGGTCAAGCTACAGCAGCTGTTGGATACATGCAATACGGACGTGGAGTTGTGGGACGTGCTGGAGCAGGAAGTCTTCTCCATGGTTGAGAAGCTGGGCATCGCCGAGAACAAGTCTCAGGATGATGCCCAGAAGGCGGGAAAGAAGACACAGAAGCAGAAGCCGGCCCTCGACATGGACACCCATGGTCCCATCTACTCGTCCCACCTCGTCGTAGGCCTCAAAGCCCTCGATCGGAGCTTCAACTCGCCTTCTCCCCTGGCCCTGAACGTTCTTCCTCGCGTGAAGCAACTGGGTCTCGCCTCCTACGTCCTGGGCGTCTCGACACCATTCTACAACGAGCTGGCCTCCATCCTATGGTATCGCCATGGCGATACCCAGGAAGTCCTTGCTATACTGGAAGAGATGCAGTACGCGGGCTTGTTCTACGATAAGCACACCCTGCGACTGGTCGACACTATTGAAATGGCTCTAGACTCCTTCCGGGACCGTCAGCTCCGCGTCTTCTCCAAAGCTGTCGGGACCATTCCGGGTTACAACTTGGATGTCAAGGCCAAGGTTGCGGGTTATGCGCGTCGTATTCGCCATGCTGTCGTCCAACGGCCCCCGGCCAGACTGCAGGCTTGAGTCGAACTGGGTCAGTGGTTGTGGTATTGGAAAACTTGTACATCGGAATGTAACATATTTGTAGTAGTAATAACGCTGCTCACACGCAAAGCCCTCGAGGACTTGTGAAACCCAGAACCCCGGGTATCGCAACTTGCCAAGCCCAGCGAGTATCTAACCTCATTAATTACGCATCTCGATGTCCCACGCGACTGGGGCACTTTCACGTACGTGGCTACAAAATATCGGCTCGCAGGAAGCTAAATGATTTATCCATTCCCAAGACCGAGTAGTCGGACCTGGCCGCGAAAGAAGGAACGAGGAGTGAGTATGTCGAGTCTGCGGGAGCTAAGGCTAGCTCAATCCAAACCATGGGATCAGCCCCCGCCATGAGCCCATCGCAACCCCTCCTCCTCTTTGTCCTCGGGCCTGATTTCCAGACAAAGTTATTGAAGATTTGGAAGAAGGAGGGACATCCATATTTGTAGCGTAGTTCTGCTCTCTTTCTTATAGAGTACCCCACGCTCCTCGTCCGACGAGTAGGATTCAGCCTGCCATATGAGGTCACGTAACCCGACTTTCTCTAGCACGGGTTGAATGAATCGGTTGGTGGCTTTGGCTCGAGATATCAAGACCTGTCTATGTATGCCCCTGAACACGCGAGAGACGCGGCGGACCGGCTTCGAGGCACAATGCCAATTTTGCTTCCAGGTTTGCTTCTTCCTGGTAGGGTGATTTGGCAACAGAGTAGTCGTCCAAGACGTCGCGTGGCGTCTACGCACAATTAGCTTGAGGAACCCATCAGTGGAACTTTTGCAACAGGCCAAATGAGTCAATTGAGCCCGAGTGCGTATTATTCGATTATTCGCTGGAAGTCATATCCTGGTGAAGGGGTTAGTTAATGTCATTGTCAACGCAAGGAGTTCGGGAGGGGTGTTATTGCTTCGGACCAACCAACTCATGTACATAGCCCACCGCAAGCAAGGTGTAGAGCTAATTCTATCTAGTATGACAAGCAAACGTTAGTCAACATTCAGATGACTTGAGGATATGTCGTCGGGAGGTAGGTAGGTCAGTCACTTGGAGGGGGAGCAAAAGAAAGCTAATTATTTGCATGTCAATTGACTCTCAAAAAGCGAAGTTGCGGCCAGTGTGGATTGAACACACGACCTTCAGATTGATGGAATGAAGTTTGCAGGGTCAAGAACCCACTTCAGTCTGACGCTCTCCCAACTGAGCTATGTCCGCCGCTGACTTCGAGACCGGCAACACCGTGACCGGATTATGAACCGGGCAGTCTGATGGTCATCGTAAGAGAGAAACGGGTCATCTGGCCCTCAACCGCAAATTTCATGCCGATGCGAGACAACTGTCTAGTTCGCGCGAAGTTGCGCGTAGTCATGAGGGTGGTGTTGACGGGCGTGTAGACGGTTCGTGCTGACGCTTGCTACAAGGGTGTCTTGTTCGGTCAAGACCGTGTCGATGGTTCACGACGAATCACTTCCGAGACACCGGCATAGCCTCAGGGTGGGATCCAAATGAATTTTATTATGCCACATTTCGCCAAATTTCCCAATGCTCCGTTGAAGATGGCTACCTCGGCTTCGCTTGGCTGAGATGCGGCCATAATGCCCCTGTTGAATACTCCAAACAAAAAAAAGTGCATTTCAATGTCGCAGAGTCATGAACCCCCCATATGAACACCCAAATCACGGCCAACCAATCCATGCGCTGCAAGCTCATACGCTTCGGGCTCCTCTACCATCCGCGACCGGCCATCTTGTCCTCGGGCTTCATGCTGTCGCAGTTGATGCCGACCATGGCCTCACCCAGACCCTCGCTGCACTCGGCAAGGACCTTGGGGTCCTTGTAGTGCGTCGTCGCCGTGACGATGGCCCTCGCACGCTTGGCCGGGTCTCCGGACTTGAAGATACCGCTGCCCACAAAGACACCGTCGCAACCGAGCTGCATCATCAGCGCGGCGTCAGCAGGGGTGGCGACACCACCGGCGGCGAAGTTGACCACCGGCAGACGGCCCAGCTCGGCAGTCTGCTGGAGAAGCGCGGGGTCGACCTCGAGCTTCCTGGCAAAGGCGCGCAGGCCAATGACGCCCTCGGTCTCGAGGATGCCCTTGGCCTGGGCAATATCCTTCTTGACTTGCTTCACGTGGGTGACGGCCTCGACGACATCGCCAGTGCCGGCCTCGCCCTTGGTGCGGATCATGGCAGCACCCTCGGCGATGCGGCGCAGGGCCTCACCGAGGTTGCGACAGCCGCAGACGAAGGGAGCCTTGAAGTTGGACTTCTCGACGTGGTATTCCTTATCGGCGGGGGTGAGGACCTCGCTCTCGTCAATGTAGTCGATGTCGAGGGCCTCTAGAATCTGGCACTCGACAAAGTGGCCGATACGGGCCTTTGCCATGACGGGAATGGTGACGGCCTTCTGGATCTCCCTGATCATGGCCGGGTCAGACATGCGGGCGACGCCGCCGTCCTTGCGAATGTCGGCGGGAACACGCTCCAGGGCCATTACGGCGCAGGCTCCGGCCTCCTCGGCGATGCGGGCCTGCTCCGCGTCGGTCACGTCCATGATGACGCCGCCCTTGAGCATCTGGGCGAGGCCAGCCTTGACGGCGAAGGAGCTCTTGGCATCGCCGTTGGCGGTTCCGTTGGTCTTGGAAGCGTCGCTGTTGGACATTGTGATTGCGTTGTTGTTGATTCGCAAACAGTCTGATGAGAAGCAGGTAAGCTAGCTTTAAGACGAGGGGCGAATACAGAGCGGTGCAGTAAGTTCTAGGAACAAAGACCGGGAATAGTGCGGCTCAAAGGATGAGGGAGGGGTATTCTTCAAGCAAATCAGATACGTAAAGTCAGGAATGGCTCCGCTCTGCAATGGATCTTTTGGTTCAAATCGGAGAATCGGTGACGCGAATCTAGAATCCGGGGAAAGGGTCCTTGAAGGAATTCGGGGGGAATGATTAACTTTGTATGCGGTGGCGACGACGACGACGACACCTGATGATGAAGGGGATGCCCAGCAATGACAAGTCACGATTGGACGAGAAAACTTTTCTAACCATACCGAGTCATCCCGTCTTTCCCGCGGTATCATCGCGTTTTCTGCCATTGCGGTACGCATACTAATAAGACAATTGCCTAGGCGAGCCGACAACGACTGACTGATTCGGGCAATTTACCGTGGGCCCTGGGGAGCAATTGGAGAGCGCAGCGCCGTGGATGAGCGCAAAGGGCGTGATGAGCCCCGATCTCGGAAAGGCAACTTACGGTTACTCCGGGGAACTGGGTACGGGATACAGGGGAAACCTTCCCATGAGGATCGCAGTGTCATAGAAAGATGCTGTGAGCGGGCGGTGAGCGGCGCCGGTGTTTGAACGGGTGGCGGAGTGTGAGAAGCAGAAGGGAACATGAGGAGGAGCACCAAGGGTCCGACCGGTGCATGCTGTCTGTGGGTAGCATTGTCGTATTGTAAGGTAAGATGGTTCGGTTCATGTCCTTTCCCGTCGGAGGTCTATCCGAAGGTACCTACCTAAGTTGTCTTATACTACTAAGCAGAAGCATGACAAAGTACAGAGTACCTAACGACCGTTGCGGCCATCTTGAGGCCAGCCAGTCAGCGCTCCGACCGGCGGCGAAAAGTAGGTACCTTATGAGAGATAGGTACGAGATACTGAGGCGGGGGGGGGACCAGAGCGGAGGAGGGAGGGCGGCTGTCGTCGGATGTACCTAGGTAGATGGGTACCGGTAGATGGCAGGCACAGCGGGCCAGCGGCGACTCTCCCGCTGAGACCGCCGCCTCCTTGGTTGTTCCTTCCGCGCGGAATATCTTCTTTTTTCAGCTCCTATCCGTGCCCGCGTGTTCGTACGACGGCGACCTGAGCTGAGGACACACGGAGACTGATTCTGAGATGAGTAGGTAGATTGTGTAATTGCGTCTGATGTTCTCCTACATCGCCGCCTCTCCATGCATTTCCATGTCTCCATCTGCAGCCGCCGCCGCCGCCGCCCCCTAGAACTCTGCTACTCCGCCATTCTTTCTACCTTAATCAACTACAGATACCTACCTCAGGTAATTAATCAGACTTTTTAAGTCGCATACTGTAGTAGATGATAGCACTAGCACATAGTCTAGGTTGTCATCACGCCCTTGACGCCGTTAGCGACCTTCTATACTACCTACCTTACATCAACACAGCGCCTGCATACAACTGATCCGATCGCTGCCGATAACAACCCCCGAACCTGACCAAAGGGGGCAACAAAGGTGCAGTAGTAACCGTTATCGCCAAGGCCGCTACAATCCCCGTCTTCCCAGCCTGCGTTGCCATCGTCCGTCGCCGGGTGTGCAATCTGGTCTGGGTGTCAAGCAAATTGAATGACTCAATCACCAACTCGGCATAATTCAGCGACTTTTCCATTGATGATTTTAAAAGGATTTCGAGCTTATTGAAAAGCAGACACTCGGTCATCATCAGTTCTCATCACAACCTATAATGTCTACCGTCACCGTTGGCGTATTAGCCCTGCAGGGCGGCTTCCAGGAGCATCTGGACCTGGTCCGGAAAGCTGCCGCCTCTCTCGCAGCGGCTCCGGCGCCAAGCCCGATTCCCGAGATCGCAACTACCGAAGTTCGCACCGAGGCAGAGCTCCGCCGTTGCGATGCCCTCATCATCCCCGGCGGAGAGAGCACTGCAATCTCACTGGTGGCTACGCAGTCCGGTCTGATGGAGCCATTAAGGGAGTTCGTCAAGTAGGTACCTGCATGGTCGCGACAACATGATGTCGTGGATGAATTCCAGAGAGAAGTTTTCTTCTCATTGCACTTCAACATCGCTCTCATTGTGAAGCAAGCAGTGGCTGACATTCATTCCCCGTCAGAGTCAACCGCAGACCGGTCTGGGGAACATGCGCCGGCGCGATTCTGCTTGCCGACGAGGCAAACGCGACGAAGAAGGGTGGCCAAGAGCTCATCGGCGGCCTCGGTGTGCGAGTTCACCGCAATCATTTCGGCCGCCAGATCGAGAGCTTCGTCGCTGACCTCCACCTGCCGTTCCTTTCGAGGGGCGACGGCGTGTCGAAAACGGCATCGACCCCTTTCCCAGGTGTGTTCATCCGCGCGCCAATTGTCGAGGAGATCCTCTCCCAGGACAGCAAGCCCACCTCGTCAGTCGAAGTTCTCGCAGTACTCCCCGGGCGCAAGACGAAGGCCGATGGCGTCAGCCAGAGCACGGCAGACGATTCAGTCGGTGACATCGTCGCCGTTCGGCAGGGCAACATCTTCGCCACGAGCTTCCACCCGGAGCTGACTGACGACATTCGCATTCACGTCTGGTGGCTGGAGCAGGTCCTCCGGAGCCCGTCTCCGGCGTGATCTGGGATGAGATTGCATGCCGAGTCTTGTATCATGTGATGTCATCGTCTGTGGCGTCACGGGTGTGATGAGAATCAACAACAGACTACCGCACACACACCACGTACGAAAACGCGAGCTTCGCGACTGATGCATCGACGTTAGGGGGGTGGGGGTGAACGGTTTGATCCCACTGGGCAGCCAGCTGAGGGGGTCCTCCTGAGGTCCTGAGATTTGCATCAGAGGGCATAGACGCAACGGGTGAGAAGTAACGCAGATCCCTAGCGCAGCGGCTGTTGTTGTGGATAATGTTGCGTACTCGGCTTTGTCGTCGGAATGAGGAGAAATAAGCTAGTGACATCCGTGGCTTGAGGACCGAACCTCAGTCACGGGCCAGGTCATGCAAGCCGATCGTTCCGTTCAGACGGCTCGGGTAATCGAAGAATGAGAATCGAGGGCACTGGAGATGTTTCATAGATTAATTAGACGAGAAAACATAGACTGGATCGTCGACGCCCGGAAGGAAGACAGAGTTAGAAGGAATACCCAGAGATCACACAGAACATCACTTTCGGTGCCCAGACACATTTGATGCTATGCAACATTATCACGATCTAGTGTGTTAAAACACTTGCGTCGTTATCACCTCAATTTCGATGGCTTTTTCTGCGACCAAAAACTACCCAGATCTAACCACGATGCGAGGTTGCAAGATCTACAGGTACTTACTTCAGGACACCAAGCAGTTCATTTCCCACTTCGTCGATGACTCCCAGAAGACTGGCACACCAACACCAAGTTTCCCACCGATTTGGATCAGGTACTGGTTGATATCAAGTCACTTCCTTTACCGATGGACCACTTCAATTCAGGACGCTCTTTGCTCACATGGCACATGCGTGGCCTCCGTCTCAGGGGCATGCAGGTGTGATGGGGTGACAACGAGCGCCATTTTGGAGGAGCTCGAATCCTAGAGGCTTCTTTGACAACATCATTCGAGAGAGTCGCAAAGAGAATAGTAGTGAGTTTGGAACAGAATTTCCTAGGCCCTGCAATGCAAAGTAGCGACTAGTGGGTATCGTAGAAATTGTACTTGTTCGGGAAATACCCGTCTCATTTTATGATACTGATGACTGAATCCAAGATATAATACTTTTGACAAAAGAGAGAGAGAGATGGATATACAAGTTGATGAAAACGATCCTAAGAGTCTCATGCGAGATAGATGAAAACAAAATGGTATCGAATATCCTTCGTGAATGGAACCCAATTAACCCCTTGGCTGCCGCTCTTGCAAGCCCCATTGATCATATGAAATCATGTATCCTGCGCAACTTCCACCATGCTATAGCTATGCAAGGAAAATGAGTGCAAGTGCACTAAGGACGAAGGCCAATGATTTGTGAGATGATATCATGTGTCCGGCGCCGCTGTTAAAGTTGCCCGGGTTGAAATCGGCGGAGGCCGTGTTGGTGACAGTAGCGGTCTCCTTCTCAGTAGCTGTAGTCTTGTCGGTTTGGGTTTGGGTGACCGTGACAGGAAGAACTATTGTGCCTCCGTTGATGGTAGAGACGCCCTCGGGGAGGGCTGCTGCCGTGATATCCGGCAGACAGGGACCGTTGTTGCAAGTCGACGTCCTGGTGACATAGCGAGTGCTGGTCAGACCAGGCTCAGTGATGACTTGCTCAATCGTGACAGTGACCACAGCATTAGTCGCTTGAGGGACAGTGAGGACTGCGGTAAGAGGTGTTGGGCAGTCGGTGCAGACGGCCTGGGTAGTGGTGAAACCAGGAGGAAGCTCATCCCCGTATCCGTGGCACTGAGTGATGGAGCCGGTGCAAGTTTGCGTGATGGTGTAAGTCTCCGGTTTCAGGCCCTGCGAGCATTCCGGGCAGAAGGTTGGGTAGACTGTTGTGTAGACCGCAGTAAACCCGTCATCGTCCGTCCCCGTAGGTGCGGCTTGCTGCTGCTGTTCAGGAAGGATGTATATCGAGATTGGCTCGACACTGGTAACGGTAAGAGTGTCTAATATTGCTGTCGTAGAGCAATCCGCTTGCCTGTGTTGAACTCTGCCGGCAGCGGCAGTGGAGGCGATGGCAAGGAGGAATGTGAAGATGTGTTGAAAAGACATCGTGATATGTAATGTCGCAGCCAACCGTCGCAAAAGTTGAGTGAGTACTGAGGGTTGGAAGCCTTGCGAAGGAATGCAGACAAACTCTATATCAGGACAACATCATATACGCCGTGACTGATATCGTGTGCTTCCTTTCAGCGGCCGGCCAAGCCCGTAGTTGTCTGTGACGTCCATCTCCGGACGTCATGTCACAAGGGCGTCAACTCAAATGTCCACAAATCCAGTCGGATAGACGCCCGAACTTGGACCCGACGGGAAGACGCCATCACCACAAAGCAAAGGCCGCTCAGAATGAGTTAGTACCGTGAACACGAAATCCGAAAGCGACCGAGCCAAGACCAAGGGTCCGCGATCGTTTTCACGTAGCCGAGGGGTGTCCCAGACCGGGGCTGGGCCAGCGCCCCGTCCGGGTGCGGACAGGCCCTTAGTCATCGGGTAAGGTTACACAACTGTCCCGGCCCGTTCTTTGCAGTCAGTTTAACCGGATTCAACCAAGCCAAGATCGGAAATAAGGGTCTGGAAGTCATCGGTCTCTTCGGAGACCCGTGGTTACGGCGAGCTTTCGTTCGAGGGTCTGGACCGATAGGGGGATGTCTTACATCTTGACCAACCGGACGGCCTCGCCCGGGCTTCATCCACCAACTGTCGTCGAGATCTACATTCCCGTCTTTGGTTTTTGTGCTAAGGGTCCCCAAGATCGAAGCCTTCGAAGGCCTCATATGGCAGCTGTTGCTTCCGGGATGTGGCGGCGATAGCTCGGATGGGGGTCTGGAGCCGCGGAGGGCTTTACAAGTAGCGCCACAGTCTCCAACCAGTAACGGCCTTCGTACAGGAACGCCCCCCGCGGTAGACGTCGTCGCATTTGGAACGATTATGTTCAGCTCCTCGAACCAAGCACCCAAGTTACACTCATCGAACTACCCGCCCAACGCTTCCGGCTGAAAGGCGAGTTGCTAGTTCTGACCCAGAGTTGGCGCACCACACTACGTCCCCAGAAAGGTAAGGAAAAGAGGCCCTCGGGGTGTATCTCCGAAATGTAGAGTTGTCGTTGCAACGGACTCAACCGTTCCCCGCGGCCTCGCCATCTAAGCACGATCGGAACCGGCTGGGCTGTACTAATATTGCCCAGCATACCTCACGCCCGAAGCAGTCAACAAACACAATGCGATTGTCACCTCTGCAGATCGCAAATTACTCATCGAGTGCTGTTGGAAAAATTCCACAATTTGCGCTCCCGAATCGGACATAGCCATCTCTCGGTTGACGGACTTGTCTTAGTCTGAAAGGCGTTCGGGAGGCAACAGCAAATAATCCTGCATCTTTTGACCGGAAAGAGTAGCAGGTGGCCAGGAACATCACCGAGGGCGGGCAACCATGAAGTCAGTAAGGAGTCATTATGCCCGTTTTCAAGTAGGCATCTTGGTCTTTCCCGGGTCTTCGACCAGGAAAATTCGGCCCGGGATCGAATCGCCTTCTCCTCCGTCCCTGTTCGCCTCCCATTATTTTCTTCTTTTTTACTCTTCTTCATCGTTACTTGAGAGAGCAAATCTCTGGGACCAGGTCAATCTTCTTGTTGTCACTGAGAGACATTACGACCCTGTGGCACGCACTTGGGCTGAAGACAGAGTGACATTCCTCATCCACCAAGCCCATTCCGCTCGACAGGCAGGCCGCAGTCTCACGGCAACGGACGAAACGAATATTCGTCTCTTTCATTAAATCAATCAAATCGACATACAATACTGAACCTTAATACCTTTCTACCTGTTTCACGACCGTTCATCCTCCAGTCGTTCGTCAATCTCCCCTCCGGCGTCGGAACCAACGGCGCGCCTCCCGTCTGTTCTCTCATCGCGAGATGCCAGCGCCTGTTCGACAGTGATCAGGCCTCAGAAAGACATATCAGTTTCGTACTATTTCAATCAGAAATCACCCGGGAGTACTCAAGACACCTCAACAGAGAGAAGCCTGCTGCTGCACGGCTTCCAGACCTGGGGTCTTGGACGGCCTTGATACCCTATCGTGCTGGATATCACGCATAATTAATAGTAAGTGGAAGATTGAATGTCACATTTGAGGATGAAAGGAAGAAGGGAAGAAGAAGAACAACAACAGCTGGGACCGCGACCTGCTAACATGTGCTCTTCAACAGGTAATCTTGCAGCATGAAGCTGTCCCAAGCACTGAGCCTTTTGGCTGCTGCCAGCCAGTATTGGCTGGCAAACGGACTGCCGCAGTTCCCAGATAATCCCATGTGTACTGCTGGAATCACGTCCGTCGAAGTTCAGCCCGTTCAGTTTATCGTGCGCCGCCCGATTTACATCAGCGCTTTCTTGCCCGCCAACACGGTACTGGTCCTTGATGATGGCCTCACTCTCACCGTCACCAATGCGCCCTTGACTTTGATCACCGAATTTGATAAGCTGGGTACTTTGACGTCTCAGTTGACCAGGTGAGTTCACACTTTTATTGCATTCATGAGAAGGAAAGATTTCGTCGTCGAATTTATTCATCGGAAGAGTATCTACCCCCCCCCCCCCCCCCCCCCCATTGCTGCGATGTGGCAGAATCGTAAGGGTGAGAAGAGGGAAGGCGGTGTAATGGGGCTCATGTGGCCGAACCTGCCTGCCTTCCTCAACCTCACCAACCCCCATCCTTCCTGCACGCACTTGCACTCCAGCTTTTCACTTTGCCCACGCACTTCTGTGTACCGCCCACTGATAATCAATACACCTCATTCCATCCAAATCGCTGTTCGGAAACTGAACGTGAAATCAACAAAAATGCTAATATCATCAGGATCATCGAGTCAATTTCGTCTACTCCGAATGCGTACGTTACAATCACGAGGGGTGGCCAATCCGGATCTTTGGCGACCACCATCACCGTCCTCCCTTCTGGTTCGGACGGCGTCGGCACTTATCTCGTCTTTACTCCGTTTGCGCAGACTGATCCCACGACTGGAGCTGACATCCCGTTGCCTCCTACGGCTGGAGCTCCTGCGACGACCATCATTGGATCGCCAGAAGAAGCGAGCCGTCTCCTCACTCAGGCGCTCACAAGTGTCGCCGGAGACTCTATTTTGCCGCCCAGTTTGAGCAATGTCGTCCCGCCTCTGACGGACGTACCTGGCACCAAGCCGGCCAGCCCAGCTTCGATCCCGGTCACCATTCTGCCCACAGGTGGCGTTTCCCAATCCGCTGGACCCTACACCACTATCATGGTCGGAGGCGCTGACGGAGTTCCGAGGAATCTGACCGTGACATCTGGAACCGAAGGCACAGTTTTCGCCCAAACATTTGACCGATTCGAAATCACGGTGACGGGTCCCGACAACGTCATTACTGTTCTTGGAAACGCAGGAGTCACGCCTTCCGCCATCACTTTGGGCGGTGGCAGAGCAGCAGCGCAGACTGGTGTCAGCGGCGATGTTTTGCAGATCATCCAGACTCCTGGAGGCGATGCAAATTTCTTGGAAAGACTCATCACGACGACGGTGGGAGCTGTGGGCGTCGATGGAACCAACACCTTCACCATTGTTCCGACAGGAACGGGAAATGTAGGCGCAGTTGTGATTCAGACGCCCCTTGCAGCAGCTGCAGGTGTTTTCAGAACTCTCAATGTTGCTGGGCCTGTTGCAACCACTCTTTCCATTCCGGCCCCGGCAGGTAGCACTGGCACTGTCATCGTACAGACCACGGATGGCTATACAGGCGCGGCCGCGGGGCCCTTCACGACTGTCATTGTTGGTGGTGGTCAGGGAGACCCAGCAACGGTCACCGTTCCGCCTGAAGCCGGAGCAGCTGATCCCTTCACCGTCTTGGTTCAGACGGCAGACCCGTACAGGACCATTACGGCCGGTGGCAATACCGGTTCCGAGGCATTGACCTTCACGGTTCCTCCTCAAGGAAGCGACCTCACGGGTACCGTCATCGTCCAGCCTGCGCAAACACCCTTCACTGGGCCATTCACGACAGTAACCTCCGGAGGCGTTTCTGGGTCTCTTCCAGTTTCCCTGACAATCCTGCCATCCGCAAGCCCCTCTGTGGCGACCGTCGTCGTTCAGACGCCGCTGGCTGCTAGCCCTGCTCAATTTATCACCAGAAACGCACTTGCGATTCCAGGTGCTGGAGCGAGGATCACGCTACCTCTAGCTGGCTCCTCTGCTACGGGCCCTGCAACCGTTCTCGTTGCGTCAGGATTAGGCGGCGATGATCCGGCGACGACCGCCCCAGCGGCTTTGCAAGCCTCGGCCGTTACGATTCGCGGTGGCTTCAACGGCACAACCCCACAGACGCTCACAATCGGCGCAGGAGACAGCCCAACCGTTGTTGAGCAGCTTCCTGTTGGATTCTCTAATACGCCGGCCAACCCCACGGCCCCGGCTGCTCCACCGGTCACGGCCCCGAACGCCCCTGGACAATCCGATGTCTCTGTACAACCCAACGTTCCTGGCCAATCCAATATTCCGGATCAATCCAACGTCCCGGGTCAATCCAACGTCCCGGGTCAACCAAACGTCCCGGGTCAATCCAACGTCCCGGGTCAATCCAACGTCCCGGGTCAATCCAACGTTCCGGGTCAACCAAACGTCCCGGGTCAACCAAACGTTCCGGGTCAATCTAACCCGCCCGCGCCCACGGCAGCATCCCCGTCTGCCCAGCTTGCGAATCCTGTTCTTCCCGCCATCACACAAGGGTTTGCCGGAACCGCGCCAACGCTTGTCACTCTGCCGCCTGTTGGAAGCCAGTCAGTCGGTCAAGTGGTCCTTCTCACTCCCTTTTCCAACGTCGCCGCAAACACTGGTGTTGTCCAGCAGCCGACCACGATTACACAGGGAGCCTCAGTCACTGCAGCGACCACGGTTACTCTCCAGCCTGGAGCTATTCAAGCTGGGGGAGTCTCTACGCCTCCCGCCGTACTGGTCTTGACTCCTCTTACCGATGGCGAAGCCGCACCAACAGCGGCCGCAGCCCAGTTCACGACGCTCTCTGGAGTGATCGATGGTCCTAACCCTGTGACTCTGACGGTTCCGCCTGCGAACGCTGCCGACCCCGCAACTGTTGTTGTCTTGCAGAACACCCCGGTTGCTGGCGCTACGCCTGGCGTGGCTGCTGGTGATCCTCCTCTTCCTGGACTGTTCACTACTATTCAGTCTGGGTTCGGTGGTGATGCTCCCGCAACCATTACCCTGCCTCCCGGTTCTCCTGGCGAAGCTGGAACTGTCATTGTTTTGTCTCCTACTAACGCAGCCTCCCCTGCTGATCCCACATTGGTTCTGCCTGCTGGCGTGCCATTCACAACGGTCACCACACCGTTCCAGGGACTCAGCCCCCAAACTAACGTATTGCCCCCTTCTGGTACTGACGTTACAGGAACAGTTTTGATACAGGTACCATCTGCGCAGTTCACTCAGCCCGCAGCCTCTCAGCCCGCAGCCTCTCAGCCCGCAGCCTCTCAGCCTGCAGCTGGCTTGAGCCTCCCTGCCGGTGTTCCCTTCGTGACGGTCTCGACTCCTTTCGACGGGCCAGCGATTCAGACCAGTGTTTTGTTGCCAGCTGGTTCGGACACGACTGGAACCGTCTTGGTCCAAGTACCATCTGCGCAGTTCACGCAAGACGCACCAGTCATCTCGGCCGCACCAAGCGGGGCTGCAACGACGCCGGGTGGTCCGCTTATTCCCGGGTTCACCATTGGAGGGCAGACGATTGATACTCCGGGCATCACCATCGGCGGCCCAGTCGCCCTTCCATCTGGCCTCGATCTCGGATCTTTCCTCACATTGACCCAGAATGCAGCAGACCCAAACACTGTGGTCTTCCTTCCGTCCGGAACCAACCCAGGTTTTGTCGTTGTCCAGCAACCAACTGCTGCCCCGACTGCTGCTCCTGGCGCTGGTGCTTTTACAACAGTATTCCAAGGATATAACGGGCCTACCCCAACTACCACCACTCTGCCACCGTCAGGGACAAACGCATTGGGAATTGTTTTGGTCCAGACACCCTTAGTGAATATTCTTGGAACCAGCACGATCGGGTTCACTGGCACCGCACCCACGACTATCACCGTGCAGCCGTCGGGAGGTTCAGGAATTGTGATTGTCCAGACACCCTTCGTCAACCCCCTGCAGTCCACCCAGGCGCCCGCAGATGTGTTCACGACCATCACCCAAGGGTTTACCGGCGTTGCGCCCACCACGTTCACCCAGGGTGGCATTGTTGTAGTGGAGACTCCGATCTTCCCAGGGGGCGCAACCCAAGTTCCGCAATTTACGCCTCCAGCTCCCATTCCAACAAATCCCGCGGCACCCCTGGCCAACGTATTCGTGACAATCACTGTGCCTATTCTGGGCTTGTTGTCGCCTGCGACGTCTACCATTTTCCCAACGGCACCCCAAACCGTCGGAACTGTTGTGATTGAAACGCCATTGCTCGAATCTCAGCAAACGGCACCTGTCAACACACCTGACGCGCTGATCTCGCTCTCCCTCGGCATCCCAGGACTCACAGGACCTACGACCACGACTATTCTTCCTACAGGAACCCAGTCAGTAGGATTGGTCGTCGTACAGACCCCCATCACGAGCCCTGCAGCAACCCAGGCCCCTGAGGTTCCAAATGGTTTTGTGATCTCGACCGCCGGTTTCTCTGGCATTGTTCCTACCACCATCACAGTTCCTGCTTCGGGAACGAATCCTGGCACTGTCTTGGTGCAGACTCCCACCGTTCAGCCCGCCGAAGTCCCAACCGGCTTCGTCGTCGCCACCACGGGTTTTACAGGGCTTGTGCCAACAACGGTTACCATTCAGCCGTCAGGGACGAACCCAGGCACAATATTGGTGCAGACCCCGAGTGCTGGAGGTGGTCCAGTTGCTCCAGTATTCTTGAGCAGTGGTTTCGCCGGAACTGCAACCTCAACTTTAACGTTGACCCCTTCTAATGCGGGAGATCCGACTACCTTGGTCGTGCTTACGCCTACCGCCACGCCTGGCGTTATCCCACCTCCAGTTGCATCTCCCATTCTCTATATCACCATTACAGCTGGCTATCCCGGTGTCACGACTAACACTCTTACTTTGGGACCCAGCAGTGGAAATTCTCTTGGGACTGTGCTCATTCAGACCCCGTTCTCCTTGGGCCAGAGCGATGCGGTCACAGCTACTGCGTTCACCACGCAAACACTACCATTCACTGGATCTGTTCCCACCACATTTACTATCCCCCCCGCTGCCACAGATCCGAATGGCATCGCAACTGTTATTGTACAAGATCCGATTGTCCCCTCTGTCGCTCAAAGTCCTGTTGTTTCACAGACGCCAGTGCCTGCCTCGTACGTCACAACGACGGTTGGATTCACCGGGCTGATCCCCACGACCACTACACTGCAGCCCTCTGGGACGCAGTCGATAGGATTGGTCATCGTACAGACTCCTGTGGCTTCTGGAGATGTTACCACGGCCCCCAGCGCGACTCCTGGGGTTAGTTTTGTTACCACGACTACGCTCTGGGATTCTACTGGTACATCAACGCAAACCAGCTTCCCAACCGGAACTGATACTGTTGGAAACGTCATCGTTTTCGCTCCTCGGTTTGCTAGATTTGTGACCAGGACCACAGGCTTTACCAACACTGGCTTGTCCACGACCACCAGCCCCATGACAAGTGGAACGGATGTCATTGGCATGGTCATCGTCTACACGCCCGATCCTACTGCAGCACCGTCGTCTCCTTCAGTACCAGTTCCGGGTCCCTCGTTTACTTCCCCAGCTGCGTCTTCAAGCGTGAACTTTGCCACGCTGACAAGCACGTTCAGTGGATCTTTGCCCACCACGTTCACAATTGCTCCGTCAGGCACAAACACCGATGGTACGGTCGTCGTCTTGGTGCCTACCGCGACTGCTTCATCTGCCGCGGTCCCGGAAGATGTGTTTGCTACGCTGACGTCGACATATGCTGGATCGATTATTTCTACGTCGACAATTGCACCGATTGGAACTAACACCCAGGGCACGCTTGTTGTCTTGGTTCCGAGCAGCGCTTTCCCTGGCGTCACCGGCTCACAAGATCCCGTCTACCAGACCGTCACGTCGACGTACGGAGGTGTTGTGACATCCCTCGAGACTCGCCCGCCCTCGGGCTCTGATCCCACGGGAACCGTGATAGTCTTTGTACCAAGCAATGTTCTGGCCTCGCCGTCCATTACCCCTAGTGCTGCTCTCACCACAATTACTTCGACCTTCGGAACAGTCCCTTCAACTGTCATCGCCTCGCCCTTGAGCCCTGGCGACCCGGGCACCGTCGTTGTCTACGTTCCTAGCACTGTCGCTTCCGCCCCAGGTGCTTCCACGACTACTGTTCTTTCAACGTACACTGGAGCGATAGCAACATCTACTACGGTTCTTCCCGCCAACATCGGTGACCCCGCGACGATTATCGTCTTGGTGCCAAGTGCCACACCTACCTCAGAAGTCGCTGCTGGCGGCAGTGGTCTGCCCGCCCTGTTGACAAGTACCTTCGATGGATTTTCGACCGTCACATCTACCATTCCTGGTGCGTCTGGCCTTCCGGACCAGACTGTCGTCCTCGTGCCAAGTCAGATCATCAGCTCAACTGACCCTGGCGCTTCTGGAGGGGCTGGTGGTTTGCCTGCGCTATCGACAAGTACCTATCTCGGCGCCCAGACCACAACATCCATCATTACTGGGGTCTCTGGTCTTCCAGACCAGACTGTCGTCCTCATACCAAGTCAAGTCGTCAGCTCACCTGACCCTAGCGCTTCTGGAGGAGCTGGTGGTCTGCCTGCGCTCTTGACTAGCACCTTCAATGGCCTCTCCACCGTCACCTCTGTTATCCCTGGGGCCTCTGGCCTTCCGGACCAGACTGTCGTCCTCGTACCAAGTCAAGTCATCAGTTCAACTGACCCTGGCGCTTCTGGAGGAGCTGGCGGTTTGCCTGCGCTCTTGACTAGCACCTTCGATGGCCTTTCCACCGTCACTTCTGTTATTCCTGGGGCCTCTGGCCTTCCGGGTCAGACTGTCATTTTGGTCCCTGGTGGAGCTGTGAGTTCCTCTGATATTGCTGTCAGCAGCGGGCCCGGCAGCTTGCCAGCAGTGTCGACTATCATATATGAAGGATCTGTGACAACCACTTCTATAATACCCGGAGTGTCAGGCCTACCGGATCAGACTGTCATTTTGGTCCCTGGTGGAGCTGTGAGTTCCTCTGATATTGCTGTCAGCAGCGGGCCTGGCAGCTTGCCAGCAGTGTCGACTATCCTATATGAAGGATCTGTGACAACCACTTCTATAATACCCGGAGTGTCAGGCCTACCGGATCAGACTGTTGTTTTGGTCCCGAGTGGAGCTGTGACTTCATCTGATCCTGCTGTTAGTGGCGGTTCCGGTAGTCTACCAGCCCTGTCGACTGTTCTGTACGCAGGATCTGTGACAAGCACTTCGACTATTCCGGGAGTGTCTGGTCTACCGGACCAAACTGTGGTACTCATACCGAGTGTTACGGCCCCCACGGATCCTGCCAACAGCAGCGGAGCCGGCTTGCCGGCGTTGTTGACAAGTACGTTCACCGGCTCTGAAACGTTGACGACCGTTGTCCCCGGGGTGTCTGGTCTACCGGATCAGACCATCATCCTCGTCCCAAGTGTTACGGCCCCTACGGATCCTGCGATTAGTGGCGGAGCCGGCTTGCCGGCGTTGTTGACAAGTACGTTCACCGGCTCTGAAACGCTGACGACCGTTGTCCCTGGAGTATCCGGTCTACCGGATCAGACCATTATACTCGTCCCGAGTGTAACGGCTTCCACGGATCCTGCCACCGGTAGAGGAGATGGCTTGCCAGCGATATTAACAAGCACATTTTCCGGTCTGGAAACCCTCACGACCATTATTCCCGGAGCTTCTGGCCTACCTGACCAGACAGTCGTTCTAGTTCCTAGCATTTCGGATGTGCAGACTGTTTCTGGCACTGGGCTCGCCCCAGGTCTTTACACCAGTACCTCTGGGAGCATTCTGTTCACTTCGACAATTCCTCCCCTGGCCTCTGGCTTGCCAGGAGCTACTATCGTCTTTATTCCAAGCCTGCCAGGTGCTCCAACCTCAACGCCCACAGCTCTGGGCCAAGGCCTCGTTACGGTTACGAGTGGATCAATTGCCTTTACGTCGACTATTCCCGGTGTTTCTGGCCTTCCGGATGAGACGGTGGTCTTCGTGCCCAGCATCACTCCTCCTGCTCCAGGCCAGCTTGCCACTTCTCTGTACGACGGCATTAGTACGGTTACGTCAGTTATTCCTGGTGTCTCTGGCCTTCCGGATGAGACGGTGGTCTTCGTGCCCAGCAACACTCCTCCTGCTCCAGGCCAGCTTGCCACTTCTCTGTACGACGGCATTAGTACGGTTACGTCAGTTATTCCTGGTGTCTCTGGCCTTCCGGATGAGACGGTGGTCTTCGTGCCCAGCATCACTCCTCCTGCTCCAGGCCAGCTTGCCACTTCTCTGTACGACGGTATCATTACGGTTACCTCGGTAGTCCCCGGTGTATCTGGGCTTCCGGATGAGACCGTGGTCTTCGTGCCCAGCATTACTGCCGCGCCAACTGCAACTCCTCCTGCTCCAGGCCAGCTTGTCACTTCTCTATACAACGGTATCAGTACGGTTACCTCGGTAATACCCGGTGTATCTGGTCTCCCTGATGAAACTATTGTTTTAGTTCCGAGCATTGGTTTCCCTTCGGCTTCTCCTACTGCTCTCGAAGCGGGATTATACACTAGTTTGTTCTCAGGTACGGAGACAATCACGTCGACGCTGCCAGGCGTTTCCGGTTTGCCTGGTGCTACGATCATCTATATCCCTAGCGCTACCAGTCCCACGATTCCCGTTGGTACAGCTGGGGGACTGCTCACCAGCACATATACCGGTGGGTCAGTCACATTCACTTCTACAATTCCTGGAATATCTGGTCTTCCCGACGAAACTGTTGTCTTCGTCCCAGAAGTGACTGACGCTCCATCATTATCCAATATTCTTACCAGCACTTACGAGGGTACGAGCATATTCACCTCAGTCATCCCTGGTGTTTCGGGTTTGCCCGATGAGACGGTTGTTTTTGTGCCGAGCGTGGTCCCAACGCCTTCTGTTGGCGGTTTCCTCACAAGCACCTACGGCGGAAGCGTTGTTTCGTCAACGACATTGCCCGTTGGCTCAGATGGTTTGCCTGGACCTACAGTTATCTTGGTGCCTAGCAGTAATGGATCTGGCGGTGCCGGCGCACTTCCTAACCTGTTCACGAGCCTCTATGATGGGCAGAGCACTTTCACTTCCATTCTATCGTCTGGGACGGCAGGTGCTACCGTCATCTTTGTCCCCCGTCCTTCATCTGGTTTCCCAGCTGGCGGTCTGTTCACGAGCTTTTACACGGGAAGTCTCATCTCAACTACCACCCTTCCAGCCGGCACTGATGGTGTACCTGGTGCGACGGTTGTACTTATCCCAAGCGCCACGGCCACTCCAGAGCTCCCAGATCTCTCGACAATCCCGTATGGCGGCAGTCTTACGCTTACCTCTACGATTTTGGATGTATCTGGAAACCCCGTCGAAACGGCCGTCTTCGTCCCTAGCAATACAGCATTGCCGGCCTCCGACTTGCCCACCATCACATTCACTGGCAGTGTAACCTTGACCTCTACAGTCTTGGATGCTTCTGGTAACCCAATCCAGACTGCTGTGTTTGTGCCCGGAAATACTGAGCAGCCGACCGACTTGCCCACTATTACGTTCACTGGCAGTACAACCTTGACCTCTACACTCTTGGATGCTTCTGGTAACCCAATCCAGACTGCTGTGTTTGTGCCTGGAAATACTGAGCTGCCGATCAATTTGCCCACAATCACTTACAACGGAGACGAGACAGTAACATCGACCATTCTCGATGCCTCCGGCAACCCGATTCAGACTGCTGTATTTGTGCCTGGAAATACTGAGCTGCCGATCAATTTGCCCACAATCACTTACAACGGAGACGAGACAGTAACATCGACCATTCTCGATGCCTCCGGCAACCCGATTCAAACGGCAATTTTTGTTCCTGGTATCACCAATTCGTCATTACCGGGCATTTCCACTATTCCCTACAGCGGATTGTCATCAATTACTTCAACTATTCTCGACTCCTCTGGGAATCCAATTGAAACCGCAGTACTTGTCCCGGAGAACACTGTTTCAGCATTACCAGGCCTGTCTACTATTCCCTACAGCGGATTATCAACAATTGCTTCGACTATCCTTGACGCGTCTGGTAATCCCATTCAAACGGCAGTATTTGTCCCGGAAATTACGGATTCATCATTGTCAGGCATTTCCACTATTCCCTACAGTGGATTGTCAACAATCACTTCAACTATCCTCGACGCGTCCGGCAATCCAATTCAAACAGCAGTATATATCCCGGAAATCACGGATTCAGCATTACCAGGTCTGTCGACAATTTCCTATAACGGGCTGTCAACGATCACTTCAACCATCCTGGATGCTTCTGGTAACCCCGTCCAGACAGCCGTATTTGTGCCGATTTCCACGAGCTTGGTGGGCTCTGATTTGCCCACTGAACCCGCGGACACGCAGGCGTCGACTGTGCTTGACGCTTCCGGAAACCCGATTACCACTGTGGTTCCCGTCCCGACGATCACGGCTCCAGCCAGTGCTCCTGAGCTCGATGTCTTTACCAGCACGTTTTCCGGATCGAATATATTAACCACTACGGTCCCATTCGGCCCTTCCGGATCGTCTGCAATCGTAATTCTTGTGCCTAGCGCCACTGACGCTTTGTCAGATGTCATTACAGTGACTTACGACGGAACTGTTCCTCTCACGAGTGTCTTCCCGACTGGATCTAGTGGCGAGCCTGCGTCCACAGTCATTTATGTGCCCAGTGCCACTGCCACAGACACAGGTGCTTTGCCCAACATCTTCACGACAACTTATGATGGAACGATTCCAATTACAAGTATTTTCCCGACTGGATCTAATGGCGAGCCTGCGTCTACGGTGGTGTTCCTGCCCAGCGCCACTACCACAGACACAGGTGCTTTGTCCAACATTTTCACGACGACTTACGCCGGAACAATTCCCCTTACCAGTGTTTTCCCGACGGGATCTAATAGCGAGCTAGCATCAACAGTAGTATACTTGCCTAGTAGCACTGCTACAGCCACAGATGCCTTGCCCAACATCTTTACGACAACTTACGACGGAACAATTCCTCTTACGAGTATCTTCCCGACTGGATCCAATGGCGAGCCTGCATCTACGGTTGTATATTTGCCCAGTGCTATAGCCACAGATGCCTTGCCGGATGTGTTGACCATCACGTACGGAGGAACGCAGACGCTTACCAGCACATTCCCTGCTGGCCCTAACGGCGAAATTCCATCTACCGTCGTCTACATCCCAGTTGCCACTGCTACTCCTTCCAGGAGCGTCTCGTTTGCTACCATCACAAGTGCCTTTACTGGTGCTTTCCCTTCAATTACCACAGTCTTCCCTACCGGCGATGATGACCTCGGAACCGTTATCATTCTCGAGCCAACATCTTCTGCCTCTGGCCAGGGTGCTGACCCCGACCTGTTCATTACGCTGACCAGCGGATACCCGGGACCTACGCCCTCCTTGACCACCATCTTGCCAACGGGTACGGAATCAGTCGGACAGGTTATCATCTTGGTACCCACTGCAACCGATGGAAGCACTCCCACAATCAGCTTCGCCACTATCACCAGTGGCTATGGCGGCCTAGTCCAGAGTACATCTACTATCTTACCAACTGGCACGGGCGACGTAGGTACGCTCGTCGTTCTCGAGCCGACTTCAGCAGTATCTTTGGATTTCAGCACCGTGACAAGCCCAGGCGTAGGCTCAATCACCTCCACGACAACCATCTTTCCTACCATCACAGGCGACCCAGGACTTGTGGTCATTTTCGATCCTGCGCTGCTTGTCACATCTTCGGATAGCTTGTCATACACCACGATCGTAAGCAATTACGATGGTCCTGTCTTGACCACTTCTACCCAGCCGCCTGCCGGGACAGATGCTCTCGGTACCGTCGTGGTCCTTGTTCCTAGCTCGGCCGTCTCGATTCCCGGAGTTTCTTCATACACTACTGTGACGAGTACCTATTCTGGTGCAGACTTTTTGGTGTCAACTCTGGCTCCTTCTGGCACTGATGCAGTTGGAACAATCATTTTCTACGAGCCGATTGCTTCGCCAACCGCCTCTTACACCACAATCTTCAGCACGTATGAGGGAGGCCTGGCTACGTCTACTATTGCTCCTGCCAACCCAGGGGATCTTGGCACCATTGTGGTCCTTCAACCTGCCTCCCCTGTGAGCTCCCCTACAATCTCTTCTCCCGAGATTACGCAGGTCACGGCAATCTTCACCACCATCACCACGACAGTAGATGGTAGCATTCTGCAGACTACAACCCTATTCCCTACAGGTACTGAGATTGGCACTGTTCTGGTCCAAATTCCAAGCGCGCTTGCTGCCTCTTTCACGACCGTGACATCTACGTATCCCGGCACAGAGACGATTGTATCAACTGCTCTCCCAGACCCAGCGGATCCGACCGGTCTTATTACGGTCATTGTTCAAGTGCCAGGACAACCTGCTTCAGATACCGAGGCCTTGGGAGATCTTTTCACAACAGTGACCTCGACAATTGCGGGTACAGAGACGATTATATCGACTGCTCTTCCTGACCTTGCTGATCCATCTGGAATTCGCACCGTTATTGTTCAAGTGCCAGGACAATCTGCTTCAGCTACTGAGGCCTTGGGAGATCTTTTCACAACAGTCACCTCTACCATCCCGGGCATAGAGACGCTTGTATCAACTGCTCTTCCTGACCCTGCTGATCCTTCTGGAATTCGCACGGTTATCGTCCAAGTACCTAGCCAAGCGGCATCAAGCACCGAGGATGCCCTTGGTAATCTTTTTACAACGGTAACGTCCACTTTCGCGGGCACAGAGACGCTCATATCGACTGGTCTCCCCGATCCTGCTAATCCCTCCGGAATTCGTACGGTCATCATTCAGGTGCCCGGCCAAGCGGCTTCAAGCACTGATGATGTTCTTGGAGACCTTTTCACCACCCTCACACAGACGTATGATGGTTCGACCACGCTCATTTCCACTGCGCTGCCTGATCCTGCAGACCCAACAGGAATTAGGACCATCATTTTCCAGGTACCTGCCGAACAAATCACCTCCACAGATTCAGGCGCATCTGCGACTGCGAGCGTCCCTGGAATTTCTTCAGAGGTCTCTTATACAACTGTCTTCTCACCCATTAGCGACGGGTCCGCTCCCTTCATTACGACACTTGATCCAGCCGAAGGAGACTTCCTCGGAACTGTTATTATTGGTACTACTATTCCAACAGATGTTAGTGCCACTGATCCTACGGTTACCGATGGGAGCGTCACGCCTGGAATCACAGCTTCGCCTGGTGTGGTATATACTACGATCTCCTCGTCTATCAGCGACGGAACGGCCCCATTTACCACGACGCTTGATCCAGCTGAAGGCGGTTCTCTTGGGACTGTTATCATTGGGACTTCCCTGCCAACCGGTATCAGCGCATCCGATCCCGCCGCTACCGATGGAAGTGTCTCGCCCGGAATTTCAGCTTCTTCTGGTGTAGTCTACACAACCATCTTCTCGTCTATTGGCGACGGATCGGCCCCATTTACCACGACGCTTGATCCAGCTGAAGGCGAATCTCTTGGCACAGTCATTGTGGGGACTCCCCTGCCGACTGGTATTAGCGCATCCGATCCTACCGCTACCGATGGAAGCACGGCGCCTGGCATTACAGCTTCGCCTGGCTTGGTGTACACGACTGTTTTCAGCAATTATCCAGGCTCCGTCACGGTCACCTCAACAATTCCCCCAGCTACCACGGATGCTCTGGGTTTTGCCACTGGTACGGTTCTTATTCAGGTGCCCGAGGCGGATTCGACTTTGCCTACGTCCGATGATAGTTTGGCAACTTCGATTACGAGCATCTTTAGCAGTTACTCGGGAAGCATCACCTTGACGTCAACTCTCCCGGCAGCTACGGATCCTTCTGGACTCGGGATCTTCATTACGGTCATCGTCCAGATTCCGAATCTCTTGGGGTCACCCACCAACAGCGACCTGCCGATAACGACAGATGATGCCTTGGCTGCTTCGTACACAACGATCACAAGCGGATTTACGGGTTTGAGCCCTCAGACCACAACAATTGCACCAGCCAATGTAGGGGAGCTAGGAACGGTCATTGTGCAAATTCCTAGCGAAACAGTTGCTCCTGGCGTCTTCCTCACAACCGTCACAAGCGGCTATGCGGGTTCTGTAACACAATTCACCACTTTGCCAGTTGCCACCCTTGACGGCTCGACGATCCAGACGGTGATTGCCCAAGTCCCAACCGACGTTTTTGAGCCTACCGAGACTGCCGGCGACGACGCTCTCTTGACTACCTTGACAACTTTCTACACTGGCCTCATACCTCAAACCACAACGTTGATACCTGCGATTGTTGATGGCTCCCTGATCCGATCTGTGATTGTTCAGTTACCTACGCAATCCGCTGCAACTCCGTCCGATGCATCGGAAACTGCTGCACCGGGAGTATTCCTTACAACCCTTACTAGTGGGTTTGGAGGAACACAGATTCAAACGACAACCCTTCCCGTTGCTACGGTTGGAGGGGTTCCTGTCCAGAGTGTTATCGTCCAGGTCCCTACTGCGACGGTGTCCGACGGAATCTCGTTCACCACGGTTACAAGTGCTTTCGACGGAGACTTTACTCAAACAACAACCCTTCCTTTGGGCACGATTGATGGCATTCCTGTACAAACCGTCGTTGTTCAAATCCCATCCGCCACAGATCCTCTGGCGGCTCTCTACACGACACTTACGACCGTTGGCTCCGATTCTGTCACTTTAACCTCGACGGTGGCCACAGCGGGCACTGTACTAGGTGAACTGGGAACTGTAATCGTCCAGCTTCCGTCAGATGCTGCGTCTGGCCTTCAAAGTCCTACGGCTACTGCAGTATCCAGTCTTCAGTACACAACCATAACCAGCGGATATGATGGTTCCCTGCTGCAGACACTCATAGGCTCAGTCACCGGTGCCGACGGTCTTGCCACAGCCATCGTGCAGGTCCCAACTGGTTCGATCACACTCGACCCAGCGGCATCAACTGGGTTGCCTAATCTGTCCTACACCACAGTCACGAGTGGCTTTGATGGCATTAGTACAGAGACCCAGTTTGGATCTGTCACTGGCGCAGACGGACTTGCCACGGCAATCATTCTTGTTCCCACCACTACGGTTACCACGCTGGCCTCTGTGACCGAGAACATCATTTCATACATTACAGTGACGACAAATTACGATGGCCTGGAGACGATCGCACAAACCATTGCCCCAGCAGCGTCTGGTTTGCCCGGAACGGTCCTACTGCAAATTCCGACGGCAACAGGAGCTGTTACTCCAACAGGCCTTTCTATCTCCACTGATGATGTTGCTTATACGACAATCACGACCACTACTATTACGACTCCATACAGCGGACTGTCGACCGTGATTCAGACCCTGACTCCGTCCGTCATTGGAGATCCTACCACTGTCCTTGTGCAGGTTCCCGAAGCACTCTTGGAAATCACCACTACGCGTTTTGGTGCGACCTCCGCAGGCACTCAGACGGTGTCGCCCATCGGCACTGGTGTCCCCACTGTCATCATCGACGTCCCGGGATTGTACTCCACGGTCACAAGCGGGTTCTCGGGACTCGTGCCGTCCACTATTACCATTGATCCAACCGGTCTTGATGATGTCGGATTAGTCGTGATACAGACCCCTACCGCTGCAGTTACATCCGGTGGTACTGTTTTCACTACGATTCCTGGCACTGGCCTCGTTCCAGCAACAACAACAGTCACTGGAACAGACGGAATCGTGTCTGTCATCCTCCAGACCCCTACCGCAGCAGTTACATCCGGTGGCACCGTTTTCACGACTATTCTCGGTACGGGCCTGCTCCCAACTGCCACTACAGTCACTGGAACAGACGGGATCGTGTCTGTCATCTTCGAGACCCCTACCGCAGCAGTTACATCTGGTGGCACCGTTTTCACGACTATTCCGGGTACGGGTCTGGTCCCAACTGCCACGACTGTTACTGGCGTGGATGGAATCGTGTCGGTTATTTTCGAGACTCCCACCATCTCTGAAACCGCTTTTCCCAGCACGGTCTTCACAACGATTCCAGGCACGGGATCGCTTCCAGCTACAACTACGGTCACTGGTGCCGATGGAGTGGTTTCTGTCATATTCCAGACTCTAATAAGTTCCGAGACTCGCACCATCTCTGAAACCGCCATTCCCAGCACGGTCTTCACCACGATTCCAGGCACAGGATCGCTTCCAGCTACAACTACGGTCACTGGTGCCGATGGAGTGGTTTCTGTCATATTCCAGACTCCAATAAGTTCCGGAGAGCTTTCTACAATCTTCACCACGATCCCAGGAACTGGCCTGCTTCCTTCAACTACAAGTGTCACCGGAACCGATGGAGTGGTCTCGGTAATCCTGCAAACCCCCACGATCACCGACGGTGCGGTACCTACTACCGTTTTCACTACGATTCCTGGGACTGGACAGTCTCCTGAGGCGACGACTGTGACGGGGGCAGATGGCATCGTCTCAATAATTTTCCAAACCCCGACGGTCTCTATTCCGGGAGCTCTGACCACGGTATTCACAACCGCTCCTGGTTCCGGATTATTGCCCGCCACATCGACTGTCACGGGTGCCGACGGTGTCATCTCTGTCATTTTCCTGGAGCCTACTTCTTCAGGACAAGATCCTCTCACACCTACGACGGTGTTCACGACTATTCCAGGTACTGGAGATGCTACCTCGACGAGCATCGTTACCGGTCTTGATGGGGTTGTCTCAGTCATCGTTTCAGAACCTACTGCAACGAGCTTGCCGGGTGTCTCTTACACGACGATTACCACAGGAGGTCCGATTGCAGCAACAAGCACCATACTGCCCGACGTCTTGGGAGATCTGGCCACTGTCATCATCCAAACTCCGACAATTCCGGCTAGCCCGGGTGCTTTTGTCACTCTTACTTCTCTTGGTCCTGTGCCGACAACCTTTACTCTCTTGCCAGCTTCACTTGGGCAGACGGGTACGGTTGTGGTGGTTCCGACATCTTCTTCCGATTTGGCCGTCGATCCTGCCTTATCATTCACCACAGTTTTCTCCACAGGCCCAGCACCCACGACTCTTACATTACTACCATCAATTTCTGGAGATCTTGGCACTGTCGTCGTCGTCCCAACTCCTTCCGGTTCGGCTGTCGAGCCAGCCCTATCTTTCACCACGGTTTTCTCTTCGGGTCCTGTTCCTACAACTCTTACAGTACTATCGGCAATTTCTGGAGCATTGGGCACTATCGTCGTCGTCCCAGCTTCCTCTGACTTGGCTGTCGACCCTGCTCTATCATTTACGACAGTCTTCTCTGCGGGCCCTGTTCCCACAACTCTTACTCTACTACCAGCAGTTTCTGGGGATTTGGGAACCGTCATTGTCGTACCAACAGCATCTTCTGACTTGCCGGTTGATCCTGCTCAGTCATTCACGACTGTCTTCTCTGCTGGTCCAGTGCCGACGACTCTGACGCTCCTGCCGGCCGTGTCTGGAGACTTGGGAACTGTTGTCATTATCCCGACAGCATCATCAGCCTTGCCGGTTGATCCTGCTCAGTCATTCACGACTGTCTTCTCTGCTGGTCCCGTGCCCACGACTTTAACAGTATTACCGGCTGTTTCTGGAGACTTGGGTACCATCATCGTCGTTCCAACAGCATCCTCTGACTTGCCGGTCATCCCTTCCTCATTCACAACTGTCTTCTCCACTGGTTCAGTGCCAACGACTCTGACGCTCCTGCCGGCTGTGTCCGGAGACTTGGGCACTATTGTGGTTGTTCCATCTGCCTCATCTGGCGTGTCTGTCGATCCTGCTCTGTCCTTCACCACGGTGTTTTCCGCCGGCCCAGTCCCGACTACGCTCACAATCTTGCCTGCTGTCTCCGGCGATTTGGGTACTGTGGTGGTGGTTCCTACGGTATCGTCCGGCCTCCCTATGGATCCTGCTCTGTCCTTCACCACGGTGTTTTCCGCCGGGCCAGTCCCGACCACGCTTACTATTTTACCTGCTATCTCCGGCGACTTGGGCACCGTGGTTGTGGTTCCTACAGCGTCGTCCGACCTACCTGTTGACCCAGCACTATCCTTCACCACGGTGTTTTCCGCTGGCCCAGTCCCTACCACGCTTACTATTTTACCTGCTATCTCCGGCGACTTGGGCACCGTGGTTGTGGTTCCTACAGCGTCGTCCGACCTACCTGTTAACCCAGCACTGTCCTTCACCACGGTGTTTTCCGCCGGCCCAATCCCAACAACTTTCACTATCACGCCCGCATCGTCTGGTCAATTGGGAACAGTAGTTGTGGTTCCAACAGCCTCTTCCGGCTTGTCGGTCGACCCAGACCTAGACTTCACCACAGTTTTCAGTACTGGAGCGGTTCCTACGACCTTCACGATCCCGCCCGCGGCAACCGGCCTTCCGGGTACTGTCGTCATCCAGTCACCCGGCCTTTTCTTCGACACAGTTACCCAAACCTACAACGGCGCTACTCCAACATTGTCTACTATCTTACCGACAGGAAATGATCTCACGGGCACGGTTATCGTTCTTGTGCCTTCTGCCACGGCTCCTTTGACGACCCCACCCACAGCTGCTCCTACTCGTAGCACTGTGACAGTCACTTCTCCTTACACTGGAAGAATTCGCTTCACCACTTCCATTGGTGTTAGCATTCAAGGAGATCCAAGTCTTCCGGATACCGTCATTGTCTACGTTCCCCTCACTGAAGCAGCTACAGCTACTCCGAACGCGAGCCCGAGTGCTATCACCACCGTCTTTACTGGCATTCCCGCATCATTCACAGGGCTACAGACCACAACTCTTCCGGTTGGGCTCGATGGGGTCCAAACCATTCTTGTCCAGAGTGCCCTTTCAAGTGCCCTTTCAAGTGCTCCTGTCCTGACGACTATCTACACCGCTGTTCCTGGAGTATTTGCTGGTCTTCAGACCACAACTCTTCCGGTCGGATTCGATGGGGTTCAAACCGTTCTTGTCCAAAGTGCCTTGCCAACTGTTGTTTCGAGTGCCACCGGTGCTACTACAGTTTTTACTGTTGTCCCGGGCACCTTCGCCGGCGTTAGGACCACCACGCTTCCAGCTGGTCCCGATGGCCTTGAGACAATTCTCATCGAGAGTGCCTTTCCAACGGGTACTCCCACGGGCCCAGGTTTAACAACTCTCTTTACCGCTGTTCCAGGAGCTTTCTCTGGGGTCCGAACCACAACCCTTCCCGCTGGACCTAATGGGGTTCAAACCGTCCTTGTCGAAAGTGCTTTGCCCAGTCTCGTCCCAGGCGCTCTGACTACAGTCTTCTCTGGAGTCCCAGCTACATTCTCGGGACTTCGAACTACGACGCTTCCCGCTGGCCCCGATGGGGTCCAAACCGTCCTTGTCGAAAGTGCTTTGCCAAGTATTACTCCAGGTGTTCTAACCACAGTTTTCTCCGGAGTCCCAGCTACATTCTCTGGACTTCGAACCACAACCTTACCAGTCGGCTCGGACGGCATCCAAACCGTAGTTATCGAAAGTGCGCTGCCAAGTCTCGTCTCAGGCGCTCTAACTACAGTCTTCTCCGGAGTTCCAGCTACATTCTCGGGACTTCGAACCACAACCTTACCAGTCGGCTCGGACGGCATCCAAACCGTAGTTATCGAAAGTGCGCTGCCAAGTCTCGTCCCAGGCGCTCTAACTACAGTCTTCTCCGGAGTCCCAGCTACATTCTCGGGACTTCGAACCACAACCTTACCAGTCGGCTCAGACGGCATCCAAACAGTAGTTATCGAAAGTGCGCTGCCAAGCCTCGTCTCAAGCGCTCTGGTCACGATTTTTACAGGCGTGCCAGGAACCTTCCTCGGGTCTTTGACGACAACTCTGCCCGTTGGGACTGATGGTCTTCAGACAGTGCTCATTCAAACTGCCCTGCCAACAGCAACTCCAACTTCTGTCACCGCCATCCTCAGTGTCACCACGGTCTTCACTGCTATCCCCGGTTCATTCACAGGGTTACAAACCACAACTCTTCCGGTTGGGCTAGACGGAATCGAGACTGTCCTTGTTCAAAGTGCCTTACCTTCCAGCACTGCAAGCTCCGGTGGTTTGACAACAATTTTCACCGGGGTGTCTGAAACGTTCTCTGGACTTCGAACCACAACCCTCCCTGCGGGAGTTGACGGTCGTGAGACTGTTCTCATCGAGAGCGCTCTACCTGCTGCCTCCCCAAGTGTCGCGGTTTCTTATTTGACGCTGATTACTGGAATTCCAGGGTCATTCGCTGGAACGCAGACTACCACTCTGCCACTTGGTACTGGAAACTTAGCCACGGTCCTACTACAAACTGCCGTGCCTGTTGTTTCCTATGTTACTCAAATCACCGGTATTCCTGGGTCGTTCATTGGTACAAGTACGAGAACTCTGCCTATTGATGGCACAGCCAACGTTGGAACCGTCCTGCTCGAGACAGCTGTCCCGCTCGCATCTTACACGACACTTTTCAGCGGCGTTCCCGGTGGCACTTTCATTGGGACGCAGACTCGCACTCTGCCTACTATTGGTCTCGGTAATCTTATCACTGTTGTCCTCGAGACCGCCTTGCCCAGTGCAACCTCATCGGCCAGCCCAAGCGTCACGGTCATTAACACCTCCTATGTTACGATAATCAGCGGTATCTTCGGAAGCTTCGAAGGCACGCGGACGACAACACTGCCGGCTGCTCCTACCAACCCTGGGCTCGTCACTGTCGTTCTTCAAACTGCCATTCCTAGTACCGGCACGACTTCTTTGACTACAGTCTTGACGGGGGTCACTGGTACCAATTTCCCTGGCACAAGGACAACGACTTTGCCTGTGATTGGAACCATCGGCACCGTATTGCTAGAGACGGCGATCCCGGACGCTCCTGCGACCCAATTCACCACCATTTTCACAGGCGTTCGAGATGCAACCTTCATCGGAACGCAATTCTCAACTCTGCCCGTTACAGGCACACTTGGTACAGTGTTGGCGCAAACCGCCCTTCCGGCAGGCATTTCGTACATTACACAGATCACCGGAATCCCGGGCACGTTTATTGGTTCGCAAACCACAACCCTGGCCGGCTCAGGAGGACTCGCTACCGTGCTCATTCAGACCGCACTCCCTCTACCGCCAGTCACATCGTACGTCACAATTCCCACGGCCACGGTGGGCACATTCTCAGGTACTCAAACAATCACCCTACCGCTCACCGGCACTCTGGGTACGGTACTGCTCCAAACAGCCATCCCTCCTGCTGTCACCGGATACACTACGATTCTTCGTGGTGTCAGTGACACTTTCTTGGGTACCAGAACATCAACTGCACCAATTACCGGAACATTCGGCACCGTATTTGAGGAGACCGCGATTCCGCCCTTGTCTACCTCGTACGTCACCATCGTCACCGGTTTGGTGGGAACGTTTTTGGGCACGCGGACAACCACGCTACCAGTCACTGGCAACATTGGCACTGTCTTGCTTGAGACAGCTCTTCCCTACCCCACATCCTATACGACACTCTTCACGGCTGTACCTGGGGCCACTTTCCCCGGAACTCAGACAATCACCCTCTCAGCTACAGGAACCTTGGCTACTGTCCTGGTCCAATCCTCAATACCGATCCCGACGTCGTACACGACACTCTTCACGGGCCTGCTTGGGGCCACTTTTGCTGGATCTCAGACGTCTACGCTCCTAGGATCAGGATCGGTCGCAACAGTTCTCATCCAGACAGCCCTTCCCATTCCGACATCCTACACCACGGTCACTAGCGGTATCACAAGCGACTTCACGGGTACGCGTACCATCACCCTCGATGGCACAGGTAGCAACATCAGGACTGTAGTCCTGGAAACTGCAATCCCTGCCCAGGTCATTGTATCCTACACGACCATCATCACGGGTGTACTTGGCCAATTTGATGGCACCCAGACTTCCACCATTTCTGCTACAGGAGCCGGTCAGAGCCTCGTGACTGCGCTTCTCCAGACGGCTATTCGCCCGATCTCGTTGGTCACAGTTACGAGTGGAGTGGTCGGCACGTTTACAGGTACCCAGACGTCAACCTTGCCCACGATACCTGGCCAGTCTGTTGGCACCGTGGTTTTGCAAACCGCTCTGCAAACCACGTCTTACCTCACGGTGAATTCAGGCGTACCTGGAAACTTCCAGGGCACTTCGTTAATCACTCTCTCGGGAACTGGTCTTATTGGAACTGTCATTGCCGCAACCGCCATCCCAACCACGGGATATTTGACGGTTCCTACTGGCGTCCCCGGCAATTTCGTGGGAACGTCTTTGGTCACCCAGTCATTCAGCCCCGGGGCCACACTTATCACAGTGTTGGCTCAAACAGCGATTCCAACGACTCGCCTCACGACCGTCCAAACCGGGGTTCAGGGCAACTTCATTGGTACGTCGCTCGTCACACAAACGGCCGCGGCGGGAGCCACTGTCATCACGGTTCTCGCGCAGACGGCGATCCAAACTACAGGCTATCTCACTATTCCAACCGGCGTCCCTGGCAACTTCCAGGGGACTTCTCTGGTCACTCAGTCGTTCACTCCTGGAGCCACTGTTATCACAGTTCTCGCGCAGACGGCGATCCAAACTACCGGCTATCTCACTATTCCAACTGGCGTTCCTGGCAATTTCCAGGGAACTTCTCTGGTCACTCAGTCATTCACTTCCGGAGCCACTGTTATCACAGTTCTCGCGCAGACGGCGATCCAAACTACTGGCTATCTCACTATTCCAACTGGCGTTCCTGGCAATTTCCAGGGAACTTCTCTGGTCACTCAGTCATTCACTTCCGGTGCCACTGTCATCACAGTTCTCGCGCAGACGGCTCTACCCACCACTGCTACGACAACCGTCCTTACCGGCGTGCAAGGTGTCTTCCCTGGCACATCATATCTGACCCTTACCGGCAGCGGAACGATCGTTACCGTCCTCGCTCAGACCGCTCTGGCCCAGACGTCATACGTAACAGTTACATCAGGTGTCCCTGGCGCCACGTTCACAGGCACATCTCTCGTCACTCAGTCTGGAACGGGCCTAATTAGAACCGTTGTTGCAGAGACTGCTTTGCCTACCACGACGTATGTTACGGTCGCCTCTGGAATCACAGGGGCTACGTTCGTCGGCACCTCGTTGATCACTCAATCCGGTACTGGGCTCACCAGAACGGTGATCGCAGCTACGGCCGCGCCCATCTCTACCATCTATACAACCATCCCCACAGGGGTGGGCGGGAGCTTCACGGGCACTCGTCTCGTGACTCAGAGCGGTACTGGCTCCATCATCACAGTCCTGGCGCAGACTCGCATTCCCACGGCCACACGCGTCGTCACGCAGACGTCTTCTCCGTCGGGTTGCATTCCTACCCCTGCTGCCAGTCCCACTGGGCGCTGTATCTCAAGTGGAACGGTAGCTAGCCTCGTCCTTCCGTCACAGTGCACAACGATTGATGCTAGGCCTGGATTACTCGGCACGCAATTGTTATCAACAGCCAGTGCTTTCCAACTCTCGGCGTGTTCGACCGCACTCGGTACCTATGCCTCTATACCGGGTGTCTCTGCATGTTTAGTTACATCCGTGCTTGGAACTTATTCCGACTGCATTAGGCTCGCACTCAACACGTATATCAACACCGCTACCGGGATTACCGGCGGCGCTTGTCTCACTCAGCTACCGACGACATGTACCCAGATTGAAGCCGCTACGTCGGTGAATCTCAATGCGCAAGTCAATCTTTGTATTGCCAATCTGGGTATTTTCGGTATTTCGGGAATCTTTGGCAACACCAACAACTTACTTTCGTGTGTCAATTTGGCTACTCCCTTGGCCGTTCTCAACTGTATCGAACAAGGTGTTGGTCTTCCCATCAACAGCTCCAGAGGCAATACAGCGGTGCTGTGTCCTTCATCCACAGCTTGTCCCCAAGTCCCTACAGCTTGCGGAGCGCTTTTGGACGCGTCATTCAGCCTCGCAAATGGCCTGGAAGCGCAAGTCAACCTTTGTCAAGCTGCTCTTGTGGTCAATTCTATCCCCGGTGTTCTGACGACGACTCTTCAAGATCCGCTGGGTACCGTTGGTTGCCTGGTCGGCAATCTCCTCAATGTCGTTGGCAGCCTTCTCAATCAAAGAACGCAATATGGCCAATGTTTCCTACGGAAGATTCAAGCATCGTGCGTCACGGGCTTGCCTCAAACCTGTCTCAACATTGGCGTCGGCGCGCAGCCTAGCGGTCTCCTCTCAGTGGAAGCACCGGTCTCTGTCACAGATCTGGTTTCTTGCGTCACGAGTCTCGGATTGTTGGCGAATAGAGTTGACCCAAGCTGCTTCAATGTAGCACTGGGCCGCCAAGGCATCGTTTCTTGCTTGAATTTGAGCTTGTTCGGTGTCGCCACAGTCAACGTCGTCACGAAATAAGGCGCCTTCGCCATTACTATGACGTCTCACTTCTATTTTTTCTTTTTGTCTGCTGGTGTTGGGGAAACTGAAATTGTTTAATGCGAAACACTACTCTCCTTGTCCTTTGTTCAGAAACACGCTGGTTTTTCTTGCGCCAAATAGGCGAGACGTTATCACTACGAACACAAGTCTGTTAATCATGTAATCATAATATCAATAACACCTTCATTTGTTCAACTAGCCAAACTTGAACTTTTTGCAAAACAAGCCTCCCCTGAATTAGCCTTAGAACGAAACATGTCCAAGACGTTCCGTTTGATAGGTAGTCATTTGCTATGTCTGTTTGCGCGAGAACCTCGTGGTCATACCTTAGGTCAGGGCCTGGGGGGGGGGGGGAGCGTTATAGCGTCCTGTGATCAGCATTCCGATTATGAATGAACCTTTGATGTCCAAGATTTCAATTCTCTGCTAGTCATTCAGAGCTATGGACGCAACGAGAGGGCTAAGATTATACCATGAATCAAGTTGTTTATAGCATCAGGGCCACGTCGGTTTGATAGAGGTTCATTATAAGTGAGCACCAGCAAAGTCAGTCATGTCGCAATTATCCAAGATGTGAGGCCGCTAACTCCAATCAAGGAACTAATGGCTCCATAGTGGCTGCTTAGCTGGCTGCCCCTTTGAGCAAGAAACTGCGCCTCCTGTCATCCTGCCATCCTGCCATCCCCTGCCATACCCTGCCATGCCATCCCATCCGCGCGCACGAGAACCTTCAAAATGCAGCACTTCATCGGCATCCCTTGTAGCGACCATCCCATGGATGCTCAAAAACATCAGATGAACAACTTATGCCTGAGAGCGTCTGGCCTGAGCTAAATAAAGCATTGAAAGTCTCCTTTCTAGTAGTCCTTGACCACATTTGTCAACGACACCCCGCCACCGCGTTGCTACGAGCAAGCCGGCAGGCAATGGCACGGGGAGGACCATTATGTAAGACGGGGGACCGGCGCGAATCCGGGTTGGCTCCGGGCGATGTTACCCCCAAACTCACCATCGTCCAGGGTGCCCTGGAGGGCTTAAATGCAAGGTTTGATGAGGGAAACTTGGCCGCCACCGTCCACCGTCCACCGTCCACGGGCGACGGATCCATTCCATGGCGTCTGATGTGGTAGCTTGAACTTGACAGAAGGAAATCGCACCGAGCTTGGCCGCGTCGCTTTCTTATCTCAGCGACAAGGCCTACGCTACGGAGTCAATTAGCAGCTTAAGACGAAAGGTTGCCCCTGATTTACGTGCCTAGCGTGAGGTCCTGGCATTTTTCTTTTTCTTCTCCTTGCTCCTGCTGCTTCCGCATGACGATTCGATGAAGCAATTCTCATGAAGCCAGTCTTCTCGTCTTCTAGTGCCTTTCGCCACCCATATTCAGTCTTCTCGTCTTCTCTTGCAAGTTGCGACGATAGTATCCATCGGTCCCGTCCGCTCATTTGCAGATCCTCTTCATGCGACATTCGGCCTTGGATACATTCCGCTGACCGCGAAGAGACGACCAGACCCCATTCAGACCCCATTCAGACGGTACCACCGCATCTAGCCGAACTACCTCTCTGCCCGCTGAATCATACCCAACTACCTGCTCGAGCATCCCGGCCGCCATGATGTCGCTCGCGAACCAGCTCCGTCGTTCTCAAGACGATCTGGCCGACTCGGACCCCGAGAGGAATCATCTCATTCCCGCGCGGAAGCGCCAGCATCATGTTCGCGTCCAAGGCCGATTGGCCGCTGTCCGCAGCGTTTCCACCGTGAATCTGCGGCCCGCGACCTCGGTGCTGCCATCCTCGGTCCGCATGAGCGGGACGACGACCCCGGCGACCCCAAGGTTCGAGTCAGGTGTGGCAGGGAGCACAGTACCGCCCGTCAGACGGAGGAGGAGTTTGGACGACGCGGATAGCGAAACCGGGGCAGAGCACGATGTGAAGGAGACGGCGGTGCGGGATCGTCAATTCAGGGGGTATGGAATTGGTGGCGCTGGTAACATCAGTAGGTTTCATCCGCAAGTTTCATCCGATGTTGGGCCCAGTCCGATAATTGGGGGCCCCTCTGCGGTAACGGTATCCATTGCATTCAAGGTGCTGACGATGTAACACTGCAGGACGGCCGACCGAAGTCTACGGCTCAACGAAGTCGACTTCTCCAGCATTGAGATTTTCCAACTTCTATACAGGGTCATCAGACGGGACCGATAAGAAATCTTGGAGTTTTCGCGAGCTCTTTAGCCGGACAGAAAACCGAAAGGAAAAGGGAGTCGCAGCCTGACAGCAACACACGCGGCGGCTCTATGCAAAACTTTTGCTGTAACATCAGCCTCAACGGACATTTGAACGGACGGGATGGAATACTCACGACTTGAAACGAACGACGCGGACCTTGAGCTTGAGGTCTTTGATTGATCAGCACGAAAGATGAAATTGCCGTCGCGCTTTCGCGGTTCGGCGAGACGCGAGAAAAAAGCAATGCCACAGGACTCTCTCTGCACAAGATATGCCAAGCACACTTCACGACGCTCCAACTCCAACTCCACAGATTGATAATCAGTTCACTGTTGTCTTAAAGATTTCGTACCGCGCGGGAGCTTGCGAATTGTCCGTGGAAGACTGGTCTGGTACTACAATCGTTACTTGGCACTTTCAAGCGTACCCTGTCAGCTCATGCGCGTCGCAATGATTGGATGCACTCGGTACTTGGGTATGGGTCTCAGTCAAGGTCTCGGCCGCCCTAAGACAACGATGGGTTTCTTTTCCGGCGGCCATCGTCACTTGCTCGCTGTTCTTGCAACTGAGAGGCCCAGTAGAGGTGTGGCCCTGATCGTCGCGCCAGCGAGGCTCGGTCAGTTTCAAGGTCGGATACTCTGTAGATATCGACAAGATACGGAATTACAGATGACTGTTCCAGCCCTTCATGGCACTTTCACATGAGTACTCGCATCCACCCGCGCGTCAGCTTACCTGCACCCAGACCACCATTTTCTTATGGTAAAGCCAAGTGTCAAGTCAGCCAATTGATTGCTGCGGAAAGCGACCGTCTGTGCTGATTCGCGTCCACTATTGTTGTTTTTGCAGGTTTCGTCGTTCGAGAATGCACATGCAGCCAGCCCGTTAGAGCAACCGCGCGGGAGATAGCCAGATGCAGGCAGTTCACATCTCAACTCACCAGTACGCACAAGGATCTCACCTGAATACAGATATCTTGCTGCACTAGCCAATTTCACCCTGCCATTTCTCCAAAGACGTGATGGTCTACGTCTCTGATACCCAGAAGAAAAGAGAAAAGTACAAAAAAAAAGGGGGTGGGGTACCGGCGATCTTTGCCGCAGTTTCAACGGCGTAGGTTGCAACCGAGTAGATCATCCGCAGCCCGGGATGCATTTGCCGTGAAGCTAGGTAATTTTGTTGCCTTGTATCATTGAAAACTGCCAGTGTTAGCCCGATAGGGATTTAGACTAGAATAAACTGTTCAAAGGCTCGTGCTGACGGGCTGAGGCTAACCTGCAATGACCCTTATCCTTATCCTGTGGTCCATCAACTCAAGTGGTCATCGTCAGATTGAGAAAAAGCCCAGATTCTCAAAACCAATGGACAGACCAACCCGCTCACCATCCCTCAGCAGCAATTCTCACTCATCGAATCATCCAAGCATGAATAAGATTGACAGGTGTAAAACCAATCCTTTTGGTCGCCCTACAACCATGTGTGGACAGCGTACGACGTTCTGTCGTTGCCCACTTTGGTTTAGTGCATGTCTTTCAAGTTCAACCCCGTTCAACAGGCTCACCCTAGGGGTCCCTTTTTTTTCTCTCTTGCTTGGCTAAACTCTGCCGTCAGATTTCAACGACAGCGCGGCCCTGCACAGCCATGCGTTCTCTGCCGCCAGTGGCCCTGTACTCCGGTGGCTCACGGCCGGACTCTATGTTGCCGAGTTGTGGGACGTTTTTTTTCGGGGTCAATAGGTAAGATATAAAGCCTGGCCATCTGCTCAGATGGTGTTTGCTTTTAATCAGTCCTCGTTCTTCCTCCAAACGTCATCTGCCCTTCTTTCCACCCTACCAGACCTGAATAACTTTCGAAAATCATGACAATCTCCGGAGACTCTCTGGCAAAGGCCGTCGAGGAGGTGGCCGTAGACGGTGTTAGCGATGGCAACAAGAAGCGCCCCTACCTGCTCTTCGCCGCGGGCCCCGCCACTGGCCACACCTATCCTCTCCTCCAAATCGCAGCAGAGATGCTTCAAAGAGGCTTCGAGGCAACCTTCATCGCCGGAGAGGAGTTTCATCCCCAGGTTAAGAGGATGGGTGCTGAACACATCTCCATCCCGCCCATGTTAACCGAAGAAATGAACGAGGTTCGCTCCAAGGTGCCCGTTGGCATTCCCCGACTCATGTGGGATCTCAGCGAGGTCTTCATCAAGCCTGTCCCCGACCTGTTCAAGACAATCATGAAAACCCTTGAGAAAATTCGTGAGAGACGGCCGTCTCAGCAGGTCGTTATCGTTCATGAAACAATGTTTATGGGTCTGACGCCCATGATGTACGGAGCGCCCCTCCCAAAGGGATTCACGACAAGGCCTCCTGTGGTCAATATCAACATCATTCCCGTAGTCGTCACTAGCATCGACACCGCACCTTTCGGCCCTGGGCTTCCCCCAGACTCGACCTACTCTGGTCGCGCAAGGAACAAGCTTCTCAACGACATATTCTTCAGCCCCGTCGGACCCTTCGGCGCCGCAGCTCAGGAGTATTCCAGGGTTCTCGGCTCCCTTGGCACGACTGAGGAGCTCCCGCCTTCTCTGTTCCAGACGTGGCAGACCAGCTTCGACGTCACCTTGCAGATGTGTTCCCCGAGCCTCGAGTATCCCAGATCCGACCTCCCGGAAGTCATCAAGTACGCCGGATGCCTCCCTCCCAAGCCGATCGATCCCAACTACAAGTATCCTGAATGGTGGGGGGACATCACGGCCGGAAACAAAAAGATCGTCGGCGTCGCGCAGGGCACCATCGCCACGGAGTACACAGACCTCGTCATTCCTACGATCCAGGGCCTGGCGGACCGCCATGATGTCATCGTCGTCGCGATTCTCGGTGTCAAGGGCGCCACGTTGCCCGAAGACGTCAAGATCCCGGCCAACGCGAGGGTTGCCGACTTCCTTTCCTACGATGCTTTGTTGAAGTACGCCGACGTCTGGGTTCTGAATGCCGGCTACGGAGGCTTCTTGCACGGCATCGCGAACGGCGTACCGATGGTCCTCGGCGGCGATACCGAAGACAAGCCCGAGATCGCCATGCGCGGCGAGTGGACGGGCGTGGCGCACAACCTCAAGACCGGAAAGCCGACAGCGGAGCAGGTTGCTCAAGGTGTTGCGGACGTGCTGGCTAATGACAAGTACAAGAGGAGGGTGACGGAGATTCAGAAGGAGAACCAGGAGATGAAGTCGCTGGACACCGTTGAAAAGTACATCTGGCACTACGCTGAAAACGCATAGATGGGTGGTGAAGGTTAGAGGTGTGGACTATTATGACATTTCTTATTTTTACTACCTGTCCTAAAGGCCAATTCCCAGTAGCGAGGGCGGAAAACGCCTTGCGTCTTAATATTCAGCGGTTCTCACTAGCGTAAGAAGGAGGCCAATTCAGCTTCAATGTTCCCTCAAGTCATTGAGCTTCGTCACTATCACTGTCGCTATTGCGGTTGTCATCATCGTCGTCGTCTTATTCTTCTGTTGGAATTAATCATCTATCACCCAACGTAAAGACGCTTCTCTAGCGAGATATCTTATCGCCACCCATGCCAGCTCCCGATCATATGCATACCCTCAGAATCCGCCGTTAGTGCGTAACACTTGGCGAGAATGGATATTAATATTATTTAACTCGCAGTTCCAATTAGTATCAGCCCAAGTAAAGTTACAGCGATTGTATTAGCGTTAATTCAGGCTTTAGTGATACGACAGGCGAAGCGTCTCGAACCCCAATGTAACTAGCATCTACTGAGAAGACATAACTTCATAGTAGCTCATATGGAATCTCTTGGTTTCTACAACATGTATTTGTGACTACCCACTCCAATGTAGCAAAACACTGCTTTCAGTATGCTTGCTAGTGAAAAACATTAGTGACTAATATTCTTAAAATAAACGGAGAGCATTGCCGATAGGCATATCTTGGTTACCAAAGAACTATTCGAAATGGAAGACGGTTTGGCACATGTGGGTACTCAATGGCTAGAGAAGCTCATACCGCACCGAATCAAGCATTTGGGCGGACATCTAGGGCTGACACTGATGATTTCTTCGCTTTGATTATGAGCGGGGCCACCTTCGGACGACTGTCGACCGATCTGGTTTTGTGATGTCAGGTGCGGAGAAACCTTCAGACTGCATGTTGCAACAAAGTTTAGTTTACGGCGCCAATTTGTCTTATTTAAGATGTCGAGGTTATTTCAGCCCTCCGACATGTGGAAGGTAAAATCCCCAAAAGGGGTTCGTCTCATCTCGTGAAGACCATCCTCCCAGTATCCAGTCAAGTTATCAGCATGGCTAGTGCAAAGATGAAGAATCCCTCCTGGCTTCTCTACGGTCCCAAATCAGCCAAACTCCAAGATCGACCTGTACCTCAGATCAAGGACGACCATGACGTTATCGTACGCGTCAAGTACGTGGGAGTCTGCGGTAGCGACGTTAGCATACCTGACATCTTCCCTCCAAGAATGTCGCTTATCCTGTCCAGGTTCACTTTTGGCAAGAAGGAGGGTTCATGCGCAAAGTCAGCAATGAGCAGCCCTTAGTAATGGGCCACGAAGCCGCAGGCATCATCGACTCCGTCGGTCCCGGCGTGACCTCTGTCAAAGTAGGCGACAAAGTAGCCATCGAGCCCGGTTTCCCGTGCCGCCGCTGCAAGAACTGCAAAGACGGCGTCTACAACTTGTGCCCCCGGATGAGGTTTGCGGCCGATCCTCCGGACAACCACGGCGCCTTGGCAAAGTTCTTCCTCGCACCCGAGGACTTTGTCTACAAGGTGCCCGAGGAAGTCGGTCTGCAGGAGGCGGTGCTGGTAGAGCCGACTTCCGTGGCCGTCCACTCGGCCAGGCTGGCAGAGATCTCGTACGGTCAAGACGTCGTCATCACGGGCTCCGGTACGATCGGACTTCTTTCGGCCGCGGTCGCAAAGGCGTTTGGGGCTCGAAAGGTGATTCTCGTGGACATCCTGGAGAAGAAGCTGGCGTTCGCAAAGTCGTTTGTGGAATGCGAGACTTTCCTTGCAGACATCAACGCAGACAGCGAAGACGCTGCTGCTCAGATTCTCCAGAAGTTCGGAATGACCGAGGGTGCTGACGCCGTCATCGAGGCTTCGGGCGCCCAGACGTCGATTCAGACCGGCATCTACATTCTTAAACGCGGTGGCAGCTATGTGCAGGCCGGTCTGGGAAAAGCAAGACCAGAAGTGCCTATGCTGGCTTTGTCTGAGAAGGAACTCAAAGTCAGGGGATGCTTTAGGTACGGCTCTGGGGACTACGAACTCGCCCTGTCGCTCATTGCGCAGAGACGCATCAACACGCAGGTATTGCTGTCGAGTGTGACCCCCTTCGAGAACGCCACAGCAGCTTGGGACAAAACGGCGAATGGCGAAGGCATCAAGAATCTCATTGAAGGAGTCAAGGATTAGGAAGTTTGAATGGTTCAGTGGAGCTCGAAACAGTGTTTCTCGCTATTTTGTTTTAAATAATTGAAGTTGACGTAACTCGGGGTGAACATTGACCGAAGCGAAACCTCACGACCCCATCATTGTCTCGGTGACCTGCACAATCCGGGTCTCTGTCAGCCGGCGAACCAATCCACTGGCCCTATCTACAGAAGCTCCAGAGCATTGAGGAGGGACAAGCTTTCTCGTCACATTATGTGCGATTGTCGAGCTTGATTGGCTTTCTTCACTGGGACATGCGCAACTGATCGACACAACCACCTCCACGTACAACTCTGTCGGCCAACCATCTTAGTCGCACATAGAGGCTTTAAAAGTCTGAACCCCAGACCGGGGAGCCGAAAGCCGCTTCGTGGAATATCATTCAGACATCGGGAATCATCGACATCATGGACGCCGTGGATCACACCGTCAAGCTCCCCAAGCTTCCGTGAGCCGCCATCGCAAATTCCAAAGGAAGCTCGCAATATCGTGACAGCTTGGTCAGACAGATTCAATCGAGCTTTGAGCATCCGCGACATCACTGCCTTGCTCACGCTGTTTCGTAACGATGCCTGGATTCGCGGTTTTCTCACTCTGTCTCGGGATTTCCGTACTATCCAAGGTGTACAGAACATCGGCAGCTACTTCCAACGGAACCTGGAGCGTGTAGGACTCCGCAACGTCCAGCCAGCCCATCGACAGAGAGACGTTTATACCAGCTTTCAGGACCGTCACAGCCGGGGTCCATTGGGTGAATACCATGTTTGATTTTGAGACCACCGTTTTCCAAGGGAAGAGCATGGCGAGGTTGACGCTTGAGGAAGATGATTCCTGGAAGGCCTACATGATGAATTTCCAGCTCCGGGACTTGAAAACAGTTCACAACAGGCCGTGGGGATACGTGGACACTAAAGGGGGGAATTGGAAGGAGAGGCGCGAGAGGCAGAAGGAATTTGTCGATCAGGACCCTGTTGCACTGGTCATTGGAGCTGGTGAGTGAATATTAGTACAAGGTCAAGTTCATGGAGGCTGATATGCAATTTGCTAGGCCATGCCGGAATCAACATCGGCGTCCGTCTGAAGCATCTCGGTGTTCCGAATTTGATGATAGATGGCAACGAACGAGTGGGAGACAGCTGGCGAAAGCGATACAGGGTAAGCATTCTTCAAACAGTCATCGTTTACCAAAAAACAATGGTGATTCAGCTAATGTTCACCCTCCGTCACAGACACTGATGACCCATGACCCGATTCAATATTGCCATCTGCCCTTCATCCCATTCCCTGCCGACTGGCCAATGTTTATGCCCAAGGACAAGCTCGCAGACTGGCTCGAATCTTATGCTGCTATAATGGAACTCAATGTCTGGACAAGTACGAACATCGAATCGAGGGCGCCGACTACAGTGAAAGGACGAAGACCTGGACAGCCAAGACCCGCAGAGCAGACGGCAGCATCCGCGTCCTACGGCCCCGCCACATTATTCTCGCGACAGGGCAAGCAGGAGATCCCATCACCCCGACCTTCCCAGGCCAGTCAGACTTCAAGGGAATAGTCTACCACGGAAGCCAGCACCAAGACGGGTCCGCTATTCAGGACCTCTCCAGCAAGAGGGTTCTTGTGATAGGCTCCGTGAACTCGAGCCATGATCAAAGCGTGACGATGGTACAACGCGGTGGCACTTACGTCACCACCGCCAACAAGGGGATCTTTGTGATGCACGAGGACGGGTACGAAGAGGGCGGTCCTCCCACGGAGGACCTGGATGTCGCTTTACAGAGCATGCCGACATCGGTCCCATTCTCCCCTCAACGACTACGGGACCAAGGCGATTTCGGAGGCTGACCGGGAGATTTTGGACGGATTGAGCAAGGCCGGCTTCAAGCTCGACTTCGAAGCCGATGGGAGCGGCATCTATCGCAAGTACATCAGCCGTGGCGGAGGGTACTACATCGACGTTGGGTGCAGCAAGCTCATCGCGGATGGCAAGGTCAAGGTTCACCACAGCCCCGAAGGCATCGAGAGGTTCACTTCTGACGGGCTGGCATTGGCTGACGGCACGACGCTGGATGCGGATATCGTCGTTTTGGCGACGGGCTACGATGGGATGAAGTCGACCACGCGACGCGGAACATCTTCGGAGACAAGGTCGTCGATCGTGTGTCAGAGACGGCTGGGGTCTTGATGAGCAAGGCGAGATCAGCTCTGTGAGTCCCGCAAACTCGGACACCAAAAGTCCTGCTACTGACCTAGACAGATTTGGCGAAACACTGGCCATCCTGGATTCTGGTACATGAGCGGCAATCTCGCGTTATGTCGGATTTACTCACACATGCTTGCGTTGCAAATCAAGGCTCTCTCGAAGAAGGGTTGTATGCTGCAGGCATGAATTCTGTGTATAGAAGAGGATCACGGGTTGACGCCAATTGCGTACATGAAACCCAGGTCTGGTCACGTGTTCATCACCACCACTATATCGACCACTTTAGAGAGATTTATTCTCTATTTAACGGCAGACCCAACCATGGCAACAATGATTGTCACCTATCTTTTGCGCCACAACTGTTTAATAACTTTGGAACCCCGATTCTTCATCGAGTTCGGTTGACAGTAAGTCTCGCCGTGCTGAGATCTGCCATTTTGACGCGGCCCACAGCACAGAAGCTTCACGCCGGAACTGTCCCGCCTTTGGCCGGACCAAACGGTGATTAGTCAAAGGGTCCCGATAAGCCACCATGAGCAGCGAAACGCTGCTGGTAGTCCCGCAAATGGGCCCAGTTCCGCATTTCCTCTTCCTCGTCCTGCGGCGTCATGTTCTCCCCGGCCATGTTACTGCCACTAGGGCCTGTACCTTCGAGTTTGAGAAGGACATCAATCAGGCGCATCAGGGCTTCCTCAGACTTCATAGCCACTGGACCCTTGCGCTCGGGAGCATCATTCAGCAGCGTCGAAGCAACTTGCCGGATCTTATTGATGAGAGAACCGCCATTGGGTTCGAGGTTGCGCTGTGAAATAGAGCCCAGCACGTGAAGAAGGTTCTGCACGATGAGCTCACGCTCGGCTGTCATAAGTTCGAACACACGTGCTTCCTCTGCATCTTCTGCCTCCTTTGCAGCCCTTTCCTCGTCATTCTCAACATCCTGAGCACTCTTATGGCCATCAGCCATGTGCACGTCACGAAGATTGAAGTAAAGCTCCACATAAAAAGATCTGGTCGCCAGTTGAGAGATGTAGATGTTAGCCTTCTGAATCTCATACTGAAGCTGACGCCGTCGCTGTGGCTGGTTCTTTATGACATTGCGGACGTCATTAGGGGGCTGGCTGTTGGGGTACGCAGGAGGAACATATTGGAGATCAGCGTCGTCAAGGGCACCAAACCCGCTCGATTGGTCATAGGATCCGCTCAGCTGAAGCTCTGTAGGGAGACGATCGATGATGTCTTTGGCAGCAACCAAAGCATCTCGCAGGAGCTCCCTCTGATTGGGCCAAGGCAGTGTACTCATGCCGTAGACAAGCTCTACGCTAACAATGGCGTTCATAGTCGTGTATATGTCGATGGCAAATCGGTAGCCAGTGAGAAGGGTGACGGAACTTTCCGACGGAAACACGATCTCGTTGGCCATGATGTATAGGTCGTCCACGTTCTCAGGAAGGGCAGGGTATGGCAGGCCCGGTGTCGAAGGAGCAATAACCAAGTCTGCATGCGAGGCCCCGAGTTGTGAGAAAGATCTATTCTGGTGTCAGCACAGAAGAAGCATTGGGTAGTACATCGTTTGCAGCCCACCGAACGCCTAGCAATAGGCACCAAAAGATCCGCTTGCCGATTTGGTCCTTGATGTGATGAAATGGGAGGGGATCCGGCGAGCAGTTGTCATTTCCGAAAGTGGGAAGCTCATTAGGGTGCTTCGGCCGGTGGAAACCGAGCTCACGGATCAGAGCTAGGCACTCGGACGTGAAGTGGCGGAAGCGGTTAATTTCGAAGGTGTAACCGGACGCCAACCCTAGGAAGTAGCTGGTTGCCGCGTCGTCCAAGTTCTTGGGTTGCTTGACGGCCCATCGCGCGCCTCTCGTGTCCAACGCAATGTCCCGGCACTTCTCAATCATGACTATGGCTCGAGGGAAGAGGTGTGTGCTGTGCTGAGTCTTGAGGTGTTGCCTGGCGCTCCTCGGGAAGGAGGCTACGAGAGCTCCGATCATAGAAGCCAAGAGACCAAGAAACTCTGGGTTCGTGCGGTCTTCTCGATTCGCAAAAGAATGCCTGAAGGTCGGTTCGTGGGGAAAGGGCGCAAGCGGGTGGATATATGTGAAGAAGTCATCGACCAGCAGCTCAAGTATCGGCATCGGCGCAATGGCTTCGGCATCCAGGCGGGCGGGACCCTCAGCTATGGAGACTAAAGCCTGGGCAGCGTTGTGAGGTGACGGAGCTGGGTTCGTCGGACCGTAAGCGGGGAAGGCATTGCCTGGCTCGATTCTCTGTCTTCGGGCGGCCCTGGCAGCCTCGGCATGCTTGTTCGGGGGCCCGCGTCTTTTGAGCTCGCGGTTGAAGGTGCAGTCGACGTTGAGCTCGCGACATGGCCTACATGGCGGGCCAGCCTCGTCGCATTTGACTTTGCGCTGTGAGCACATGTCACAGGCTCGTCGGAGCCGGGTGAGCTTCGGATTAACCGTCGGATCTCGAGACGGAGGTGTTATCGAGCCGGGGCCAGGTAGATGGGGCATCGAAGAGAATCCTGGAGGAAAAGCGCCAACCGAGGCCTGGGGAACAGAGCCGAAAGAGCCATCGATGGCAATAGGAGCACCAGACGGGGCTGGAAGCTGGGCTGGGCCTGGGGCAGTTGAGGCCTGGGGAGTGTGTCGTAGTTGGGGAGGTTGTGGTTGCGACGGTGTCTGAGGTGAGTGTGGTTGCGGTGGCAGGTGCGGAGACGAAAATGGGGCCTGCTGGAGATGATCGGGACCTGAGGGTATCAATAGCTGCTGGTCAATTGCTTGTTGATCTTGTTGCTGAGCGTCGGCGGCGGCGACGGCAGAGGTCAGGTGCTGGACATTTTGAAGGGCAGCGGCTGCATCTGAGGCAGCCTGTAACACCTGGAGGCCATTGCTGGCATAGGCGTGAGCTGTGGCTTGTTGAGCAGCTGTCGGCGACACAGGCGGTTCGACTTGATGTTGTTGCGGCGACTGATCGGTGTGTGGCTGTTCGGTTGAATACGACATCGTGAAAGATAGAGACGGCCCACGATGCGATGGCACTTGGATGCGACGTGCTGGCTGATTATCGGAGAAGCTCCGGCAGCTCGGGGCTTGAAGAGCGGAGCGGATATTTTGTCGAGGGGTGGGCGGAGTCCGCGTCCAGTGGATTGAGCCAAGGCGGTCGCAGAGCTCGATGACTAAGCGTCTGGTACAGATTCTGCCGTCACGTGTTGTCAGCGTGCCGTGCCGTCTCCACTCCAGGAGTGGAAGGAAGGCCAATAGTGAATCAGCATCGCTTTATGAATCATACCCAACCGTCCTCATTACATCCATGCCTCTCGGAACACACAATGCTTCTCGTCCTTTAGCTCCAGATCATTATAGCAGCGCCTTAAGAACATTCGCTGTGTCCAGCACCGACTGATCGTACGGAACAAACTCCTGACCAATGGCTCGCAGTGCCTTCGATCCGTCTATGTCTTTCTCGCCAGCCGTCTTGAAGCCTGGCAGGTATCCCTCGCCTGGTTGACCTTGTCGAATCGGAAGATCCGGGTGCGCTGAGCGAAGAATGTCCGCAGCTGCTTGAGGCGGCCCCCAAGCCGTCGACGAATTGTACCGCTGCCCGTCAGCCTCTTCGGCATGGCCCACGACGTAGACGACTAACTTCGCGACATCTCTCACGTCGACGTACCAACCGAATCCAGCCAATGGTCCGCTCAATTCTCCGCCTGACATGATGTTCCAAATATACTTGATTGATCCCGGGATCTTGTCCGGCGAATCTGGCGTTGTGAGAGGCGGTCCTACCACGAAGCTATTCATGCATCTAGTCAGCAGGTGTTATCGACAGTTGAGTACCCAACTTAAACTCACACAGGGTTGATGGCCGTCATCGTGAAAGCTGGCTTCTTCTCATTGCGGAACTTCCAGAACGCTCTCTCGCCAGCCGTCTTACTCGCCATGTAGATGAGCGGACCGGTTGCTTTGTCCCCCATTTGTGCCACTGCCTCGACGGCTCCGTCGTTCCAGTCATTCTCAGTGAAGACGTACGGTCCATCTTTCTTAGAGACCACAGCTCCAATGGACGACATCAGAACGATGCTTTTGGCCGAAGGGAACTTGTTTGCTGATTCAAGAATACCGGTTGTGGCCGCTCTGACGAGGTCGAGCACGGATCTTGGACTCGGAAGGTTGAAGCTGACCGGCTGAGCGACATGAATGACCACATCAACGTCTTTCACCGCCTCGTCGAACGCCCCTGCGACAGCCATATCCGGGACCTCGATAACCTCAAGCTGTTCGCCGTACGGGGCCAGTGCTTCCAGCGTCGCCCGGGCCGATTCCCCAGATCGGACAGTGCCGCGAACCGAGTAGCCAGCATGGAGAAGGGCGTCGGCCGTTCTACCAGCGATGAAACCGTTCAAGCCAGTAATTAGAACAAGCCCTTTGTCCGCCATGACGATATCTGGCGGGGTTGTGTCAAAAGAGGGGAAGAGCTTGGCTGAACAATTAGCTGATGTTGGCAAAGTTCTGCGTTACGGAGCTTACATACTTTCCAGCCGCGTTTACTCTAAAAGCTATTATTCTATGTTGCTGATGTTGGAAGCTTGCCAATCCATAGTCCGCACGAGGAATTTGGCAAATGCGAGCAGTTGCAATAACGGGACGTTCGGCTTCCTAATCCTCCTCCTCCGGCGGTGATTTCATCTCGGATGACAAGACGTGCGGTTCTACATGGGTCGGCCGCGCTGCATCCCTCAGTTGTACCAATCATGTTTTGTCTGTCGACCTTGACCCCGCGTCAGCGCCACCTTATAAGTGAGGGACTTCGGTTCATCTCTCAGCGATGAAGCTCCGCCCAGGACGGGATCCCGCGATCGGCCGTCTCGGCGTCTCTCGGCGTCTCCCGGCGTCTTCCGGCGCCGAACGCCGTGCCGGGCACTTCGTCGGCCTCTGCCCACTATGATTCCGAGGCTACAACCGGTCCGGCGCCGACCATGCTTCAATCAACCGCAAAAGTACGTGACCCGCACCGATCGGAAGCAGAAATAAACCTGCCGCGGCTGGCTGAAGTGACTTCTCAACGTTACATCAAGCGCCTTCCAAACAAATTACCTGGACCCTATGGTCCATTTTCCTGGTCTCGCTTAATAAGAAGCATTCGGCTATTATATTGTCGGCCCTTCACGCCGTGCCGCAGTTCGTTTTTCGGCTGAACTTCGTACCAGTTTTCCAAAGCACATCCGGCAGCTGGAGAGTGATCAAAGAATTTTCCTTGCCTGCTCGACACACCAGTATTACTGTGCGCAACAGGACCCTTGAATTCTTCGACTCGCCAGGATTTCGCCTGCCATCTCAGACTCAACGGTCAACTCAAATGGACAAACGATTCGATGTTGTATATCATGCTGAGGCATTCTCGATGATGGTCTCCCTTCCCATGAGTCTCTCAACATTCACGAATCAATATCGAAGAGCTGACGTGTCAGAGAGGGAAATAGTCGGACGGTATCAACCACTCCGGTATTGGGACCCGAAAGCGTTCTTCACGTTGCAGTCAGGTGGCCACCGACAACAATCTGATGGCCTCTATGGAGAAACCAGTCCAATACTGGCAAGTCGCAACCGGCTGCTAATTTCTCTCAGCGTGCGGTTGGGCGACCAAACTCGACTCAATATCGGACTACTGCCAATGGGTAAGAGTGAGGTTGGATCAAGTTCATATATCCTCTAGCCGTCCCCCCTGTTACCCCACCTTCGCGACGTCAACATGACTGGTTCGCGTCGGCTTACCTCCGGTCGAAGGAACGGCGTTGCCGGCCTTGTGTGGTGGAATCACTTTTGATCAGCCGAGACTAAATCAATTTGCCGGGCTTGCTAGGGGAATCACCCCAGATCAGCGTTCCATCCGTAACCACACCTCATAAAAGGGTCGAGCCACATGACAGCATTTCTTCGCCGTACTCAAATCAAGGAAACTCGACAAGGGGAGCCCTCTCAGAAGGCGAGCAAGAATGGGCATGGCTCCAGGGCAAGCTCAGTTGTCATCCTGCTGCCTGCAGGTACGATCTTCGTGAATCACGCCCTTTGACAGGTGAAAATAGGACATGAGAAGTCAATGGTTGAAGTAAGTGTATGATGGACGCATCAAAAGAAAAGGGCGTTATCGTCAGTGTCTGAAGTGGGAGATTCCTAGATCGGTAGCCACTGCAGTAAGGAGACACCGCATGAGACGTTCCCTTACATCCCTTTTCGCAGGGGTCCGTCCGAGATTCCCTTAAAGATGCGAAAAGCTCTTGGCTTCACCACACATCTCGCGTTGCCAGCTCAGGTGGGCAGTTCTAGCCCGCCACATAAAGCTCTGCGGGAGACTCTACATGAGTACATGTCGAGTCAACATGCCTAGACCCTTGGCAGCAGATGCTTGTTTGACATTGGCATCGAATCATCCATGACGATCAAAGCTTCGCCATTGAGGCTCCGTGATCTGGTATTTGGTTGAAGCAATCTACATTCTCCTGGATTTTGACGTCTTTGAGCAAGATGCCTGTCTCAGTAGAACTCGCGTCGCATATCAACGGACCGTATTCACGATTGCTCTAGATGATCAATTACCTACGTTTACGAACTATGTGTGTATGAGCAAACTTGGTTAGTGTCGAGGACCTGATGAAGTGCGCACCATCCTTGATGACCTATAATTCCGTCCAATCCCTCATTGTTAGTTGATGCTACCTCGCACCTCACGGGTTTCGAGCCACACTTCGCCTCCCCCGCACCTCTTAGGGAGACCGCCTGAACCAAAAGATATTAAAATGTCATGTTGGATTAGCGAGTCACCTTTCGTGCCCGAACCGACTGCCCCGGCATTCGGACCCTCGGTGCCTGGCTCCTTTCCCTTTGAGAACCAACTCAGCTCGTGTCGTCGGATCTGAGCTGATCATATCCGACGGATGTTGCCCTCCGAGCAAGGGCCGTAGGCGTACCATCTCCTCGTGATACCCTCACCAAATGGGAGGCAAAATCGTCAGTGGCTGGAGATGGGCATCTGTCTTCGGAATCTAGACCTCCTTGAGTCACAATGCGCCAAGATCTGCGTAACTTGTAAGAAAAGCAAAGTATAAAAGACAAGATAGCCCGGGCCGTTTTGATGGACCACCTCTTGACCTTGTTCTCTAGCTAGAAGCCCACACCACAGTCCATACCCGAGCACAGAATCTCAAGATGCGTTCTCTCTCCGTCCTTCTCGCAGCCATCACCGCTGTCGCTGCCCAGCAGGCCGGCACCCAGCAGACCGAAACCCACCCCAAGCTGACGTGGCAGAAGTGCACGTCTTCCAGCTGCTCCAACGTCAACGGTGAGGTCGTCATCGACGCCAACTGGCGTTGGCTCCACGACTCCTCCGGCGCCAACTGCTACGACGGCAACAAGTGGACCGACAAGTGCAGCACCGGCGCTGACTGCGCGACCAAGTGCGCCGTCGAGGGCGCCGACTACTCCGGAACCTACGGTGCCACCACCTCTGGCAACGCTCTCAGTCTGAAGTTCGTCACGCAGCACGCGTACGGAAAGAACATTGGCTCGCGTCTGTACCTCATGAACAGCGCTACCAAGTACGAGATGTTCACTCTCACGGGCAACGAACTGGCGTTCGACGTTGACCTTTCTCAACTCGAGTGTGGCCTGAACGGTATGTATGGTGGGCACGAACAAGCGGGATACTTAGGCCCTCAGACTGACGACATGTCTCTACCAAGGTGCTCTCTACTTCGTGCAGATGGACGAGGACGGTGGCATGGCCAAGTACTCGTCCAACAAGGCCGGCGCCAAGTACGGTACCGGATATTGCGACGCCCAGTGCGCCCGCGACCTCAAGTTCGTCGGCGGCAAGGCCAACATCGAGGGTTGGGCGCCCTCTTCCAACGACGCCAACGCTGGTGTTGGACCCTACGGCGCCTGCTGCGCCGAGATGGACGTCTGGGGTAGGCCGTACTACGACCGCCGAACTTGAGACCTCCTCGATGTTGACCATGAGCCAGAATCCAACTCCCACTCGTTCGCCGTCACTCCCCACGCATGCAAGACCAACGCCTACCACGTCTGCGAGAAGTCTGGTTGCGGCGGTACCTACTCCGAGGACCGCTTCGCCGGCGACTGCGACGCCAACGGTTGCGACTTCAACCCCTACCGCATGGGCGTCACCAACTTCTACGGCAAGGGCAAGACCATCAACACCTCGTCCAAGTTCACGTAAGCCTCTCTGCTCCATTCCAGTATCCCCGCGACGATGAATGCCCCCCTCCCCCCCGCTGACAGTAATAAAACAAAGCGTTGTCACCCAGTTCGCCAACAACAAGGTTGGCCAGTACTTTGTCCAGAACGGCAAGAAGTACGAGATGCCTCAATCTGCCGTCAGCGGCGTCTCCGGCAACGCCGTCACCCCCGACTTCTGCTCGGCCCAGGTCAAGGCGTTCGGCGACCGCGACCGCTTCTCCGAGGTCGGCGGCTTTTCTCAGCTGAACTCGGCCCTCGGCGGCAAGTGGGTGCTCGTCATGTCCATCTGGGACGACCACTACGCCAACATGCTCTGGCTCGACTCCACCTACCCACCCGAGAAGGCCGGTCAGCCCGGTGCGGCCAGGGGCGACTGCCCGACGAGCTCCGGCGTGCCCTCCGACGTCGAGTCTCAATATGGCAGTGTAAGTTATCACCCTTTAGACCGAGCATTCCAACCCGCTCCGAGGCAGCCAATGCTGACAGTGCGTGTGTGTGTGTGTGTGTGCAGGCTACGGTCACCTACTCCAACATTCGTTTTGGACCCATTGGCTCGACCGTCAAGTTGTAAATGTGGATGGGGTTTTGCGACTTTATCCCCGCCGCCCGGGGTCATGGTGTGTCGGCATGCGGGGTTGCGCCCGGGGAGAAAGACGATATCGTTGATGGCAGCACTCCGGCAACGTGGAAAGGATTATCTTGCTGCTAGTGCTAGTGCTAGTGCTAGTGAGGGGCTGGGGTTTTCTATTCGCGAGTTGCACAAATTTTGGCGAGTTGATGTACATAAACCAGCCAACACTCGTTTTTACAAGGGGGTTGGACAAATCCATGCGTACACGTACGTTCTTGTTGCTTGGCACCACCAGACCTACCGCGGCGCGTGACGACGCTGATTGTGCGTTAGGTACGAATGCCTACGTCTGCCCATCATTTGTTCTGACGAAGAAGTGTTTAGGCGTTGATAGAGACCCAAGACATGGGGTCACGGCTGTCTTAAATGCAAAGATGACTGCTTGCTGGTCTGACTGTTGCGTTAAGTTCATATCCCACCCTCGGCGCATAACCAAGACTCAATGTCCGGCTTGTTAGCAAGACGGACTAGGTTAGTGTTCAAGTTATGTAAGGTAATGTTGCTAGAAGAATTTGTTGATCAAAGAACGTCCCGGGATGTAACACACCAGGTATAGCTTTTGGTTTTAAAGGTACTTCCCCCGCCGCATCCTGTTATCTTCCTGCTCAACGAAGAGACTTTCATGGTCCAATGAGAGTGACAGCGCTGCTATGCCCGCTGGCCACTTATTAGGTAGTTTCCTGACACATTTAGCTCAGGGCGCACATTAGACACGCACCAATGGGCTTCAGCGCACGCACCGGAGCCCCTCCGGTGACGTACCAAAGTTGTCAGACGACAGTGAAGAGAGGAGAAAAGCCCTCTACAAGACATGAGAGTCTTCTTGGAACACTGGAATTCTTTATCGGAATGCGCCGAAACGACACAAGAAACAATTTCCTGAGCCAAAGGACAAGATAAAAAAGAAGGATGAGCAACAAGACAAAACAAAACCTGCCTGCTGGCATTGAAGTTCGTGTGTTGCGACGCAGATGGGGTGCATGAGATTGAGCCGGGCCAGAACGAACAAGGCAGGAAACGGCATGACGCACAAAAGCGTATTTCGATGCTGGCATGTCATGTCATATGATTTTCTTCTGGTGCCTTTTGCCACGGTGCCACCCAGCCATGTTCAGCCGTTCAGCCTCAAGGGGGTAATTACACTTTCTCACACAAATTTGACCCATATACTGCGGTATGCATAACACACTTTATATAAGCTGGCATGTCATTGGCATGCAGTACGCTCGCTGATCGGTTGGCCCTGAGATCTCCTCTCCCGTGCAAGGCCTGTTTACCATACGAGGGATGCCCTACGCCTACCGCAGTACGCAGTCCAGTGCCAAATTTCGTAACGCGAGCCAGCCTAAGAGTTACTTTGCGCCACATCGTTCCGGAGGCACTTTTCAAACGAAACTAGGCGAATGCTGCTGCCATCTTGGGCACCAATCGGCGAAAACTCCGTTAGAGCTGACCGCAAACGGAGCGCGTTCCGTAGTGGCTCGTCTGAGCAATGATAGAAGAGAGTCGGGGTCCTGCTTTCTGTCTCCCTATTCCCCCCTTTTTAACACGCACGACTGTTTGTGTGTAAGAATACATGTTGCTAGCCACGAACGCGCTGAACGTCGAGGCCCGAAACAATGGAGTTATCATCATGCTTCTGGTAGCCTAGTCTTTCAAAAGAGAGTCCTCTCAATTTTCCAAAATGAAATCCCGGGCCGGCTTGAAGACCGGGGCAGATGATCAATAAGTCAGGCGATTAAGCCCACCACTGGAGCGACGGGAGCGTCCCGGGGACGGGGAGCACTGCTCTCCGCAGCCCACACACTACCTATTCTCTACTGCAGTGAACAGAACACTAGAAACAGAAGCGGCACGGCATGGCGTTCAATCTGGTGGCTTGGGCTGAAGACGATCATAGTCATACCCGATTTTGAGGCCCTGAGTTTCTGCTTTCTCCGTGTTGACCCTGGCCAGGAAGCATGTCACTGCGTGTCGGATTGATTGTTGCCAACGTCTTCGGAACGTTTCTGGTGATTTGGATTAGCTAAACTCAGACGCTCCGAGGCAGCAGCAATAAGCCAACCTAACCATTTTTCTGGCCAACGTTAGGTAGTCAAGCAACCCAGCTTTGGTTCCTTATTCCCTTGCAACGTCTCCTTTGCGCCCAACACAACGACGAACGGACTTCAAGACCCCGTCGAGGGCTCTGGGCCATTCACGGATTCCCCTGGAATGGACTCGATACCAGCACCCGCGCACCCGGCAGCTGAGGGCCAAAACAGTTCCCAACCCATCTCGGGCTTGAGACGAATCCTGCCAGCCTCCAACACCGGGCACAGCTCGGAACAAGCCAACATTTTGTCCGGACTAGCGAGAACAACTCGCCATCAGGTCCCGGCCGCGTGCTTGCAATGCCGAAAGCGAAAAGTCAAGGTAGAAGTTTCTTAATTACAACTCTAGTCTCTCGTTATGCTGCTCCACGCCTGCGTGCGTCGGTTTCATCGTGTCATTGAATGCTACTTGGGCTTCTGCTTAACCACGGCATGACGAGGTATTTCCTGAGCAGAGGTGGGGAAGGAGACACGACACACATGTTTTGGTCCATCAAAATTGAACTTGCCTTGCCCACCCCCAAAGAAAGGAGCAGACGTCAGATCTGATTTTTCCCACACATGGACATCGGGTCCCAACGAAACTGACAGAAAGCAATGGCCAATCTAGTGCTCCGGAAAACGACCATCATGTCACCGCTGTTCTCAAAACGACATTGAGTGCGAGTGGGATACCGAACCCGATACGCCGCGCGTCGTGCAGATTCGCAGACGCAAGGAGGAACTCGAACGCGAGAACGAGGACCTGCACGAGTTGTTGCGGTTTCTGCACTCGAGACCCGAGGAGGAGGCGGCCGAGATCCTCAAGCGCCTGCGCGCGTCCGGCGACGCGCTCCAGGTGCTGGACTTTGTGCGCAGCGCCGACCTGCTGTTGCACAGACGAGAAACGGGCAAAGGTGCCGGCTCAAGCGACCCCCAGTCTTCCAGTCCCCAAGTTGACGATCTGCCCGCAAGCTTCCTGAAAGTTCCTGCACGTCCGTGGACCACTCTGGCCAACGACGGCGTCGTCTCCGAGTTGATCACCGGCTTCTTCCTGTGGGACGCGCCCTTTTTCCTCGCCTTCGTGGACCGGGATGCCTTTCTCGAGGACATGCGCGAGTGTAAGCCGGAATCGGCCAGATACTGCTCCCCTGTACTCGTAAACGCCATATGTGCGCTACGATGCGTATGTTGTCACGAGTGGTTTCGAAAAGATCCATGGCCGTCATCATTTCCAAGTTCCGTGGGCCGGGTCCAGGGTCCAGTCCGTAGCTGACCAGTCATGCCTATGCTAGCACACTTCGAGACGCGCAAAAGCCGTCGGGCACGCAAACGAGTGCGACCTGCGATTCCTGTTCTTCGAAGAAGCAAAGCGGTGTTTGGATTCGGAATCCGGACGGAGGTCGTTGGCCGCCGCGCAAGCCTTGTTCATCATGCATCTTTCCGCGGCCGCTGTGGGAATGGACCGGGCTGCGAAAATCTATCAGCTTGCGGCCCTCGATATGGTGCGACAAATACGACTTCCAGAGAGTTCGACGATGGAGGAGCCGGGCGAGAGAGATGAAATGATCCTATCCAAGGCATCATGGGGATTTTACTTGTTCGAGAGGTCGGCTATGACAAATGCTGCAGACATGGGTCCGCCGTTTTGGATCGACTGACAAAAATTTTGATATTGTAGCATCTTGGCTTTTGCCTACCTCAGACCGTCCCTCATACCGACACCCTCGATTCCACGAAAATTCGTTGACGGAATCCCCCCAGGCTCGCCGGATACCGCCCAGGACGATCTTCGGGCCGCGTTGCTACTGAACACGGCGTGCGATGCATCCATGATATTCAACAGAGCGATGAACTACAATGCGGGCTTAGAACTGGGTGATGTCGGGAGTGACGAGGACGTTCAGATCCGGATAAAACTGTTTGCTGAATTGCAAGTATGGCGCGACACGATACCGCAAGACATCAGGAAGACAGACGTGTTCGCATGCTCGGCATATTATTACCTGAGGTAAAAAAGTCCGAACTTACTGCGTTGATCACCTGATTCTCCCATCAAAAACTGACAAGACGGGCAAAGCATTTACGAAGACCAAATCGTCCTCGGCATCTTCCGACCTCTGCAGCCCGACCTCAGAATCCCCGAGGATGGGTACGTCGGCGATCTCCTCTTGGCGTACTGCGAGCGCAGCGTGGCCAGCATGGAAGAACACGAGCGGGCATTGTCCCCCCTCCGAGAATGCTCGAGCTGGATCATGCTCTCGCTGTTCAACGTGTCCGTCACGCTGGCCAGGCTCTTGCATCAGTCAAAAACCCACGAGCTGTTCGCGCGGACGTGTCGCCTCATACGGGATCGCGTGGACGATTTTCCCCTTGCGGCGTTTCTCCTACACGGCCTTTCGGCGATCGCGGCGGACGGCGGGGACCAAATACCCGCGGTGGCGAAACGGCACTTTGAAGGTCTGCAAGTGGACGAGAGCATGCTGAAAGATGTGCCAATCAGTTTCGTCGTGCCCCCGCGGCGGGATGGCCGGGGTGCACGGAGACCGGAGGCTGGAGATGAACTGGGGGCACTGATTTCGAGCTGGGTCTGTCTACACACGTCTCAATGATGTTTTCATCCGGGCTGGAGCAAAACGGCCTCCCGATCGAATGGCAGAGGTGGTGGTGCCCAGGGATTACTTTGAGCAGTAGTTGGCCTCAGAGACGGTCTGTCTTGGTAGGGAAACGGCTCGTAGGCTACATCTCGCATTTGTGAGGTGTTTCGGTAAAATGACAAAAGCTTCAGCGTAATACGAAGAAACACCATTCTCCGAATTGGGAGAACGAGGGAGACAAATTGCAGGCCCCAAGCCTGAACAATTACTTCAGATGCGCCTTCGGGCGAGTCTCCTCGGTTGTTCGTTGCGTTGCCCATAGACAGCTTGTTTATATATATATATTGAATTCTCACAACTCAAAGCCACCGATTTGCAACATGATTACATGGGTTTTGTTGCTGCAGTCTAACAAGGGGAATTGGCCATCCGGCGGCATCTTTGCAAGTCCATCGTCCTTCTGCGCCAGGTAGGACTTCGGATGTCGGAGACCAGATAGATCATCAGATGGCCAAAGAAGGCCTGCAATGCATACATAGTAAGCAGCCCAACTTCGGAAGGCAATCATTGCGTCTCTGGCACGCAAGATGTTTTAATCCCTCGACGTCGTATGTGATACTGATGCGCAACCTACAGATGGTCTGCCACTGAATGATTCCCAGCCCCGGCAAATTGCTCAGATCGTGAAGCTTATACGCCATGTCGACAGCTAATAGTAGTAGCATCACAGTGCATCAAGCGACGAAAGACCTCTTTTGTGCTGATCAATTTAATGAAGGCTGCCCTCTGACTGCCATCCGAGAACATGAAGCCTATTCAACGCGGAGAGAGCTCTCGTTCAATCGCGCTTGGAAAATATAACGCGAGAGTCCAGAATGAACTCGGGCCAATCTGCTCCAAGCCTAAATAAAGGACATTGAGCGATGTTGTACCTACTACCTAGCGTCTCAGGGTTCGGGAGGAACAAAGCACAAATATGGCATCATCAGCCATAGGGTGCACCATTTCCAGATTCTTGAAGATAAATTGGCCATCTTCCCGCTGCCGGACACGTAGACATTCAATTTCTCCAACGCTCGCGTGGCAGTTTCCTCGATGGCGTGGGCATGCTGGAAGGGAGTGGGCAGCCAGGGGCAGCGCCCAAGAGCGAATGACAAGAGCGCTGAAGCAATTTGTTCCGTTCTTCTTCGCAGCCTGAGCGCCGCCAATCTTTCGGTACTAATCTGGAACTTTCAAACGGCATCAGTGTAGGTAGACAGAATCAAAAACCCAAGGTTGGGTCATTGACTCATTTCCACATGCGAGCTACACCATCGCTTGGGAACGGTGAGCATTCTGACCCCATGTACCGTTCGTTCACAATGCAAGGTTGATTGATGGCCGCGGTACTGGCGACGAGAAGGCTAGATTCCATTCCTCAGCCGCAAATTTTCTGCAGACCACCTCTGCCTGGCCCTCTGCTCTGGACAGCATCTCTGGAGCAGCTGGGATGGGAACACGCTGCGGATTATTGGGCAGTGTCAGAGCAAGGCTCGGAGCTTTAGATCTCAGAAGCAGACGCGCCGTACTCGGCATTTGATTGTTGGCAGAAAGACTTACTCCCATCCTCGAACAAGTACAAATCAACGTCTCGCGTCCAAAATCCACTCCATCGCCCCCAAACAGCTGGTTCTCCTTCAGTATCTACCTCCAAACATGGAAGCGAAAAGGGACGATGACTTGAGCGATCTGGCAACAACAGCCTCTCGAACCTTCATCTTCAGCAAGTAAACCAGCCCCTATGCCCACCGCTGCCGGGGCTGCTTCAAGGCCGGAGCGCCCACTCAAAGCACCAAGGCAGCCTGTTCTAGCTGCGTGCCTGCAATGCCGAGCGAGAAAGGCAAAGGTAACAGGGTGATCAGTCTTAGCGTCAATGGATGAGACATATTCAATAAGATATGTACATGAGGTCGAAAAGTATCTTTGGCGGCTGGCCAAGCCGTTCTTCTCAAACGACGCTGGCATTGGTCGTCGGTATCGACTCCGGAGATGTGGGGCAAAGGGGTTTAGAAAATTATCAAATCAGTCATACAATACACAACTGACACGGGACCGTTCCCATCAATCCGCCTTCCCCTCTCTCTTCCCACGCTCGGGATTGCCCATCATCCATCACCTTCGTCTATTGTCTAATTTTTGTTTAACTGACCGGTTGCCTCTTGTGGCGTAGTGTACTGGTAGTCGACCGACCTGCCATCGCTGCTCGACTCAGGGGAAAGACTGCGCGTGGTGACACCGAACCTGACACAACGCGTTCAGAAACACTCTCGCGACGGAATGAGGAGCTCGGGCGAGAGGACGAATATCTACACGAGCTTCGGCTATTTTTGGTGTGTCTACGACCAGAAGAAGAAACGCTGGAGACATCCAATCGCCTTCGATCGACTGGCGACGCTCTCCGAGTTCTGAGAGTGGGCGATTTCTTCCTTGGGAATGATCCCAAAGGCACGTACAACATCAAAGAGCCGGAGAAACACAAGCAGCTCGAGAAGGAAACCCGAAGAAGAGGCCCATCATTTGGAGTTGCGACGGCAAGATGGCTGACGATACCAATCCTACGATGTGACGCAGCTGCCGAAGCTCATCCCACGAATGCAGATCTCTCTCGAAGCGACTCCCGGCCAGCAATCCCTCCAACAGAGCCTAATGGGTGAGTGCAGCCATCCAGAACGTAGCTTGATTTTTTCAGGCATCTTTCCGGTTGTCCCGGGGTTTCAAGGAAGGGTTCGCTGTCACGGATCGACTCGATAGGACCAAAGCTCGAGCCTTCCAAGTTCCGACCATGAGCAGGAAAGTTGCACTCTCTAAAGAATTTCCAACGAGAGGAGAACATTCGTTGATACCAGAACACGCCCGCAATTCTTCTAACCCGCAGGTGGACATGACTCTTACAATCGGCGGACTGTGGCCAGACTGCAAGCAGCAAGCAACGGCAGGCGCGTCGAGTCCCAGATCACCAGAAACAGAGCAACATAAAGTCTGATGAATCGCATAATCGCGGCGACGGAGTCGAAGGCAGGCATCGGACTGCTCAGATCAGATGGACGATACCGAGAAATGACGAGAGAACGAGCGGTAGAGCGCGAGCGATACCTCGGAACTGCAAACACGAAGGAGATTAATAGACAACTCGTGGGTGAGTAACTGCCACTATGAACAATGATTCCTGTACAAAGTCTTGACTTAGTTTTAAGCAAGCTGTACAGTGGTGAAACATTCAAAGACTAACGTGCAGTGTTCGTGCCAGGCCTTACCTAATTCGAACAACGATATATCTCGATACCTTCCGAATCCGATTAAAATCATTCCTATTCGACCACACGTCCGTCCGTGGAAAAAGAAAAGTCAACAACGTGTGACCGAACCACACAATCCACACAACGCGTCTCTCTTTATGGCTTCTTTAATGTCACGCTCGTAGAACATGTCGACGGACACTCCTGTATCCTGGATCCGTGGCATCCATTCCCGTCACTTCGATCGGTCAATATGAAAAACCTTTATTTACAGGACGGAATACGTTAGCTTCTCGAGGCCGCATAGTATTGGAACCATCTATTGATACCGAAGCCCAACCCGATCGAGAATCGACATTTCAACTGGATGCTGTGCCCAGCGCAGGTTCGAAGCGAAGCATACACCCGTCCGAGTTTACTCCTGATCTCGAACTCTCTGTACAAAACAAGTTGTACGAACCACCTCAGGTCGCGGCTCTCGGAGCACGATCGCTATGAAAGGTTCGTAAGTCTTCCTACAATTCCTCAAGGTCGCCGTGTCAATTCTTGCTGCTATCCTCTGGCTGGCCCCCCAACCCCATGATACCTTGATGCATGTAATCGTTACTCCCAGAAGACTACACACGACACCTCGCGTTGGTTGTGGCACCATTCGTGATGGAGTTTTCCTTGCTTGTGTTCGTTGCAGATTTTGCCGATCGAGAGATGACTTCCAAACACAGGGATCACTGCGTGGAACCCACGAGATGGCTTGCCAGCTAAGAAATGCCGCTCGCGCCGTGAGACAAGGAGAGCGACTCGATAGTTGCGTTGGTACGCACTACTGCAACTTAGTTGCCTAGAAGTGTATTGAAACAACTCTTTCCTCAGCCCATGTGTAGTTGCTGGTCAACGGTATCTCTCTTTTTGTTGCTACTACGGCTCTTGCAGTTAGTGCACGTGCGTCAAGTTGAGGCACACTTGTTGTTCCTGGGCGTCCTTTTCCAGCGACTCATAAACCCCGACCGAGTCCTCCCACAATGCAAGTCGCATTCAAACTGTACACCGTTAGCTTTGAAACATTTATTTGGCATGTATCTACTACATCGTTGCTGTCTCGATACTGCGCACTCCTCAGCCACTGTGACTACTCCGGCGAGTCTTCAAGCAGGCTGCAAATCGGCTGCACCGCATTCACAAGCTTGAAGCTCGCGCGGTCAATATTACATTGGTCTTCTTCTTTCGCACTACGTTGAGGCGCGCTGAGGCGACATTCAACAAGCCGCGGTATCCAGAAAACTGCGTGTTCATTCTGAAGTTCGGACACTGGTTGGTGTACTCCATGAGGGGTAAAACGCTTCAACTTGGAGTAGCAAGTGACATCTTTCTCCTGCCACGGGCCAGACAGCTCCTGCGGTGCAACTATCTGAAGGCCTTAGGGATATTCTGGATATTCTGATTGTCATGGGACTTCCGCTTCTACATAGTATCCGGCAATGAAACACAAACGGTTCCCCTCACACAACTTCAAGTCCCCTTAAATGTCATAGAACTGAAGCGATTTCGTGCTTTTTGACCAACAATGTCCGTACAGACACTCATTCTATTTCATTCTCCAGACAATCCACAGCATGATGACATTGTATCTTTCCACGTGCTACCCTACGAGTTCAAGGTATCTTGTATTATACATTGCCTGCAAATTTGAGAGCATGTATAAATCTCTCTTCGTCACGAACAAAACATCTTTCTTGCTATTGACATCATTTATCTGTGGGGTAAAGATAGCCTGATACTTTACCCGCGGCATCAGGATTCCAATTTCCCCGATTTGCAACCCATTCTTTATCCTAACACAGAAAGTCAAACAACCCCGCCAACCAGAGCCACAACTCACGAAGGTGCGATTCAGTCTTGTTCGAGCCCCCTTTGCCAAAGACGCCTTACAATGCAAGCATTCGCGGCTGAATCTCGGATTACCATCATGTCTCAAGCAAAACCGCGCATCCTTTTCTTCAATCACGTTCGCCATGCGCTGTCAGAGTACGAAGCTCTGAAGACCGTCGCCAACCCTGAAGTGGTCTCGAGCAGGACACGATCGGAGTTCTTCGCCGACTTGAAGACCAAATACCATGACATCCAGGCCATTTGGAGAACGTCTGCCAGTGGAGCGGTACTACTTCTCCCGCCGCACCGAGATCGACCGTTCAAGCATTGACTGACTTTTCGTAGGTTGCGGGAAAGTTTGACCAAGAATTCATCCAAAGGCTCCCGCCATCTCTCAAGTACATCTGCCACACCGGTGCTGGGTACGACCAAATCGACGTAGACGCCTGCACTAAGCGCAAAATCACCGTCACGTATGCGCCAGACCCCGTCACCAACGCGACCGCCGACTTGACCATCTTCCTCCTGCTCGGAGCTCTGCGCCAACTGAATCCCGCCCTGGCCAGCCTACGGAACGGCAACTTCAAGAAAGGACTGGACTTTGGGCACGATCCCCAAGGCAAAACCCTGGGAATTCTGGGCATGGGGCGCATCGGTCGGGCCGTCAAGCGTCGGGCCGAGCCCTTTGGTCTCAAAGTCATCTACCACAATCGCAAGCCGCTCTCGGATGAACTCGCTCTCGGATGCGGCTACGTGTCCATGGACGAGCTTCTTCGGACCAGCGACATCATATCAGTACACGTCCCGCTCTCGGCTTCGACGACACACTTGATCGGAGAGGCGCAAATCGCAAAGACGAAGCCCGGCGTGGTGCTCATCAACACTTCCCGAGGTGCCGTCATCGACGAGGGGGCCCTGGCGCGGGCGCTGGATGAGGGTCACGTCGCCGCCGTCGGCCTGGACGTCTACGAAAAAGAGCCATTGGTTGACCAGCGCCTCGTAGACAACGAGCGCGCGTTGCTGGTGCCGCATATGGGGACGCACACTCACGAGACGCTCAAGCGGATGGAGTCTCTAGGAATGGAGAATGCTAAGCGCGGTGTCTGTGGGGAGGAGCTGTTGACGATCGTCCCCGAGCAGCTCGGCGATTGATGTGCCTGCTGCTGCTGCTGGAAAGCCTCAATATCCTGTGATTTGCAATTCCATGTTTTCTGACTTGTTGCATGTATTGTACGAGATGACGTATTTTCTGGAGGCCACTTTATCTGTTTAATGAGCCCGCCCAGAATCGATCCCAAGTCGGAGCTCCGCGGGTAGTTCGCCGCGGGGGTTTCTTTGTCCGCGGCAGAACTATCAAGCGCAGTCGTCTTGCCATCTCCACGCTTTTCCTAGTCTTTCAATCGTGAACCCAAGCTCTCGCTGTCTCGCGCTCATCCAAGCAAAGAAGTTGACCGATTCGGAGTTGTTTACCCGAATCTTCACTACCATGCCGAACGCAGGATCTACGAAACGACAAACTTGCAAGTATCCTCGGAGTAGTGGAGCCTGCCTTGCCTGTAGAGCCAAGAAACACAAAGTAAGTGGTAGTAACAAGGCTTCTGATTTACAGATGAGCTGACGCGATTTAACCTTGACGCTCAGTGTAGTGGGGAAATGTTTGTGGGTTAAAATTATGACCACGCTGAGAATCAGTAGCTAAGTCCCCAAGGCGAAGACCGCAATGTCGAATCAACAAGGTCGCGTGCCAGTGGCCGGAGCCACGGAAGCGGAGAGTCGCTTCTCCATCGCCAAAACAGCTTCAGAACTTCGGAACTGACTGTAGCGAACCGACAGCGGTCCTCCGAAGCATTACATTACGAACATGGAGAATCGTCTAGTCGAGACGGAAAGGTTACTCTGGGCTCTCCTATCCCAATGCTCAGATGATCAACTTGGATCCGCCTTTCTTAAATTGAAGCAATTCCAGAAGGAGAGAACTAGAATCTCATGCTCCTTCGACGCTCACCATAAGAAAAACCTTGGGCTAGCTTACTGGGAAAAGTTCCCGCTTAGCTCGGTTGATGAAGCACGACGCTGGTGGGAGGATTGTTCGAATGGCTCGCCCGCGTCTGTTGGCCAAGCTTCTTCCTCAAACCAGGACTTTGATAGTGTTTCCGGTGCTGGAGTTCGGACTCGTCCTCGCGCTCGCAGCTCGGCTGAAATCTCACAGCTTACCAAGGGCCAAATCGTAAGTATTAAGTTAGCGGGAGGCATTCATTCGGTATTGACCGTCCGGCAGGGGCATTCGCACAACTCTTAGGTTGTAGACTGCCGTGGAAAAGCAATGGCGCATGGCTCGAGACTGTAAGGAAGTTCTTTCGGTGTTTCTGGACAATATCGAAAATGGCAAAAATGGACGCAATTGCAAAAGACACCTTCCAGACGGGGACTCAGAGTCTACGAGCCCGGCGGCCGCGACTACCGGGAATGTAGGCAGCGGCTGTAAGGAAGCGAAGAGGCGAATGACCAGGTTTCCGGAGCGAACTGAGCATAGCCGTATCAGATCACCTCATAATTCGAATGCTCAGCCACCGAGCGGGACAGGAACTCCTTTGTTCAATGTCACACAACAGAACATCGCGACTGACTTTAGAGCCAACCGCTACGATTTCGCACCCACATTTGCCAGCAACGGCAGCTTCAACTGCGAGAGAACGACTTTACAAACATTTCGAATAATCCAGCTCGCCGGCATGATCCTGACAGATTCGCATCATCTCAGGATCTGAGCGTCCACAACAGTTGCCCTAACATAATTCCCCATTTCGCACCAATTCCCACAGTATTCCCAGACCGCCATCGGAATGCATCAGATTAACCCGGAAACGGGGACAACTTCTTTGATATCTTTGACGCAGCCACTTGGGGATTTTTGGTAGGTATAGTCAATGATGCAGGAAATACTGTTTAGAGCCGTGATTTACGAAAAGACAGCTTTGCCATCTTACCAAGCTTCAGTAAAAGTTGAAGAATCACAGCTTATGCCCAATGTTGAAGTTTGTTCGTGCAGGCATGCGTCTTGAAGACAGTGCCCCTTCAAACGTTGTATGTGAAGGTTTTGCCGGGCTTTCGAAGCCCCGCTCACAACGAAGTTTTACACCCTTATGGATGTTACTTATCAGCTCTTCAGTCGCAGCCTTAAGGAGTCTGGTCTCATAATCAGATATAGATCCGATCTGGTGCACATTCTCAGCACCATTTGGACCAAAGGCCACGGGAACAGCGAAATAGTCAACCCCAAGCTGGCGAGAGATGGAATGCCCTGCTGAAATCAAGACCACCTCTGCACCTGAGGGGGCCTTCCGAAGACCATCATTTTCGGGGAGGTCACCCTTAAACAGAGCGGGCGTATCGACATGGTTCAGATCAGTTGCTACAGCAACCGCATGCACAACGTCGTAAAGCCTCAACTCGGAAAGTTGAAATTGAATAGCTTAATTGAATAATCTCGTCATTATCAAGCACTCTCCCCACAACCACCGATGCTTGCGAATGACCAGCCTACAGACTTTAGCCAAAGACTCAATGGCTGGCCAATTTGCCCTGAGGCTCCTAGTACAGCTACGTTGACTATCCTGAATGCAAAAGTAGTCCGATGCTGAAAGGTGCAAGAGCTTTGAAGTTTGAAGCCAGCCCGGTCGAACATGGTGAACCGGGCCTATCGACCTGCATGTATTACACGTAGCCGATATATTGAATCAAACCGGAAGCAAAAGAAGCATGCCAGTCAGCAAAAGTGAGTGACGTCGCCGCTGCGGGACAACGAATGCCGCGGCCTAACTTTTAAGCGAAAACCCTCCCCTCATCGCAAGCCGGCGCCGATTGTCTAACGTTCCTACGACCATTATTCTCCAATATCGTTCTTCTCATCGGAATACCCCTGACCTTCTTAAATCGGCCTGATTGACTCAATTACTTGGTCTGGCAGGCTCCGACCGAAAACCTGTCGCACTCAATAACACCGAAAAGACATCATGGCGCCTCAAACACTCAAGATCGCGGTTATTCCCGGAGATGGCATTGGCAAGGAAGTGATGCCATGGGGTGTCCGCGCTCTCGAAGCCGCTGCCAAAGTGTTCGGACTCTCATTTCAATTCGAGACATTCGATTTCGCAAGCTGCGACTACTACAAGCAGCATGGCGAGATGATGCCTCCAGACTGGAAGGAGACACTCCTCAAGTTCGATGCCATTTACTTCGGCGCAGTCGGTATGCCGAGTATGGTGGCCGACGACGTCTCGCTTTGGGGAAGCTTGCTCAAGTTCCGCCGCGAGTTCGACCAGTACATCAACCTTCGCCCATGTCGTCTCATGCCGGGCGTAAGATCACCCTTGGCTGACCGCAAGCCCGGTGACATCGATTTCTGGATTGTTCGCGAAAACACGGAGGGCGAATACAGTAGCGTCGGCGGCAAGATGTTCGAAGGAACAGATCGGGAAACTGTTATCCAGGAGACGATCATGACTAGGGTGGGCGTTGACAGGGTTCTCCGCTATGCGTTCGACCTTGCCCAGAGCCGACCCCGCAAGCGGCTTACGAGCGCAACCAAGAGCAACGGGATCAGCATCACCATGCCCTACTGGGATTCCCGTGTCGAGGAGATGTCGAAGAGCTACCCCGAAGTCAATCTCGACAAGTATCACATCGACATCTTGACTGCGCACTTTGTACAACGCCCGAACATCTTTGACGTGGTCGTGGGAAGCAACCTCTTTGGCGACATCCTCTCGGACTTGGGCCCTGCTTGCACTGGTACGATTGGTATCGCCCCGTCCGCCAACATCAATCCAGGGGGAAAGTTCCCGAGCCTCTTTGAGCCGGTGCATGGCAGTGCACCTGATATCTATGGCAAGGGTATCGCCAATCCGGTCGGGATGATCTGGGCAGGACAGATGCTTCTGCAGCACTATGGATACACAGAGGCTGCCGATCTGGTACTAAAGGCTATTGAAAACGTGCTGGCGAGCTCTGAGGTCTCCATCAAGACTCCAGACCTCGGAGGGAAGGGCACGACGGACAGGCTTGGTCAAGCCATTGAGGCGGAGATCATAGCTCTTGGCGAAAAGAGGTGAACGCTGATAATGGAGGAAATGGCTGGAGATATTTTGTTCCTTTCCTCGTAAAAGAATAAGTAAATTAAGCATCAATCCTGTGAATGCGTGCAGAATCCGTGACATCTTAAAAATGGCTACTTGCGGGACCAGGTTAGGTGTTCATGGTGAATCGATCATCAACTGTACCACCGTCAAATAATCGGGGATACGACACGCTCCAGAATAAGTACTTCACCTTTCATGTTCGTGAGCAAGATTCTATAAGATGCTTCGGTAACTCAGTGACTGGGAGAATTCAGCAGATGTTGATTTCTCAAAGGTTGGCTCCTCGACATCAGGGGTCATAGATCCGCTATGAGATTTGATCTTGGGAGACTCAATCCGCCAGCTATGAAAATCCAGAATCTATACCCAACCACAAGCCTCTAATATTGTCGGGACACAGGTTACACTTTAGTAAGTTAAAGTTCACTCGTGAGCCGCACTGGACGACGTGACCTTTAGTGGTTAAGCTGAACGTCCCGTCCTACCTGCGCTGAGTGAGGCGGTACAGTGATTCCCGCCGTCATTCAAATCCAGGTTAAGATCCAGTAGTGAATTTCCCAAAGGCACATGCATAAAATCGGAGCTTAATATTCCATGACAGCTGTACTATGTGGACTCAGTATCTTGCTCATAAGTCCAATGTTAGCCAAAGTCTCTGTCTCCTCGCGTCTTGCCCAAGACTGTAAATTGATGTGTTCTACTCAGCATTATTATGCATTTCGATACCGATATCCGACCTTCTACTACCTACAAATAGTCAATTATTCAGTTGAAAATCGTGACTGGCACACAACTATGGAGCAGCTTTGATTCGCAGCATTCTTCCCACTGGAATTCGTGATATTATGCCCAGTGCTGGGATGAATCTCATTACTCTTCGGACGCAATCCGGCCTGAGCAAGAGAGAACTTGATGACCTTCTAATTACGAGTTTTGGTCTCAGCTGAACTGTGATTGTACCTATCAATGGAGGCTCTAATACCAGACAACAAACATGTGCTAGTATGTCTCGGTTTGGCTTAAGACCCCCACGCGACATTGAGCACAGAAGCCTTTTGCTATCCCGGGATTATCACTGAATGTTGAAAAAGAGATGAAGATGTTGCTACTTAATGCAACCAAAAAGTCGAGGCGGATACCGGGACGGACTGTAACCCCAGGCACCATCATCACCAACCTAAACACCTATGTTCCACCCCCACCCCCAGACAACCACCTACTTTTGAACACCACAACACCGCTCAAACCAGCCCATTCAACTTCAGAATCCACCGTTGGGATGAATAAGAACCTTGGTGTATCCGTCAATTCTCTTGTCAAATTTCTCATAAGCAACCTCTGCATCTTCAATGTTGATTTCGTGCGAAACAACAAAGCTTGGCTTTGCCTTGCCTGAAATAATCAAGTCACGCAGGTATCTGTTATAGGTCTTGACGTTGCATTGACCGGTACCAAGTGAAAGCCCCTGGAAATTTTAGTTGTGTGCTCAGCTTGAAAGACGACATGTCTTGACAGAAGATACCTTTTCGAAGAGCTTGCCGAAGCTCAAGCTGATCATGCCCTTTGCGGAGGCGTCGTCGGAAGCACCCGGATCACTAGGCAAAACAGCTTAGTCGCGTACATGGAATTCGCCGGCAAGAACACTCACCTTGGGACGTAAAGACCCGGAATACCGAGTCCTCCACAAGCTCGCGTGACTTTGATCATGTTCTCCAAAACAATATTGGGTTGCTCCGTGTTGCCACCCGCACTGACAGCCTGGTAACCTACTGCATCAACAGAGCGGTCGACTTCACCGCCGTTTGCCTTTTTGATCTGCTCCACGGCATCGCCTTTGGTAAAGTCAATTGCGGTGCATCCGATTTTCTCTGCAGACTGTAATCGCTCAGGGACTCGGTCGACGACAAAGACTCTGGAGGCACCCCGAAGGACCGCCGAATACGCAGCCATCAGGCCGACTGGTCCGGCACCAAATACTGCTACGCTCTCGCCCGGCTTGAAGCCCGAGAGCTCGACACCATGCCAGCCTTACAATGTTAGCTGCAAGTATGGTTGGGGGCTGAATGACTCCAGTCTTACCTGTGGGGAAGATGTCGGCAAGGAGAATGAAGTCAGCCTCAAATTCCTTTCCAGGAGGAAGCTTAAGGGCGTTGAAATCGGCATAGGGTACTCTGAGGTACTGGGCTTGACCTACGGCAAGTGAGCATTGCATTCAAGCTTATTGCACAGAGAATTCTGGATACTTACCTCCCGGGTACGGACCCATGGCGACATACCCTGCTTTGTATTAATATCATGCTCATAAGACCGGGAAAAATGCAACTAGATCACAAACCGTAAGCACCGCCAGCGAATCCTGGGTTTACACCAGTACAGAACGCGGTGCGTCCCTCTTCGCAGTTCTGGCAGCGGCCATCCGCAACGTTGAAGGGCATGACAACGCGGTCACCCTTGTTCAGAAGAGTTACACCGCTGCCAAGCTCCTCAACAATACCCATGTTTTCGTGGCCTGCGGCGATCAGTCAAAGTTTGTTCCTCAAGTCTGTTGAAATGGACTTACCAAAGGTAATGCCAGACTCGGCTGCGGTTCTACCTTCGTACATACTACATGATACTTAGACATCGTCATACTGAACAGGATGTTCAAGGACACACTGTAAATCTGAGCCACAAATGGCAGCCTAACTCAAAAGTCAGCCCCCTCAATTGCTTCGTTCTCGAGAGACCAGATGGAAGCGGGGTTCGTCTTACGGTGGTGACCTTGACGATGACATCGTCAGGGTGCTGAATTTTCGGCAATGATACCTCCGAAACCTTGACCTTGTAAGGCCCTTGGTAGTTGACTGCTTTCATAGTAGAGGCCATGGTGATTGACGTATGAAAACAAAGCTGATGGCAATCAAATGATGAACTAGGTGAATGGAAATGTAAGCACTACAGCAGCGGTCATCGTATTTATTCCGTCGACCAACCCCTCACGAGAGCAGCTTTTGCAAGAAGTTCACCAACCATAGCTTCCACTGCATGACATCGACCCCGGATGCCCGGCTCCCACAAAAGCCCCTCTTCACCCGCGGGATATATTGCTGAAGTTGGTGAACTGCGCCGCTGCGGGGTAGACGCGGGGATCCGGCCGCGATCCAGTTTGCGCCGGCATGTTTGGGGAAGGCGGGACGGTTGATCGAAGGAGTGAGTGATAACGAAAAGAGTGGGATGAATGCCGAACCTCCGAGCCTAAAATTGGCTCTCATCGGCGAAGAACTGCCATTCGTAGATGAGGGCGGGGAAGACAGAATCGACTCCTGCTCGAGGGACCGCTTCCCCGCCTCCTAAAGACAATCCAAGGATGAGACGACGGCAAGTTGATACAACGGTTTCCATTTCTCCTACCCCGAGTTTCAATTTCGCATGACGTACTTGGAGAAGTGGGGGTCAAAGTTGGAGATTCGAAGGGTCTTGACTTCAGACACCATGAACTGCTGCGAAGATCTCGGGCTAAGCAGGCGTTCCCCGCAATACTCGCCGAACATTTCTGTTCTTGAACCTATACTGCAAATCTGCCCAAGCTGCGCCAGGAGATCCATTGAAGGTCTTGCTGCATGGACTTGGAGTAGCGTCTGTAGCCGAGCCGACATCACATGAGGCCTGTCCAGAGCCTACATAAGGGCCTCAATCGTAAAAGTTCGTAAGGCATAAGATCAATACATCGACGTTGAATTAAGTGCAGCGATTATTGGCGGCGCTTAACCTCAGTAAGTTGAGCCACGTGGACACAACAGGGCGTTCTTGCGTCCACGTACGTATTCAAGCCAAATGACCCTATCAACCCCATTACGACGTAGTTGAGGAGGCCTGAAAGGCCAGATGACTTCCCAAAATCAACCAACTACCAAATAATTGCAAGAATTTGAACACGTTTCGGAGAAACTCGGATGCTCCAAGAGGATGTATGTTAAAGTTGAGAAGTTTGAGAAGAGGGGTGAAAGACTTTTCAACTCTTGATACGAGTCACGTCGATTTTGATTTTATTATGCGTGATTTCCAACCATATCGCAGCTTGGTCAACTGTTAGGAATCCAACCCCGTCATGCCTCACTTAACCCAACGCATTGCCTCTATAACATAGGGCTATATGAGAAATCGAGGCTTAAAATTTAAATCATTGGATGATCACCAAATGAAATCGCTGACTTGACACGCTGCTGTTATTGTTCTTTGCTGGTGGCTTGCCCCCAAGAGCTCATATATAGTGGCTTTATACTGCAACATAACATGTTGAAATTCCTGTCCACATCAGCTGCAAGACATGTCAACAGCGAGAGTCATTGCTGTGTTCTTGCGCGTCTCTTCAAGCCTAAGCCTCCGTGTCGTCGACTACCCCATTTAGTATAGTATTCCCGGATCACAGCAATATAGCTCTTATTTACAGAATTCCATTACATACAATGACTTATGTCCTGTGCCAAATAAGTTGATACCCAGTTTTCAGCATAGGAACTGAATGAGTGGGGGAAACACCTATAGCTCCAGAATCACGAGCGGCGTGTGAGTAAGACCACCATGCTGATACCCGTCGGAAATACCTTCGCTTATTAATTGAGACTGTCGCTCATAGTACAATCATGGTAGGCCAGATGGAAAGGTCACCGCGCAGTATCCGGGGTCTCTCGTTCATTGGCGTTTGATGATGAATTCGCCAAGATTTGAAGACTACGATATCAATTATCTAAGCCGAAACCGATTTGAGTCCATGGGGAATGGGTTTACCGACATTGAGGTAGACTCGGGTGACGTTTCATGGTATCTAAACCCGGAGGAAGTGGCAAAGCCGCTATTCACTTCTCTGAACCCTGTTTAGCGGCGGAGGATAACTTGTGAGAAGCGGGAGATTATATCACTTTCCTTACTGGTAGCTTTGAGGAAACTCGGCGAGTGAATACGTCGCGAAAGTATCTGGAAACATATCTAGGAATTCTCCCCCCCCCCCTTCTTATAATCGAGGACCGCCAACTTTTGAAGCAGCTTGTCTGTTCTGCAACTCTCTCAATGCGCGGCGGAGAATCTTACCTGACGCGCTCTTCGGAATCTCATCTATGAATTCAATACCGCCTTGAAGCCACATATAGCGGGCTTTTTTCTCTTCGACATATTTTCGCAATTCCATAGCTGTCTCCTGGCTCTTGCTCAACCCTGGCTTCAGTACGACAAAGGCTTTAGGCACTTCACCGGAGTATTCATCAGGAATCCCAATCACAGCAACATCTGCAACCATGTGCTGGCCATGTAAAGTGTCTTCCAATTCTGCAGGTGCAACTCCGTGACCTTTGACCTGTTTCGGAAGTTCCTATTCAGCTAATACATCATTGATGGAATGCCTCGTGAGAAACACTTACCTTGATCATCTCCTTGATTCGGTCATGTATCGAGATGAATTCATCTCGGCCCATCATCCCGAGGTCCCCTGTGTGAAGGTAACCCTCATTGTCGAACGTTTCCTTGGTAGCTTTCTCATTGTTCAGATAGCCCATTGTAATTTGTGGCCCACGAGCCCAGATCTGACCGTGCGAGTCGTAAGCATATAATCAACGAAGATGGATAAGAACAAGATGAGTTGAAGATCCTCACCTCTCCCTCGACGCCTTCGCCTCTTTCTTCTCCAGACACAGGATCTACAACTTTGATCTCTGTTCCAGGAACCACGTGTCCTACTTTGTGTGCATTCTGATAGGTTTGTAAGTGTTTGGGAGTTGTAGTGATGCAGCTACAGCTCTCAGTCATGCCCCAACCTTGCCTTAGTCTCACGTTCGGGAAGTCTTTTGCCAACTTGTCGATGACCTGGGCGGACAGCGGCGCAGCTCCGGTGTTAAATTGTTTCACGCAAGATAAATCCCATGTAGTGGCCAAATTCTCGTTCACCATCCTAATTAGTATCGCTAAGGTGAATCACATGATCAATATTCAATCCTCTCATCAAGTCCACGATTCAAGACACTCACGGGGAACAAGCCAGAGCTCTCCGCATTTGAACCGGACAATAGCGTTCATCATGCTGTTCATGTTGAATTTGCTCAATAGAACAGTCTTCTGGTTGAAGTAAATTGGAAGATGCAGAAAGTGAACTAAACCCGTGACTAAAGTGCAAAACCTTTGTTCGCACTCAGTTCTTTCTTTGGAGACGGATAAGTCGACTTACTATGGTAAAATGGCAGTGGTGCCAGCATCGTTTCTCCAGTGCCAAGCTCCATTATCTGCATTTGCAGACATTGGGCAATGACGTTTGCATGGGAGATCATGACCTGAAATGTCATGTCAGCATCCAGAGCCATATCTGCCTGCTGGGCTAGTCTGGTTGTCTGAGCATGGAGCGCTGAAAATACTCACAGCCTTTGGGAGGCCAGTCGTGCCGGAGCTGAAGGCAAGATACGCACAAGTCTCGCTGCTCGACTGAAAGGTTTGTAGTTGCCAAGATGGAATTCCCTGCTGCGTCCTTTGGGGACTGCCTTCCTCGATCAAAGCCTGAAGTGACTTCACGCCCTCAATAGAGCCGTCCACGGACACGATGCTGCCTGTGCTGATCCCGAGATTTGAGCAAGCAGGTCGAACAAGATCGGCCGTTGAGTCGTCGACGAAAACAAGCCTCGCGCCGCAGGCTTTGAGAAAATATTCGTAGTCTGCGGTTTTGGCTTCGTGCGGCAAAGGAACCACGACCGCGCCCAAACGTATGGCGGCAAATACGGCGACGGGGTACCATATCGACGTACAACAGACGATGGCGACTTTTTCTTGAGCTTTGAGGTTGTGATTGCGAGCCAAAGAGACGGAGGCGCGAGTTGCGTAGTCTCTCAGGGTTCCGAAATCGATTTGGAGAGCTGACACGCCGTCTATGAAAGCGTTGGATTGGTCAACTCGCGGAACATCCTCAAATAACCACTTCCAAATCGTGAGATGCCGGGGCACTTTATTTCAAGTATCAGTCAGCCATGGGTCTTTTGAGATAACCAGGCGCTGGTGCCTCACCTGGGTCGAGAGGGGGGCCGTGGAAAGGCATCTTGACATGCGGTAGTCGACCTTTATGCCGTATGCACTGATTTCGTCAATGAGGTGTTGTGAGCTTCAGCTTTTACTAATCCTGCTGGCGCTTAGTTGTTGCTACCAGCGGCTGTTTTGCTGTGAGTTCGGGTATGCTTATCCAAAGCACATTTAGGACTGGCTTTGCAGATCACCGACTCGGTGCGGGGAATGTGAGACGGTGTCATCACACCCGCAACCTCGGCGAAACAGTTTCCATGCAGAATACTTTGCAGTACGAAGATGCCTTCATTTACTGAGTAAAGCACTATCTGGGCACCACATTGAATTCAACTGACCTAACTCATTCTACTCGGGGGAAGATGCATTCTCATTCTCCATATTAGCTGCGACGGATATTTGGCGATAACGCTTTGCCGCTGACGAATTAGTTACCCTCACGAACCTACGAAAGAGAGGCAAATTCTTGGAAATGAATACAAAATAGCTGCAGAAGTTGCCGTCAAGATTATGGCATGCGCTTCGTAGGGTCGTCACAGAAAGTCTGTCTCCTATCAGGATCCTACTCACAGGAAGAAGCAGCTTGAACCCCAAGGTCTTGCCAACTCCTGAGTTTCAACGCAGAAGGAGATCTCTTGAAATCCCACTGACAAAACTTGAGTGTGGGACATTCAAGTGGGTAGGTAGCTTGTGAAAGACCCCCAACACGACCTGGTACAGTTTATCTCAAGATCTTGAGGCTGAGCATAGTTTATTGATTTCCCGTCAGCTATAAGGATAAAGCACTGGAGCTGAAAAATGCATTTTCCACCTCATCCAACACAGATCATTCTCCGGTAGGTCTTCAAGATAGGCTCAGCTTCTAGTGCCTTTTGCCACCCACCATGTTCAGCCACAAGGGGGTAATTACACTTTCTCACACAAATTTAACCCATATCATGTGCTCTAATATGCACAACACACTTTTTAAGCCTCACGGAGGCTGAATGGCCAGCTCCTGAAGCAGAAAGTCTGGCTAGTTGTGGAGTCGACGTTAAAGGGGTCTACCGGATTCAGACGCCAAGTCCAACATGAGATCCTACCCTTGTCGCTACTCCTCGGCCATGCCGCAAAGACCTCCCCGGTAGAACTTGCACGTCACGTTCGGGCAACACTTACGAAGGCGCGCAATCGTTCGTCAACTTCTGAGCTGGTCTGAAATGTTCTTTCTTAGGTCAGAGACTCTCGTCACAGAAAGTAGCGTTCTGAATTATCCGTAGATATCCGTCTTAACGCGCGTTAGGAGAGCCCTTCACCGCCGTTCTTAAGTGTCTGACTCGTGGGTCCGGGACGAACCCAAAGGTAGGCTGTTCTCCGCGTACTCGACGAGACCCTGTTTGCCAAAGACATAACTAACTAGAGTCGTGTCCAAGTCCGAGAAGATCCTGGGGAATGAACCTCGATTCCTGAGTGACGCGTTCAGCGCAATGTCCAGTCATGAAGCCCTTGCGATAATGAGCGATGCTTCTGCGAAGTTTTACCCACCTGAACCCTTTTTGCTGTTATTGCCACCCTCAGGTCTTAGATATGGAAGAATAGTTGTTTTATTCCTAAAGTCGCATAAGGGAGCATAAGGGAATATTTACGTTGCCCATGACCAGAGGCTCGGTGATACCCGTACAAGGACGACTACTACGTAAAGCTGGACAAGGGTATGGGGCAACAACATGGGGTAGAAACAGTCCAAGACTTCAGATCTGGATGACTCCAATCCAGTACTCCTCAGAAGCACCGCGTGGAGAATCAGGACTCTTCAATTTATTGGCCAGTACAGCATCGCTACCCCACTGAAGCTGCGGTTGTCAGCTCTCATATTGCGGCGAAATCCTAAGCCGCAGTCCACCAGCTGGTGAAGTGGGCTATGATTCCGTTTTGGACTCGATTCGATCTGGTCGAGGGGATCCTTCCTTGCTCAATGATGCTGAAGTCTGTCGTTGCAAGATTCGCGATGACTTCGCGTCAAGATATAAAGACTTTGGAGATTCCCACCCAACTAATACACCTTGTTTGCATACTCACGCTCACTCATCCATCATCGACACCTACACTCTTTCTCCATTACACAGTCTTTTCGGGTCTCGGTCACTCATTGTTGTCCTGTTAACCTCACATTCTTTTGCAGCTACGGAACATATCATCATGAGGTACACCCTTTTCACTCTTTTGGCTGCTCAAGCTTTGGCTTGGACAGCACTATCCGCAGTCCTCCCCCCGAGGGAAGTCCTCCCTGCCAGTCCGGCGATGCTCCGTCCTGTTCGACGCCAGGCTTCGATACCAGCAACGCCCCTCGAGCCCGCCAGGTTTACCCCGAAGACAAACGTCACCCTCGACTACGAGGGATTCAACGATACCAATGCTCTCGTCTTCGCAGAGATGAAACAGCCATCAGTCCTTCTTGAGCATATCGATACCATTTCTGAGATCACTTGCTCCGGTGCCGACGTCGTACTCAAGTTTAGTTCGGGCGAGGACTACAGCACGTGCTTGAAAGCCTGGCCCTCCAAGAACTTTACTATGATCACCAACCATAACGGCACTTGCGACGCTCCTCACGAGCGCGGCATCTATGTCGTCAACGGATATACTTTTGACAACGACACCCTCACTCTGACCGCCTCCTCGACCAAGGTCGAGATCCGCGACCAGCTCAACGACGCCGTCATCGATTTCAAGCACACTGGTACTGCGGTTACTAAGCGCGATCTCTCCGGATCCATTTCTGCCGATCTTTCTGGTTCGACTCTGGTTGCTACGGACTCTTTGACTATCATCGCCAATGAGGCTCAACTCGAGAGCACTGTGACCCTTGCCGGGCACGTTCATTACAACTTCTGGAAGTTCAAAGTTGACGAGTTCTACATCGATGTCGACTACTCCTCCTCTCTGAACCTGAACATCTCCGCCGCCGCGAATGTTCAGCACTCCACTGATCTGTACAACTACAACCCTCTTTCCGTCACGGTCTCCGCCTTCTCTATTCCCGGTATCATTGACGTTGGCCCCATGGTCGACTTCGGTCTCGGCATTGAGTTCGCTGCGTCCGGATCCGTGAAGGCGTCCGTCGACGTCGTCGCGACGATTCCCGAGGCAACCGTCCACCTCGACTTTCTTGACCAGACCAAGACCACTGCCACTGGATGGAAGCCTCAGACAAACGTCACCACCGATCTCAGCGCGCAGGTCGAGCTCCAGTTGAACCCCTACGCTGATCTCACCATTGCTCTCGGTGTCAAGCTCTTTAGCGGCCTCCTCGACATGTCTGCCGGTATCGAGGCCAAGCCGCAGATTGTCAACGCTTTTGCAGCAAACGCTGACTTTACTTACACGAGCGCCAGTGGTGTCGCGTTCACCAAGCCCACTGACCAGTGCGTCAATGGCGCTTGGTTCGCCAGCACGTTCCACTTCAACCTCGATGCCTTTGTTACTCAATTTTACACCAAGTCCCTGTACGAAGTCGAGGTGCCGATATACGAGTCTCAGTGCTGGACATTTGCGTAGTAACTGTTTGGGCAATTCAAACGAGAATTGTGCGTTGCATTTACTGATGCAATATCTCGCGACATGGAGAATGATAAGGATATCCGAACATAGACTTACTAGACATTGATGAGAATTGATACATGATTAGAAAACTCTTCGTGCGACGCCGTGAACATTTAATACCTCAGGCCGGGAAATTCGCGTGTATATTGGATTCGCGCAGTAAACCTGTTGACCAGCTTGACAACCTCCTAACCGCTAAGAATGTAATACCTCCTCAACAGAAGGAATCTTTCTTTATAGCGGGAGGATCCTCAATTCCGCTTGATTGGGTGATGCTTCCCACTTCAAGATACTACCGCAGGACGCACTAGGCCTAGCCTGACGCAGCATGATATGATGCGCACCCTTTGCTCAATCACCATTTGCTTGATAAGCTATCATCAAACCGTCATCCCAAACAGCATAGTCTGTGACAACTACAACTCTGAAATCACCCTCCATGGGATTACAGACCACTTCCCGAGCACAGGCACTCACGTACCGCCTTCATAGGCCTCTCCGTGTCAAACCCTCGTCATGAGTCTTTCGTCCGTTGTCCATCTCAGTGATGGAGCGATCTTGCAACTTAAGTTGCTTGATACTGACAAGAGCAAACCGTTGCTAATTGCCCTGCATGACGCACCTGGGTTGTCGGATCACAAGAGCCAGAACTATCCTTTGGGTTTCTCACCGACAAGTTTCGAGTGCTGTTATATGATGCTAGAGGAAGCGGCGGTAGCGACCTGAAGCCTCCATACACCGATGCCAGTTGCGTAGCTGACGTGACGCATATAGCCTAACCCGAAGCATGTTCTCCAGGGCTTGGGCCGGTGAGGACAAGATGGCAGATGGTTCTCGCCGGAGGCTCCTACGGGGGCTTTCTAGCCTTGCAGTATGCCCTCGGATAACGAAGACTTCGCGGCTGCTTTTGGCGAAATCGTCAGAATCGCCGTATGTGACTCCCACTTTTGAGGGGACCACCATTGCAGAAACGCACACGCTGAGATATGAAACCCATAACTTTGCTTTCTCCGGCCTAGACTGGGAGAGATAGCAGCGCCGACTCTTATTGTGAGTGGTAGACATGATCCTCTTGTTCCAATCGAATATGCCGAGGAGATTCACAGAGGGATTTCTGGAAGTCAGTTGGTTATTTTTGAACATTCAGGACATAGCCCACCTTCTGACGAGCCCAATCTTTTCCGAGACGCCGTGTCAGGGTTGCTCTTAAAATCGGGTTAACAACGCTGCACAAATGCATTTTGCCATAGGCAGAACGACTCACACCAGTCAAACCCAAGTGCTGATTCATTCTGGTTCTAACTACTATGCCGCGAGTGTATCTTTGATCAGTTTGCCACGTACGTATACCCGCGCAATGTTTCGATCGTCGCCCGTCATCAAGAACTTGTCGAAAACAGTCCTCAGACCATCCGACTCTTCCCTTGCGGTCATGACACCGAACGGCTCCAGCGGACATGTAACCCAGATAGCATCAAACTCCTTGCCCACCGCGAAGCTGCCAATCTTGTCATCCAGGCAGCAGACCCGAGCACCGCCCAAGGTGGACAGGTAGAAAACTTCGTCTAGTGACAGTGCCTTGTCGTTTCCACCAGACATGACTTCGCGAGCGTTGGATGCAATGACAGCTTGACGGATGCTGTCGAGCATGCTGGAAGAGAAACCGCCACCGCTATCAGTTCCAAGACCGACCTTGATTCCCCGAGTTAGGAACTGACGTATGGATGCCGCCATGAAGCCACCCCCGACCGTCATATTCGAGATTGGACAATGCGCCACGCCGCATTCAAGCTCTCGAATCTTGTCCATCTCATATTCCGTCATAAAGGTGCAATGGGCTAGGATCGAACGCTGATTCAATAGACCGAAGTGGTGGTACAGGTCCGCCTCATTAGAAAAGTCGGGAAACAGCTCTTTTGTCGCCTTGATCTCTTGCTCCGCCTCGTTGAAGTGCGTCTGGATTGCGAGCTGATTGTCTCGACGAGCCATATTTCCCAGGCCCTCGAGGAGTTCCGCCGTGCAGGAGATGGCGAACCGCGGAGTGAGGACGGGGCGGACGAGGCCGCCGGAAGGGTCGATGGTACGGATATGCTTCACGCACTCCACAGTCTCTCGCAAAGAAGACTCGGCGGACTCGTCATGAAGATAGCTGGGCGCATTCCGATCCATGTTGCATTTTCCCACGAACGCTCTCTGCCCCTTGGCAAGGCAGATATCGGCGAGAATGCGGGTCGCCTCGGCGTGTTTCGAGCCATAGTACGATGCCGTTGTGATGCCTTGCTTGAGGAATCCGTCGACGCAGCTTTCGTACACTTTTCGGGCGTAAACCGGGTCGGAAAACCGTGCTTCGTGAGGGAAAGTAACCCGATCGAGCCAGTCAAGAATATGGAGGCCCTGGCCCAACCCACGCATGGCCCATTGCGGAGCGTGATTGTGTGTATCGACGAATCCCGGAGACAGAAATTGGCCCTTGGGAATGATGTGAAGTTGCGTGTCGCTGGATATTCTCTCTGAGAGCTCTTCCGCCGAGATGCCTTTGAAGAACTCTGATATTACACCATCGCTGTTGACGACAACAGCGGCGTTGTCGAGCAGTTCCACCTTATCGGGCCCAAGGGAGTGGATGAGAGCACCGTGGAATGCAAGTCCTGTTGCCATATTGGATTTAACAGCGCTTGATGGTGGTATGTGGTTTCGAGAATATCGACGCCCTTGTAGTGAAGTGAAGTGGCAATGCCTACGCCGAAGCGCTTAACAGATCAGATCCTTGCGTCCTCACCAACGTGTGAGGATGGAGAATGGCGACAGAAAGACGTACAGAAACGGCTCGATGGAGCAGGGATGATGGACTCAGATTGTGAATACATAATCATTTCGATCTCGCTTATCTTATCATCTTCGGGTGAGCCCGGGCGAGCTTATTATATGAGGTCTTATCGATTTGAGCTTCTCTGGTCATTCGCCACACTTTCATGTACCTGCCGCGGACACCCGATACCGTCGAATCTGTCCGTTGCATTTTGAAAGGATACCAAAGAAGCATGAGCAATGGCAGGCAATACGTAAGAGAATTTTCGTACGACGCAAAGAGCACCTAGAAGCTGTCAATCTTGCGGTGCGACGAAAGTGAAGTGCGACAAAAAGATCCCTTGCTCGACCTGCATCCGGCGAGGGGAGGGGAGGGCAGCAGATGTATGCAAGAGACTGTAGTTGTTCGTGGGGAAGTAACGAGGTTGTTCACAAATATCGAGACTTTTCGCTGAACGGAGAACCCGCTGATCCTGACGTCTTGACTTCAGAGGTAGAGATCCCACGAACACGCCGACGTATGAAGATTTACTTCGGGAATACGAGCGCTTGAATACCCTCGATTCGAACACTGTGTTTCAGGGATGATGGAGGTGCCCTGGCAAATTCCGAATATCCAGCTTGGCTGTCTGTATATTTCAGCGTTACCACGGTTCGTCTCTACCAATGAAGGTTCTGGCACACTTCATATTCTTCAAGCTGCTGACATCAAACACGCAAACCATCTAAGTCCATAGCAGTCAGTAGTTAACATTGAAAATACCAATCAAATGGAGCGGGTATACTCACAATTCAAACCCGAACGCCCTTCTTGCCTCTGCGTTCAACCCATCTAGTCCCACAAATCCGTTCAATGTCAGTCTCGTCTAGGCTATTACCCTCGGCGTAGTCTGGCGGCGGCTTTCCAGCGAGAGTCTCTTTCAGTTGCTTCTTAATTGTTCGGCGTTGATGGGCATGCGGCTATGTACACAACGGACGCGTTCTCTGTTCCGCGGTGCTCTGGATCCACCGCATGGCATACCTGTGGTAGCACGATTAGCGATCAAATCGCTCGAGAGTCGAGCAGGAAGCCTACATCTGCGTGCCACCAAACGGTGTCCCCTGGCTCCATCTTCGGGACGTGCACAAGGCAGATGGGGATGAGATGAGCGGCTGAGGCGTTGACTCTCCGTCTTGAAGGTAACGGGGAACCAGCCACTCGAATCGTCCAGCGTCCATTTCGTTGGATCCATCATATCCAAAGGATCGCTTGGAGGCGCGAAGAAGGGTCTGAGCATAACGTACCACATCACGGGTGCAACATTCGGGTACACAAGCAGGGTCCCTTCGTTCGGGGCCGTTCTTGTCAATGCCGTCCAACCCTGGAAAGATCGGAACACTGAAGAGTGCGCGACACCCGGGCACAGCTCCTGGTTGGCAGCCTTCCGTAAACCAAGGTCGTAGCAGTCGTGCAACTCTGGCTTTCCAGAGAAGACGTCGTAGGATACTTGCCTGTACGCGCTGTCCGCCCATCGGCACAGACTGCCGGCGTCGATGTGTGGTCCTAAACCAAGCAAGTCCTGCCGAGTGGTTCGGTCTCTGATGCCGTCGTGATAAACCAAGGGATTGGCGGTGCGTTCATCGGCGCCATCGTGCCAAAGCTCGTTCAGAAGGCGCTGAAGTTTGAGGTGAACCGTGATTCTCATGGGCTCCGAGGGCATTCTGTATTAGGGAGTCGTACAACATGAGCATGGAGGGACTCTCAGCCGGCCATCCCACGATCTTTCCCGCGTTGTTGGCGAGGTATTGTTTGAGGTCGGCATAGTGCTGGCTGGCCTCCGACTTTGGGACGACTCCACGGATCACGAATGAACCTACGCGCTTCACCTCTGCGCGTTGCTCATCGGTAAACCCCTGTTCGAGTAGCTTCACTGCGTCGAGTTCCGGAATGATTCTGTGGCCTTTGCTGATGATTTCTTCGGTAACGGTCTCGAGCTTCTCGCAGACAGATACCCAACTCTTCCGCAGATGATCGGCACCGTAATGGGAGATGATGGCCTTCTTGGTGTTCAGAAAGTTCGGGGTCTTTCGATTCGACAGCTCCTTCTTCGGTGTATTCCGCCCACGCTGGCCACTCTCGGACTTGTCCAGGCATTTAGAAAAGTGCAATTGAGGTCACTCGAAGCAGTGACCGAAGACTCGGTGTCTCAGGAAACGGGCTTCGATACCAAACAGTCTATGAATGTCGACATGAAGGCTACATAGTAGAGGAGAACATCTTCAATTTCACGCTTAATCAATTGACTCTCGGAATCTGTGATAGTCGGCCTAGTTCGACCGCTCGGGCTGCTGCTCCCTGCATTAGCCCTTCAAGGTTCTCCCATGCTAGCAGCGACAGCACTCAGCTCCTCTTGAGTAGGGAGATTGACCACCATCAGGTAGAGAGCGTCTTGCTTCATCATCTTCTTCAGCGGACGGTTCTTTCGCCTCTCCTTCCTGGCCTCCCGGCCGACGGGACGGTCGATGCCCAGGCCTTCTCGGCGATGGTTGCGCCTTTGCTGGATTCTGCCCACAGGCCCAACAGCGCGCCCACCAGTTGCCATTCCCAAGAGTCCTCCGCTACCTTTGGTTGCATCCGTGCTGCTGCTCTGCTCTTGATGAGGCGCCCGCGGAATCTTGGAAGCGGGGTTATGGGCTTCGAATTTCGCTGCGGCCCGGCGATCGAAGTACTTGGAGACCGACTGCCCGAACTGTTGGACGGCGTTTTGTTTCTTTCCGTCGTCCAACGTATCAAGCCCGGGGAAAACAAGCGGCGCTGGCTCCGGAATTTCTACTTCGCTCCTGGTAGTCGTGGAAGACGATTGGAACGCGTTCTTCCACTTGCTCTGCCCATCTCTCTCTTCGACAGCTTTGGCAATGTTGTGCTCGAGATCGACGTCCTCGACAATGTCTGTACTAGAGGGTTTGTATCTGACAACCAGACAGAAGTTAGAACAAGCCGCGCGGTCTGAAGAACTTGTCGTTCATGGTGTCGAGGTACCCGTTCTGCCTAAAGTTGACGTACGTCCTGCGGGAAGCCTCGAGTCCCGTGTGAATCGCGGTCGAAGCGAGCAGCGCGATCGGGCTGAACCCGGCGACGGTGGTGCGGGCCAGATCCGCGACCATGACCCCGGCATTCAGCACGCCGAACCACGGGTTCGCTTTGATGCTCTCCTCGAACCCATCCAGGAACTGCAGCCAAGTCGCCTGGTCGATACCGCACTCTCCGAGAACCGGCGCGTAAGCCCGCACGAAGCCTCGATGGTGCGACTCGGGGCGGCGTTGAGGGAGGATGACGGGCATCGGCAAGGGATGGAGTTGGCGGCCTGCGTCGTACGCGGGAGGGGGGTGCTGCTCGACGAATTCTCGCAAGAATCCTTCGCTGTCAACAACATCTTGGCCTCTTTCTCGGCCCGGGTCCGAGTTTTCCTGGCGTCGCTGAGCTTCGTCGAGTTCGAGTGCCCAATCCTCGTCATCGCTGGAGTCCTCCTCGGAGGCGTGTTGTTGATCGTCATCACCGGCCGAAGTGCCTTGAGGGATGCCCCGGCCGTAGCTCCTCCCCTGCTGCTGAGAGTTGGACGGCTCTCCGGCTTGACATTCCCTCTCGCGCGCTTCTTTGCGCTCCTTTTGATTCGCTCGGTAGTCTTTGGTGAAGTCGACAGCTCCGCCAATGAGTTTCGAAAGGGGTCCGCGTCTGTTCATTGTGAAATTGGCACAAGTTGAAAAACGCGTCCGACGCTTCACTTCGATCTTTCTTGGCAGGAAACGCGACTATTTAAAATCGAAGACGGCTTGCTGAGGGATTCAGTAGACTGCCGCATTCGTGCTAAATTTGGGGTCGCAATCTCGCCAGACGCCCTCAGGAGTCAGTCGTCCAGTAGAGGCGTCATGGTTGAGCCGAGCTGAACATTAGCGCAGGATTTCAGACCTTACTGCTGCAGCTCGACTCAAGGCATTCTCACGGTGGTTTTGCTGTGGCTGTATTATTTGCAGACAAAGGAGGCACCGCCTGCACATCTCTATTCGAAAGATGCGGCTTGTCTACGCGCGAATCTTATCTAAACGACTGAGCTGACCAGAAGTGGGCAGATTGTCAGTCTCGCTCCAAGAGAAGCGGAAATGCAGTGGCCAATTCTCATCCAAATCTGCAGGGCGATTGAAGGCGGGAGCAGCGATAAGATGACAACATATGGTAACAGGTTTGAGAAGTAATGAAAATGACTTCTACTGAAGAGCAATTGGATATGGAAATCGTTGGGGAATGAATGCATTGTGGAAAAGGAACGGAGATGAGGGGAGATTTAGACGTCATTCGGAAAGTCCACTTTGCCTCGCCTCCATGTCCTCTCGTTACCGTGATGAAATCGTAGGCAAAGGTAGCCTGTAGGTCTGGGACTTCTCCCCTAGTTTGACTGTCTGTCTGGTAGTGTAAGTTGTGAATCGCGAACGATAGCAGGATTTCAATATAGAGCTTTGCTATGAATGAGACATAGGTTGCGTATCCAGCACCGTCTACCAACCTAGTACAATACATACAATCCATACTTGGGTCCCTGAAGAAATACCTGCGGAACGTCGTCATGTTGCTGTAATGACCTCTGATGTGCCCGACTTTTCACCCACTAGTACCAACATCTAAAAGACACGGGACGCGTCAGCCAATGCGATTGGCCGTTGCCGGTCTAAGAAGTCCGTTGGAGACTCGTCAAACCGCCGGGCTGCTTGCTTGGTGTTTGGCAATAATGAGACAAGGAAGATCTCTCAATCATCAGACAACGCCACAGCAGAAAGCCACCCTTCTACCAACATCTGCAAACCTGGAATTCTGGGGTAACGCGAACGTGTGGCGGGTGATTTGTACCAAAATGACGACTGCCAATGGCCCTGTCGCCACATCGGTGGAGCGACCGTTTTTCCCTGTTTTGCTCTGGCGAAGATCATCGGATCCGTGTGCCGGAGCCGCCTAGGGCCCAAGCCAAGGGAGGGGGGGGGGGGGGGGGGGGGGCATGACAAGCTCCCGCAGGATGCGGCTGGCATCATAGGTCCCCCGCAAGCTCACGTCATGAATCCCTCCCTCGCCGTCATTGACGTGCTTGCGTGCGTGCGTCTCGTTGTTCCCGATGGTCGATGGCTCGTCTCGTTAGTGTACGTTGCCTGAGACCCTGAATTTGTTATACAGATTGGGAGTTTTGTCTGTGATTGCCCGTCTCTGAATGCCCCTCCAGACTCCACATGAGCTCATACTGTAGCAACACAATCGGCGTACCTAGACGTGAACTGGCGACAATTTGTCTGGGCGGCAAGGCCGCAGCTTAGTCTGGACCAGTCGGCGGGCTCTGACATCACATTTGATCGTAGCTCGCAGAAAAGACGGTCTCTGGCTTCGAGTATTTGATACCCCGAGTCCCGTGGCTTATTGGGGACAACACAATAACAGAAACCCTCAACCATCAGACGAACACTTTTACCAATAATCAGCAATCATGGGTATAGGACAGAAGCTCAAGGACGCGCTCCACTCCGACAGTCCTAACAAGACCTCAACCTACGAACATGACAAGCCTCCCGGCAGTTTTCCCTCCGAAACTACCAGCTCCAAGCACAACAGAACGACTGATGGCCGTGATTACACGACAACCGACACGACCGCCGGCACTGGTCTGAGCGGCAGGAACACCACCACCGCCGCCGCCGGCGGAACCGGCCACCACAGCCCCACCAGCAACATCCACGGCGGAGCTACCGGAGATCCCACCGGCGCCAGCAAGACCGGCCATCGCCCCACCGACTCCGGCGTCGATGTCGGCGCCCGTCACAACCGCACTGGTGAGCAAGGCACCACCACCCAAACCCCATACTGGGGCTCCGTGGGTCGCGAGAGCCACGGCGTGACCGGTAGCCCGGGTACTTCTGGCCTGACCAGCTCTAACGCTTGCACAGGCCACGATGATCCCTCCGGCACCCACGGCCCTCACGGTAACCGCGCCGAGAACCTGGCCGATCCCCGCGTCGACTCTGACCGAGACCACCGCGGCGCTCCCGGCACGGGTATGACCGGCTCCAACGTCCGCACCGGTTACGATGATCCCTCCGGCACACACGGTCTTCACAGTGGTCGCACGGGCAACGTCGCGGACCCCCGTGTCGATTCCGACCGCGACCATCGTGGCGCTCCCGGCGCCGGCTTGACTGGTTCCAACGTTCACTCTGGTTACAACGACCGCTCCAACGTGCCCACCGGCTACGACGATCCCTCCGGCATCCACGGCCCTCACAACACCCGCGCTGCGAACGCTGCCGACCCTCGTGTCGACTCTGACCGCGACCACCGCGGTGCCCCCTACGGCGCCAACAAGGATCTCCCCTTGCGCCCCAACGAGCAGTACGGCTATGGCTCCAGAGGACAAGGCCCCGAGGCTTTCGGCGGCGGCACCTACAACCCCTTGGCACCCGCTGGTCACCATGACCCTGCTTCCGGAGTCGACCGGACGATCGAGGGCCGTGACTTGACCCACACTGGACACGGCGGCAACATGGGACCTGGTGCCGGCACTCAGGCGCAGTACGGCATGCAGAACCCCGTCCAGAACCCTTCTCTTATCGGCGCCACCAACGACGACCCCTCTGACACCAGAATGAGAGACCGAGACATGGGCCGCGACCGAACCGGCCATGGCCTTGCTGGAGGTGTCGCCGGCGCTGGACTCGGCGCTGCCGCCGCTCAGACCGCTCACAGACACCACCACGACGACCTCCGCGACTCCGGCTATGGCGCCAGCAACACCGGCGGAGCCTACAACTCCCCCCTCAACACCCGCGGCGGCGGCGTCGGCGGCGTCGATGATTCTCCCCGCTCCGGGTCGGGCCTTGCCGGTCACGAACCTGGGGTCCCCAAGACCAGCATGCTGGACCCCTACAATGACAGCCCGAACACCCACGGGGTAGGTGCCGATAAGGGCATGTTCGGTGGACGTAATGGATCTCCCCCATTTCACCAAGGTTCGCTTGCTTCCAATTCCATGTCTACCGGTATGGGTCCTGACCATTACGGCCCAGCCCACGAGGGAGCCAAGGTCATGCACACGTGCTCGCACTGCGGCAGAGATAATGACATCAGTCGCTACTTCAAGAAGGATGCCGTCTACCGCATGAAATAATGAGAGAGAGAGGAGATTTGGGTTAATGAATAGCGTGTTTTGATACCAAGATGTATTCATAGTTGGCCATAATGGACATGGCGTGTAATAGAAAAAAAAGATTGAACTTCAAAACTTTAGCTGTTGCTGCCGTTCGCTGGAACTATAGCCCATTGAGCAACTTTGCGTACTTGGCGGCGATGTGCTCGCCATCCGTCGCGGCAGAATCGAGAACGCCTTGCAGTATCGAGAACGCGTTGACGTAGAGCCGGAGATACTTTTCCATCATCTTCAAGCAGCAGCACGCACGGAGAGCATGTGAGCCCACGCCAGGCTAGATCCCAGGCGACGATGGCTCTGCTGGCGTCGTCTATGTACTTGGTATAGCCTCCGCGGATCATCAGCTCTCCTGTCCGCTGTCTAGAGGCGAATAGGATATCGTGAGCATTGCCGAACAAGGTGGTCATTTCCATGTGCTTGCAGCAGCGACGCAAAGTCTTCACCCGAGGTGTGCTGTGGCTGAACTCGACTCCAAAAGGCTTGGCCCATACCAATAGAGATTTAGCGATCTGAAAAAAATGTGTAACTAGTACGCAGATTCAATCAGCATCAAGTATATCAAGTATATCGCGGTAGCACATGACTTACATGTCCATGCTAGGCGTCGTCGCCGACGGGGATGAGGCTTCGCATGTGTTGCCAGACAGACAGGTGGAAGTCATTCAGGTCCTTTTGGTCTCTCGAGGCCAGGACCAGAGCAGAAACGATTCATGTTTGATCGCTTCGGGCAGGTATTGTGGTGACAGCACGTTGGCGGGGATAGTCGGGAAGAACGGATGGTAGTTGTTTGCATAGCTATTGTCATCATTACTTGAGAAGAAGATTTTCCCACATCTCGGGTTTACGACTCACTGTTCGAAGCCAAGTCCCAGGGAGTGATCCGCCACCTCTATCTATAACCGACGCTAGCTCAGCCCAAGGACTCTGATTCTCTGACTCGCCTTCTCCCATGGGCTAATGCCGATAGTTCTCCAGCTTGTGTTGTGTGCTCCCCGGATCTAGGGTTGTGAGGTTGGGAGCTGGGGTAGCTTGCGGGGTGCAGGGGACACGCCGGTTCAGAGCTGAACCCCGCGGTCTGTGAGACGGCCTGCCGTCTATTGCCGTGAGGATATCTGCTGGCAAGTTGCGATACGATGGTTTGTAGGGGTCTTTGATGTTTCGATTTACTTATCTAAACCATCCGGCCGGTGTAAGGGACAGACCATCACATTCCGTGTCTGCCTAGAGTATCTTGCCGTATCCAGCACGTCGGTTTTTGTTTCTTTACTCAAATCCCTATATTTGAGGTCTAATCAAGGCCAGAGCGAGTGCAGAGAGGACATGGGGTTATTACAAAGGACCGTTCGCAATGAGGCAACCTAGAGGCAACTAAATCGGATCCCCCGAAATCTATAATGGCCGCGTGATTCTCATTGTCTCGTGGCATGTGGCGGTGCCTTGCTTTTCGGAATGGGCATGGGAAATCATCGGAGGCATTCTTACGATAGATGCGTTCAAGAGGTAACATCACTTTATGTTACCAAGAAGATCCCCATTGACAATGCCTTGGTTTCAAGCGATACGGCTTGATGGACCAACCCGGGACCGTTCTCGCCAACCTCGAATCCAACATCGTATCCGTCATCCAGGCAGGGGCGTTCGCGGGTGCTCTATTCTCGACATGGCTGGCGAATCGTGTCGGTCGCCGCTTCTCCCTAATTCTAGCATCCATCTTGGTGTTCATCGGCGTCGCCCTGCAGGCAGCCGCCAGCGGCTACATCGAGGCCATGTACGTTGGTCGCTACGTGCGCAAGAGAGTCTCTATGGAACCATTCGAGTTGAGGACCTAACCGTTACACCAAGACTCATCGCAGGCATCGCCATCGGCATCGCGTCCTCTGTCAATCCTTTGTACGTTTCGGAGAATGCACCCCGTGGAATTCGAGGTCTTTTGACGGGCCTATACCAGCTTAGTATCGTCACTGGGCTGACGGTGAGTTTCACCTGAAGTCCATCCTGTTTTCGTCTGCTAAACTCCCGACAGCTCGCCTTTTGATCAACTATGGCACCCTGCTTCACGTCAAAGGTCATACTCAATACATACTTTCTCTTTTCCTACAGGCCTTCCCTGCCGTCATTCTTTTCGTTGGGATGCTCCTGGCCAATGGATCGCCGCGTTTCCTCGCACAGCGGAACCCCGAAAAGGCCCTCGCGGTCCTCGTTAAACTGCGGAACCTAGCCTCGGATCATCCGTACGTTTTGCAGGAGATGGATGGGATTTCGAGGCAACTCGAGGAGGAACAAGCCCTGGCCCTCAACGCATCGTCGTTTTCTCTGCCGAAGGAGGCCTTCACGATCACGTCATACCGCAGTCGGAGCATGCTCTGCATCACGCTCATGATGTGGAGCAACTTGACCGGGACGAACGCCATGACCTACTTCAGCCCGCGCATCTTTGCCAGCGTAGGGCTGTCTGGATCTTCTTCCGGGCTGTTCGCCACCGAGGTGTACGGGATCGTTCAAGATGGTGTCTTGTGCCATTTTCATCGTCTTTGTGACTGATACGCTGGGTCGGAGGAAGAGTTTGTTGTGGACGGGTATTGTGCAGGTGAGACAGGCTCCCACGTATCCAATTGCACGCCAGAAAGAGTCTCCGAGACGACGTGCCGATTGAACGCTCTTTTGATAGGGGCTGATGCTGTTATATGTCGGATTTTACGTCCGAACCTTACTGGCGAGCCTGTCTGCGCCCCAGGATACGTCGCCCCCGTCGCGATCTACATTTTTGCGGCCCGTAAGTTTGTGACCGACATCAGTGAATGTGAGATACAACAACCATGCTAACTTGATTCTTAGTTTAGGTCTACCAAGTAAGTCAAGACCCATCTGAGTAGAATGGGCTACTCGATGCGTCTTCGGATAAGTAACCGAAACCGAAAAAGCGCGGTCGTTGCTGACATTTTGACAGTTTGGCTGGGGCCCCGTCTTCTGGACGTACTAGGCATCAAGATCCGGATGGCAAGCATCACATGGGGGATAGACACTCAACTCAGACAGGCTGATTACTGAATCAACGTCGTCCATCATGTTAATTTAAGCCGCATTACTTGTAGGACTAACTAATCCAATCAAGCAACCTCGACATGCTCAGCATCCTTCTTATCCAGTACCCCGTCATCCGCACGACTGTGACTGTCCCTCGAGTCCAACTGCGGACCCTTCCTGAACAGCAGCAGCAACTTATCTCTCAGAGAGTCCTTCTCAAACAGCTCGTCCATCAGCTCAAGCGCAATCCCAGAAGTCTCCGGGACGAGAAACCACGTGAACACAACCATCACGAAGCAAAACGGTCCGTACACGAAGTAGGTGCCGAACCCGCTCCTGCCGAGCCTTGCGAACATGCTCGGAGTCGCCTTGGCCACGACAAAGTTGAACAGCCACTGGCTGGCCGTAGCCATGCCCATCATCAGCGCACGCAGGTGTGCCGGAGGGATTTCGGAGGAGCTGGCGTGGTAATTATGATGATGCGATTGTACTACTTACTGCCTCTGCTCTCGCGCGAATAATACACTCCCCTGACATCTAGGTATTGTTTTCGTCTCGTCTGGTTGTGATCTCTGGCGTTTTGTAATACCCTCTCGTTCAACTAAGTGCCGGCGGGTGTTTTCTTTCCTCTCACCGAAGCTTACCGAATCGCGGTGACCAACCAACCACCGCCGGCCAAAGGCGACGGCAGGAGGGACAAGGCAAGTGTCTCAACGTTGCATGCAGTAGATGGCATCTGCTGCGCTGCATCTCTCGAGCATTTGCTCGTTTACAGGAAGGTTGCTTTTCGAGATTGCGCGAGTACTGCGCATACCAGATGGAGGTTCACATCCGCATCGAACCCCCCGCAGGGCAACCACAATTCCTTTGTGCCTCCCCCTTTGTTCTGGGTTGGGTGTGGCCTCGTGGGCTCCGTCGGCGCGGGTATCCGAAAGCTTCGTTCAATAACGGGCGTGAGCGAACAAGAACCCCCCCCCCCCCAAAAAAAAAAAAAAACGTCGCCGCTGGAAGCAGAAGGGAGAAGGTGGCTGTCTCCCGATGCAGTCAAGATCACGGCTGGCTATCGGGCCGCAGCAGCAGCCACTGACGACGCAGGATTGGCGCCATGTGCTTGATCGGATGGAGGGGAGTTCGTCCGTCGTTTTAGCGGTTCGTGGTTTGCTGTTCCTGTTGCGGCACCGAGATCAGACGAGAGAGACAGAGAGAGAGAGGTACGTTTTCGGGCAAAGCCGGTGGCTTTCGAGGCGAAAATGGCTCATTTTGGTATGGAATGCCGTTCAGGCTGATGTGTGATGGCAGTGTGGTTGGGCTGCGTGAGTGTTGCTGATGAATGTCCGATATGGCACTTTTAGGTATGGTTTTGCCTGCAGTCTTTGCACACGCAGCCTGAATAAGTGGTATATTACTGATGTACATATTGTTCTTAACTAGATAAGATAAAGTAATAAGATAATCTCTACTTCAGTGTAGCAGAAGATAAAGGCCTAGTGCGCCTACTATAGATTAGTAGCTTAGTATTCTACTGGATATCGATTGAAAGCATGCCTGTGTACATAAGCCAGTAAGAAATATCTCTGACCGACAACGATAGGGGGGAAAGGTGAGGGGAAGAAGAGTATCCGTTATTAGCATTACTACTGCCTGTCAGATCGCCATATAAAAAAGACGGTAAACTTTGATGGTCAAGCTTAGAGTTGTGAGAGTTTTGTGGGTTGTTGGCGATTGCAGTCCCGATCCCGATGGAATGGACAAAGGTGGTGCCGGGTCCTGGAATAACGACAAGGATGGTGGTTCAGGACGTCATGACCGCCGCGCCTTTTCGACATTGGCGCCGCTGGTATGAGGTAGGGTAATGGGGGAGGTTACAGCTCATTCTCATTTTCATCAGGGCCGATGGCAAAGTATTGGCTCAGACTCAGGTCCGGTCTAGTCTCTGCTCTGCCTGCATCTTTTTCTTGCATGGAATGAGAAGCAGCCAGTCACTATCGTTCTGTCACGGCCGCCATCAAGTCGTCCAGGGCGTCGGTCTGTAGTTTTAAAGAGCGGTGGGAACCCCCGTGTCCTCGCTCTGATCCCCCAGAGCCGGAGAGAAAGGCTGTTTTCCATTTCCCCTTGTTTCTGGTTTCCTCACTTTGATCGTCACTTGATCTCATCTCGTTCAACGTGGCCCGAGAGAATACGACACGCGACAGAGTCGTTCCAGTTGAACCATCGCAGTCTACCGCTGCGAAGCCGGCAGTCGCATTGCAGCAACCAGCTCCAGAGTCCGACGAAACCTCGTGGGGGATCAACCACTAGGGACGTTTCCGTGCTCACCGTCTTTCCACCAGCAGACGGTTTATCGGAGGACGGACAACGCCACGGCCACGAAAGGCAGCCAAATACTTCAGGCTTTCACTACGGGAAACGTTACCGGTTGTGAGAAGCTCATAATCAGTTACCCATCTCGAGTTACGAGTTACGAGGAAGCTGTGAGCAGTGAGTGGGCGGGCCTCGAACATCGACTGGACCTCTTGGTAAAAAAAGGAAAAGGGGGGACGGAATTATCTTGAATTACGTCAGGTGGGTCACAGTTTTCCCCCTCTGTTTGATTGTTTCTGCTTCAAGACTGCGGTTCTTTTGTTTTGGACTGTTGATTGCCGTCGGGGAGGACCGATCTCTGGGCTCTAGGGGATACGAATGCTGCATGCTATGCTGCAGGCTGCGTAAAGCAGAGCCTTATTCACCGTTTGTGTTTTTTGGTACTGCTTTCCCTTGACTTTTGCTTTACGTATTGAGTCCCAGCCGTCCCCCTGATTTTCCCCTTATTTTCCCACCCGGGGCCGAAGATGGGTGAGGCAGCACGCAAAAGGCTCTTTTTAGAAAAGAAAACCCAAACGCGACACCAAAAAAAACACCGCAAACCGTTTGGGATCTGAGAGTTTTTGTTGGTTTTCCCATCCTCAGTTACATCATTGAGACATCATCGAGAGCACTGGCACAAAGACACCAGAGGCATAAGCCCGGCGGGGACTAGCACTTATCACGAGCATCCGTGCCGGTGCTCTTATCTCCGGCGTCGTCGGCGTCGACGCTAGGAACCGCGCGGTTGAGGCCAGCTTGACAGTTGACAGCAGCTAGGACAGGGGCTTCCCTTAATCCAGCCAATCTGGCAGCGAAGAATTCGTCCCGTCCGAACCGGGGTGGGGTTCTTCTTCTGCTTCTGCTGCTGCTGCTTGTGCCAAGTTTTGAACGAGTAGCTTGACGAGTGGAAATCACTGCGTCATATGTCTCGTCACACCCGAAACGAGGCGAGAGATACACCGAGAATACCTCCCCAGCGCGGACCAGATACATTGAAGCTACACGTGCCACCAGCTCTGGCGAGTTCCAGTAACTTCCCCCTTCCAGGTTTCCCCTCCACACCACCACCTCCACCACCGAAATAGCACTCACTCGTTTGTTCCATTAGGTCTGGGCTTGGCTGGCCTCCGGTGTTCTGGCTACTGCTGTCAACTCAATCTCTGGGCTGCTGGCATTGGCGGTACCCTGTGTGCCAGGGGGCTGGATTAACTGAACATCGGGGCCGCCATTTCTGAAGCCTCCGAGACACGGACCTGAGGGAAGGCGGTGATGTGATGGGATGGGTTTGGCTGGAGGAGGAGGAGGAGGAGCTGCTAGAGAGACAAGACTCACTGTGGAAAACTTGTCAAGAGAAAAGGAAAGTCTCTCCCGCGTGAACACTCGCCATCAACATCGCCAGACGAGAAAGAAGGTCGAGCCCAAGACGGGAGAAGAACAGAAGAACCCTGGACTCTGCGGTGCGGCGCGGTGCGGTGTACAAGCAACTACCTACCTTATGTACCAAGCAATACCACAGTACACCATCGCGACCACCACCAATCACCAAGCTCGTCTTCTCGAATCCGGTGGGCACGTTGCACTTGTCAGTCAGTGCCTCATCCCGGCGGCGGTCTTTCCATCCTGCGCCGGAGGTGATCCGCTGCAGACTGGAGAACGTTGGAGTCTCTGGAGTCTGGAGTTCTGGCTCTGGCCCTGAAACCCCCTGGTCAAGCGTTGGAGACGGAGACGACGAGGATAGGAGCAAATCGTCCTGACGGGAACAAGTACCTTTTTGGTGCGAGACACAGCGAACAGGGTACATTCACACGACATTTTTGTCCTGAGAAAACAACATCACCATCGTGTCACAGCTCCAGCTTCGGGAAAGAGGAGCTCAAAATCCTTTTTGAGGCTTTATGTAATCTCTGATCGATCATCTTGGGCTTCTAACCTCACCTCAATTCTTTTCACCTCTCTCCCGACCTCACCTTCTCATCTCTCGACTCTGGCTGCACTGCAACAGCAACCGAAGAAAACCCCGGCTTCTTCTCCTCGAACCCCCCGGCACGCACCTCTCACCTCTCACCTTACTTCAGTTCACCGTTCATTGCCTGGTTTGCCTATTCCGATACGGCTTCAGGAGTGCTCACCGTCTTGTCTGGTCTCTGCCGACGACGCTGCCTCGGCTCGACTGTTTCTCTTTTCTGGCTATCGTCTGGCCTGGATTGTCTCTACTTCTTTTTTCTCTCGACTTTTCTCGTTGTTTCTGAGACCTCATCCCGCCCCTAGAAACAGTCCAGGGAATTAATTGACGACTTGGACTTGGGATAGCTTCATCTCATTCAGTCCCCCTCCTACTTCTCCCCGCTCTCTTCATTCACTTTCTTCATTTAATTACAGCACAGCACCACTTCACTTAATTTACTTTTACCTGAACGAACCTGGCTGTCCCCTGCCGCTAAACCCAAATCAAACCATCCACTGAACTGAATCATGGACAAGGACAAGGACCACCACCACCACCACAAAGACGGGCCTCGGCCTGGCCTTCTTCTGCGTGGGGGCTCTCTCGACTCGCCAGCACCACCCCCCGAGCGCACTGAAGTCGTCAATCCTGCGCCTGTCAACCCCGCCAACCCGGTCCTCAGGAGCATCGCACTTTCTGACGCCGTCACGCCGGGCATTCACCAACACACCTACACCTACCGCGATTCCCCCGAAGAAGGCTTCACCTCCTCTCGCTCTGCTTCTCCCTCGTACTTCTCCCTGGCCGACCGCAAAGTCAACCTCACCAGCACAAACTTCCAGTCGTCGCCCTCGCATCCCACGACGCCCTCTATTCCCAAACACAATCTCCCGCAGTCGCCAGGGAGCATCACCGGCAAGGACATCTTGAAGCGCATGACCCTCGCCGCCATGGGACGCCGCGAGTCTCTGTCGCAGATTCGCGCCTCGAATCCCGACCTCCAGCTGAGCGGCAACATCATCTCCGCTACCTTCAACATTCCTCATTCCTTGAAGTACCGCAAGGGATCCGACTGGGTGAGTCTCCTTCCTCTTCTTCCTCTTCTTCCTCTTCTTCCTCTTCTTCCTCTTCTTCCCTTGCTCTCCCGCTCCCGTACCCGTCGTCTGTCCATCGCAACGACCCCTTCGCGACTCCAATTCTTTTTCCCGCATCGCACTGCACTCTCCCAATTGATGAACCCCGCTGACATCATCCTCACCACCAAACAGGAACTCAATCCTCGCCGTGGTCAATCCGCCCTCTTCGACTCCTTCGCCTACCTCTCCTCGGACGAGACTCCCTGGAACCACACCGTCGTCGCCTGGACCGGCGAAATCGATACCCCTCAAGATGTTCTCTCTCCTCCCGGCACGCCGCCCGCGACTACCATGCACTTCTCAAGCCTGAATACCCTCTCTGCCCCCGTTCCCATCGACGGCGACGCCCGCCTGCCTACACCTCCCCCGACCGAGGGCCTCTGGCTCCCCAAGGACGACCAGGTCCGCCTCGAGAACCAGCTGGCTCACAGCAAGACAATCAAGACGGTCCCCGTCTGGCTGTGCGACGACAATGAGCAACAGGACGATGGCCTCCTTCTCAAGGACCAGAGCCGCTGGCGCCGTTACGCCGAACACGACCTCTACACCCTCTTTCACTACAAGCAGCACGAGCCCACCGACGGCCGCAAGGAGCGTCTCCAGTGGGCCGACTACTACCGCATGAACCAAAAGTTCGCCAACCGCATCATCGAGCTCTACAAGCCCGGCGACGTCGTCGTCGTCCACGACTACTACCTGATGCTTCTCCCCAGCATGCTCCGTCAGCGCGTTCCCAACATGTACATTTCCTTCTTCCTGCACTCGCCCTTCCCCAGCTCCGAGTTCCTGAGATGCCTGCCTCGCCGTAAGGAGGTCTTGGAGGGCGTCCTGGGCTCCAACCTGGTCGGCTTCCAGTCCTACAGCTACTCCCGCCACTTCTCGAGCTGTTGCACTCGCGTACTGGGTTTCCCTTCCGACAGCGGCGGCGTCGATGCTTATGGAGCTCGCGTCCAGGTCGGCGTGTTCCCCATTGGCATCAACGCCGACAAGTGCGAGATGTACGCATGGACCGACGCTGTTACCGAGAAGTACAATGCCCTGAAGAAGCTCTACGACGGAAAGAAGATCATCGTCGGCAGAGACCGTCTCGACAGTGTTCGCGGTGTCGCCCAGAAGCTGCAGGCCTTTGAGCGCTTCCTCGAGATGTACCCCGAGTGGCGCGAGAAGGTCGTCTTGATTCAGGTCACGTCGCCCACCAGCATCGAGGAGGAGAAGGAGGACCCCGAGAACCGCATAGCCACCCGCGTCAACGAACTCGTCATGAGAATCAACGGCATGTACGGCAGTTTGGGCTTCTCCCCCGTCCAGCACTACCCCCAGTACCTCAGCCAAGACGAGTACTTCGCTCTCCTCCGCGCCGCCGACATTGGCCTCATCACCTCGGTCCGAGACGGCATGAACACCACCAGCATGGAGTACGTCATCTGCCAGCGCGAAGGCCACGGCCCCCTCATTCTCTCCGAGTTCAGCGGTACCGCCGGCAGCTTGAAGGACGCCATCCACATCAACCCATGGGATCTCAGCGGTGTTGCTATCGAAATCAACAACGCACTTACCATGTCGCCCGAGAAGCGCCTGGCCATGCAGGCCAGCTTGTACAACCACGTCACCACCCGCAACGTCCAGAGCTGGATCGACCACTTCATCCGCAAGCACGTCCATGTCCTCGGTACCCAGAAGAACGTCGTCGCCACTCCTCTCCTTGACCGCGCCCTGATGCTCAAGACGTATCGCGAGGCCGGCAAGCGACTTTTCATGTTCGATTACGACGGCACCCTGACCCCCATCGTCAGAGAACCCAGCGCTGCTGTCCCCTCTGAGCGCATCCTTCAAACCCTCAGGGCGCTGGCAAGCGACGAGAGCAATGCCGTCTGGATCATTTCTGGTCGTGATCAGGACTTCCTGTCGCAGCACCTCGGCCACATTCCCGGCCTTGGCTTCAGCGCCGAGCACGGCAGCTTCATGAAGAATCCTGGTTCTGACGAGTGGATCAACCTGGCCGACGAGTTCGATATGGGCTGGCAATCCGAGGTCATGTCTGTGTTCCAGTCCTACACGGACCGTGTTCCTGGTAAGTTACGTTGCAAAGATAACCTGCTGTTCCAGCAGCTGACATCAGTAGGCTCCTTCATCGAGCGTAAGAGATGCGCCCTGACGTGGCACTACCGCCTTGCCGACCCCGAACAAGGTATCCACATGTCCCGCGAGTGCCACAAGGAGCTCGAGTCGACCGTGGGTCAGAAGTGGGATGTCGAGGTCATGGCAGGAAAGGCCAACTTGGAGGTCCGGCCGACCTTCATCAACAAGGGCGAGATCGCCAAACGCCTCGTGCACACGTACAACTCGGCGCCCGCCACTGACAAGCACCCCGGACGCGTCGAATTCGTCCTCTGCCTGGGCGACGACTTCACCGACGAGGACATGTTCCGTTCTCTCAACGGTCTTTCTGGCAACGAGGTTGACAACGACCACGTCTTCACCGTCACGGTCGGCGCTAGCACCAAGGTAACTCTTGCGAGATGGCATCTGCTTGAGCCCGAGGACGTCATTGAGTGCGTGGCGCTCCTTGCTGGCGTTGGTCTCGGCGGCGAGACTCACGAACATTTCGGCCAGGTCAACTTGGCCGCGCTGAGCACAGTTGAGGGACACATTCCCGACTCGGCGAAATGACTTGGGAAAAGCAAGAGCAAGCTGTGAATGGGGAAGTTTATCATACAGCCGGGAGTAAGGATAGAGGGCATTTTTCTGATTTGGAGCTTCCCTTTTTTTTTTTTCATCAACGCGGTGTTTGCTTTCATATTGGCAGCCGATGGACGACAGTCATCGAGCAAAAGAGCGAGGCAGAGCAGTTCAGTCGACACGAGGGCATGATGCATGAAGGTTCAACCAGCATCGAAGCGGGATGGCCCGACAGATACAGTGGCTAGAGATGCATATAGACTTTTTTATTGACCCGTTTGAATCTAACGTGTGGGCAACATTTTGCTGGTGGTGGTGACTGATATCTTCACATGCTGAAAGCGACGGCTGATGACACATGGCATTTGACATGTTGACCCCAGAAAAGAAGGTCGCATCCACTGCGGCTGTGCTTCTAGGGATCGTCATTGTTCCTGGCAGATGCGGCAGAGTCCGAAAGTCAATTGGAGACGGCTTGAACTTGGACGAATCACGTAGCATTGATTTTCAAAAAGTTCGGATGGGAGAGGGTAAGCTGTTCGTTCGTGTAACATTGACATGGGGGTTCTCTTTCTTTGCTCCTATTTCCCAAGATCGTGTAGGTCGGTCAGCCGTTTTGGGGGGAGCAGGTTTGCGCAGATTTAATATCCTGGTCGTTCTCGATTAGGGAGGTCTTGGCAATGTTGCTTTGCCCATCCATATTCAGCTCACCTCTGAAAAAGAAGCTCTTTTGGCTGGTTTCTCTCTCAACTCGACAATCGCAGATTCTTATGATCCAACTATACTGAATGGATTGTGGAAGTAAGTAGCCTCGGTCTAAATACATGGATCCGCGATGCCTCACTCACCCTGAGGAGCTCTACTCGTCTCGTCGAACTCCTGAGCCTTCCTGCATTCGTGACAAAAGATTGGCTGATAACTCCGAGTCGGCCTCCCCCCCCCCCAAATGACAGTCGGGACAAGGCCGCTTTCGACTTGCCTCTCCGAGCTTGGGTTTCTCTGCAGGAAACGAGCACAATTCCACCAGATGAGCGGGGGCAATAGATTGCTACGGCGGGGGCGATGCTACGCGCGAATGAGAAATTGTTGAATGGCCACAAATGGTGGTTATAAGTGAGCGGCTCCCGTGAAATGGCTTGGAAGTGAAAGCCGGTTACGCGTGCTTAGAGTCGACTGTCGTCATCGATCGGAAGCAATAATGCGCTTCGTTCGACTCCTGGCCCATCTGGCCTTCGCCGCCGCCGGGGCTTCTGCCCAGGACGTCCCAGACGAACTCGAATCCAAGCGCTTCATCATCGAGTTCACCAGCGTATGTATTATCGACTCATCCACCGCGAAAATGTAGATAGATGACTGACCCGGCAGCCCAGGGAACTCATACCATAGCCAAGCGCGGTGAACTCCTCTCCTCCCGACACGGCATCACCGTCGTCAAAACCTTCGACTCGCCCCTCTTCTCCGGCGCCTCGGTCGAGACGGACACCCACAACGTCGACTCTCTCCTGAACCTCCCCGACATCGTGCGCGTCTGGCCCAACAGCAAGGCCCACCTCGTCGCGCCCGTCAAGCGGCAAGTCGCGGTCGACGCGGACGCCGCGGGGGAGCACGCCGTCCACTGGGCGACCGGCGTCGACAGACTGCACGAACAAGGCATCCTCGGCACCGGCGTCAAGGTCGGCGTCGTCGACACGGGCATCTGGTACGCCCACGCGGCCCTCGGCGGCGGCTTCGGGGACGGGTTCAAGGTCGCCGGCGGGTGGGACCTCGTCGGCGACACCTGGGTTCCCGGGGGCGCCAAGACTCCCGACGACGACCCGGTCGACCAGCAGGGCCACGGCACGCACGTCGCGGGAATCATCGCGGGGGCGTCCGAGTCCGCGGCGGGCGGGTGGAGGGGCGTCGCGCCCGAGTGCAGCCTCTACGCTTACAAGGTGTTTGGGCCGGGCGACGGGACCGACACGGCCACCATCATCGACGCGTTCCTGAGGGCGTACGACGACGGGATGGACGTCATCCACGCCAGCATCGGCGGGCGGGGAGGTTTCGCCGAGAACGCGTGGGCGGTCGTGGCCGGCAGGATCGCCGCCGAGGGCGTCGTCGTCACCATCTCCGCCGGGAACTCGGGGAACGGAGGCCCGTACTACGCCAGCTCGGGCAGCTCTGGCGAGAACGTCATTGCGGTTGCGAGCGCGGAGGTGAAGAGGAACGCGACGACGACGACGACGACGGGAGGACAAGATGTGATTCGGCCGTCGTACTTTACGAGTTGGGGCGGGCTGTACGACTTGTCCGTCAAGCCGGATATCGCCGCCCCCGGGACCGACGTCTTTAGTACCTGGCCCGGGGAGGACAACAACCAGTTCGTCCTGCTGAGTGGTACGAGCATGGCGGGACCGTATGTAGCTGGCGTTGCGGCGCTGTACGTATCCAAGCACGGCGGGAGGAGCATCCACGGCAAGGACTTTGCGAAGGATCTCGCGATGCGAATCATCTCCAGCGGGTCGTCGTTGCCTTGGCTGCTTTACGGTGATGGTGGTTCGGACCCGAGCTTCAGGGCCCCGTCGCAGCAGGTCGGTGGCGGGTTGATTGATGCCGCAAAGGTTCTGGGATACCGCACGAGTCTCGAGCTGGCGAGGTTCGGATTGAACGATACGGCAAACTTCCGGTCCAGCCAAGCGGTGACGATCCGGAACCAGGGCAACGAGACGGTGAGGTATACTTTTGAGGTGGAGAGCTGGGCCGGGTTCGACATGTTGAGGTCGTTCGATGGCAGGGACCCGGGCGAGACGCCCAGGATTCGATATCGACCCGAGATGGTGCCCTCCAACGTCACGGTCAGAGCAGCTGCTCCGAAGGAATTCGAGCTGCTGCCTGGCGAGACGAGGAAGGCGGAGTAAGCTGGCCTCCCCTCATTCTCGGCGTATCACGGGGAAGTCGCTGACTTTGGGAACAGGTTCGTGTTCGAGGTCCCCCGGGGCTTCAACGAGACGGCTCTTCCTGCGTATGGCGGTAGGGTCGTCGCCAGGGGAAGCAACGGAGAGACGGTTGCCGTACCTTTCCAAGGATTGGCGTTCGATCTGAAGGAGCAGATGCAGAGCGCTTTCCATGGCACGTATCCCTGGCTAAGATCGACCAGCGCTTACAGCAAAAAGATGACGTGAGTTCTGTTGTTTGTGAATATAAACTTTTGCGGTGTAAACAAAGCTGACTTTGGGGCTCTCAACTAGTTTCAACCTGAACCTCGCAAGCGGATCACAGGACTTTCCCATGATGTTTATGAAGATCAAGTGGGGGACCAGAGAAGTCCGATGGGATGTGAGTTCGATGTCGTCGTCTCCCCAAGTGTAAAAGACGGTGGTGTATTGATCTGACAATGAGCAAGATCTACGAGCAAAGCTTCGATGAGGAGCGGGACTGGGAGTATCCTCCAGTCCCCGGTCAGAACGGCTACATCGGCTCCGCAATGTCTTGGTCTGGTGCCGGCAGCGTGTCGAGCTTCGATCCCGCGCGCCACAACGCCAGCGACACCTTCTCGTTCCCCGTGACTGACCAGGGAAGAAACGCATTGACGACGGGTGGGTTTACGACCACGTACTACTGGTTCGGAAAGATGGCAGACGGGACCCAGATTACTCCTGGCAACTACACGTAGGCGACACCACAGCTTCTTGTCAATCTTGCATTGCTAACGAATGGTTTAGGATGAGGTTTGCCGTTTTGGTGCCGTTTGCCGACCCTAAAGATGCAAATAGTTGGAAAGGGCTTGACGACTGATTTCACAATTCTTCCGGGAAATGGGACAGTGAGACGCAGAAATTACTGATTGAGGAAGCGTGCCTCCTGGAAGCTTCAATTAAATAGGAAAGTGATGTCTAAGAGCTTTTGACTAAGAAGTGCATGATGAGGGTATAGCCCAACTCCCGCTGGAAAAACGCCGTCCAAAAGTCCACTGGCATATCACCTGATCCTCTCGTGGCAGTCCGACCCAACCAACATGGGGGCCGCCCTTGGATTTTCCCCGCTGCTCCAGCTTGAGAACAAGCGCGTCTCCGAGCTCACTGGATCCTGGTGATCCTGTCCGCAACGAGCTTCAGCATGCAGTCGTTGCCGAATTCGTGGTGAATGAGGCAGAGAGATTGAAACTCGGGCATGTTCAGCGCCTCCTTTCTGACAAAGAACTTGCCGAGGGTGATCTCGAGAAACGCATCCTTGAGAGTGTGGCTACCCGGGAACCTATTGTAGATCCGGCGGCCGGCCCGGAGCCAGTCGTCGCCATCCAGACTGAAGCTCTGGCTAGCAGCGATGCGGCCGTTGCGCGGGACGACCTTGGTGGTGAGGTATTCCATGACACTCTCGCACATGTTGGGGATGATGAAGTAGTCCCCTAAAATCCACAACTGAACGCAAGTGCTAAGGATAGTGCTTTCCTCCTCAAACGCGCTGAAGTTGATCTCTTTTGTGTTGCTATTAGTGACTTACTCCAAAAGGTAAAACACGTGGACTCAAAGTAGTAATAAGATCGGGGTAGAGGAAACAATAACTAAAGAAGGTGAGAACAAAGGAGAGACAACAGTACTTACCACCAGTGTAGATGAACTTAATGAGCCAGTCAACCTGCTCCTTGTTGAACGCAGTGATCACAACCTGCCTGGTCTTTGACTCCTGGTGCAAGTACAAAAGTAAGCATGTGAATGAGACAAAGGTATAGATAATGTGAAAAGATGCTCACATTCCACTTGTGTAGGAGAGGTCCCTTGAAGTACATGGAGCGCGTGCAGAGGATGTTCCGGTGCAGCTTCCAGGTTTTGTCCTGGCAGACAACGTCACAGTCAGAGAAGATGTCATCCACTAGAAGCCTGTAAACTGGTATTTAGTAATGTCCCAAGAAAGATTTCCCCAACTGGCGGGGCGGTAAGAACCATTCTAGTGCAATGAGAACTTACTGATGATCACTGCTGCCAAAGAGACTCATGATGACTGGCTGACTGAGCTGGGTGAGTTGAGTTGTTGTTGAGTAATGTTGAATAAGTTTCACTCAGGAGGCCCCTGGGACTAAGTTGATTTATGGCGAAGGTCTGAGGTGTAAACACTTAACAGGTTGTATGTTGACGGTTGTTTGTATGATGGATAAGGGTCTTATCAGAAGCCAAGAGGCTGATTGGAAACCACGAGACTGATTGAAACTGACTGGTCGCACGCGCTTGCCTGGCTGGCAGGCGAGGCTGTTATGGTCTTGTGATGCTGAGAGTTCTATCGTTCTTTCCCGCGGTATCTCAACTGGCTAGCGGTATGATAGGGATTCTGACTGTGATATGTTCAAGTCAGTGTTTGATCCGCAGTGCCTAAATGTTCTGAAGCACATACCTCCACACACCACTTGCTTTGTGGATGTGTAGGTCTAATTGTAAGCTTTGATGATTGTGTGAAAAGGAGGTGGAGAGAGTTGAAGTTATAAATAGACCTCCAGACGCATCTGAATAATCCTCTTTATACCAGCAGCAGGGTATTTCATCTAACGGCAGGCGCGGTTCCTTGTCTCTGTGAATAGGGGAGTTCAGTTGAGGTTTGGGTGCAACTTACTATGTGAAAAGGAGGTAGAAAGGGTGAAGTTGTAGCTAGACTCCCAGACGCGCCTGGACAGTCCCTTTTTGTACTGGATGTAGGCTCTTTGATCTAACAGCAGGCGCGGGGCCTTGTCTCTGTGAATAGGGAGTTCAGTTGAAGTTTGGGTCCAACTTACTGTGTGAAAAGGAGGTAGAGAGGATGAAGTTGTAACTAGATGCCCAGACGCCTAAACAATCCTTTTTGTACTGGCAGTAGGCTATTGTGTCTAACGGCAGGAGCGTTTCCACGTCTTGATGAATATGGAGGTGTATTCAAGTCGTATTAGTGAAAAGGAGGTAGAGAGGATGAAGTTGTAACTAGACGTCCAGACGCCAAAAACATCCTTTTTATACCAGCAGCAGGCTATTTTGTTGAACTGCAGGAGCAGCTCTCCGTTGTTTCAAATCTGTGAAAAATTGAAATGTTGGCTTGTTTGTTGACTCCAAGTTGCAAACGTTGATCTCAGGGTATTTGTTGGATCTCAGAAGTGCACATGTCTTGGAGGAAGATCGGACAACATATGCGACTGAGATGAGATGATATGGGGTTGCTGCAATAAAATCAACGCCAGTTGTGGAAAATGACAGGACGTTATCGTTCTCACAGGAAACTCAACGTTGTCATGATGACGAGGAGATTCAAGATAAGTTTCAATGGCAAATCAACGCTCTTCTATAATGCTGTTCAATCTAACGTCAGGAACATCAATTCTATATGTCTAAAAACATGTACATATGACATGGAAAGAGTTTGTGCCGACCCCTACTTAACTCCAGTTGAGTTCTGACACTACACCGACAGCTAAGGTGTCATGGCCCTTGGCGACGGCCCACTGTTGCGCAGCAGTGTCGGTCCCGTAAACGGAGTTCGATAGGAGGGGGGGGGGGGTCACATTATTATGCTGTTCCCAGCAACCACTCAGCGCGATATCCATGTCCGGCCAAAAACCATCGGAAACCGGCCGCCGACATGTAGAACAGGGCTTTTGAGGGATAATTCTGAGGGTCAAGTCCGTAGGCGAGTTTATCTGAAAAAAAGACGGCGTTGTGACGCGTGATGAGGTACGCAGTTTTGGGAAAGCGACGCCTCACCGTTGAATGAGATCACAAAATCGCCATTGCGCGGCCTGAACTTCATTAGCTTCTGAACGTGTGCCGCAAAGCCGTTCTATTGTCATTTTCAGCGTCCAGTGCAAACCGGATAGGCGGTAGCGCCAATGAAATTCTCGAAACACGGGATAGCACTTGAGATAGTGACTTTGATCAAGATCTTCGCGATTAGATGAAGGAGGGGCCTGGTCAGGAGAAGGTCGGCGTCACCGGGTTCCGGGGTGCACGTTTCCATCAGATGAACGCAGGGCGGCTGGACAATCCAGCTTAGATAAGGTCTTAATTAAACAAGCTCTCGGTAACCATAATACAAGAGAAGAACATTTTGTATGCCGTCTTGGCGAACTGAAGGCAACTGTCCCGGAGCTGCGATCCTTATCAAATGTGTGGGTTCTCAGTGTCCACGTGTGGCACATCCCAGTCCCTGTCAAGCTGCAGACACTTCAGTCGCGTAATTAGAAACAATTTAATCTTGCATCCCATGTGTAGATCGACGTGAATTGTCCGAGGTGCATATCGCGTTAAAATCAAATCCCATACTATGATAGTTGAGAGCTAAACAGTACAACCACCCTAGACGTTCGGCGTCAAGACTCAAGGGGCTATTAACATACCATATTCCGGACAGCATTCTCTATGCTTTGAAAAAGAAAAGAAAAAAACACAGCGGCTCTGCTAGAACTAGAATCTGCTCTCGTGTCTCTGTAGTTACTTAGATACAGCATCCATGCCAAGCCGTGCCTGTTGCTTGTGGCCCGGAATGTATCTCTTCCTACTACTCAAACAGTGGAGGTACGGACGAAAGAAAAGCGTTTCTTGCGACTTTACAGACATGTCCGGGCTGCATTCGAATTCAAAAAGGCTGTCAGCTGCAGGAAGTGAAGACAAAATTGGTGTCGAAATCTGAATCACCCTTGAGGCAAAGAAATGTTGAGTGGGTGTTACGGATCGTGGTTGTGCTGGAACAAAGTGATGGATAGTGCTGCTACCTGAACGTAGGTCCTGGGTGTGTAGGACGCTAAAGCCGGCCTCTTTTCTCCCTCCTAGCTCATATTATGCGCTCTCTCTCCGGATTAGGGCTGCTCTGATGCTGCGGGGACGCGATCCAAACGCCAGCGCCAAGCCTCCTTGAGTTCATCTTCGAGTGTGCCTTGCAACAGACGCACGACATTTCTCGAGTCCCGATGTCGAGATGGCTACTTACCTTTAGTGGAATTTTTCCTTTTTGAATTTCGATGGAATTGGCGGCCAGGTTTGATCGATATTTGAATAGCAGCTGATTGATGGCATATATTTTCCATTGGAACGGCTAATAGATGTACGTAAGAAGCCCAAAGCGTAGCCATGATGGTGATGTTGCTGGCTTATTTTATTTTGTTCAGTATATCTCCTTCAAGGTTGAGTACCTACAAATCATCAAGCGCAACTATTTTATAGCTTTGTTGATAATGCAATATGATTTTGGGTGCCACGATGCATTGGATGTAAAAAGAACGCATTAATATTCTTTGAATTATATAAGATAGTTAGATAAGATAGTTAGATAAGCCCTTTGGTGCCAAAGACTTTGAAGACAGAGATATCACGGATCGAAATGCCTGAAGTTCATCGTCTTGAAGCGGCTGCTGCAGAGGGTTTGTCCCATCTCAGAAAAGAAGTCCATGTTGGTCTGAGTTTGCCTGATGTAGTGGACCGAGCCACTACAGAGCAATATCCCTACGAAGTCTCATGGTGAAAATCCTTCCCGATGAGTAAGTGAAGTTTTGTTGAGTCATTATTGTTCAGATATTCGCAACATTTAGGGATTCTTTACAAATGTTGTGGTGTACCGCCCTCGCGATGCTATGGTACTTCGAACATCGCACCAGAATTAGGGTTAGACTCTTACGAGCCACCGTTGCTGAATCTTCGGGCTCATCAGGGTCGCACCAATCAAGGGAAAACTTTTCACTTTCTTCCAGACTTTAAAGAAGGAGTTTCTCTCGTCGTAGAACTACTCTTTCTTCTCGTGCCAGCTTTATTGCCAGAAACGCATCCTCCGCATCATCTCAAGAGATGACATCATGCCTGCAAAGCGAATCCTCATCCTGGGCAGTGGCATGGTTGCCAAACCTTGCGTGGACTACCTCCTACGTGACCCGAACAACTCCATCACAGTCGGTATGAGCCGTTCTTTCCGAGCATACTGAGGCATTGATCCCATGCTAATTCAACCAGCTTGCCGCACCCTTCCTAGTGCAAAGACACTCTGTGGAGGCCGACCTCGTACAGAAGCAATTAGCCTCGACGTCTCTTCCCAGAAACTCGACAGTGCGATCGCCGACCACGACGTCGTAGTTTCTTTGGTCCCCTTTATCTATCACGCAGACGTGATTCGGTCAGCCATAAAATCCAAAACGAATGTGGTCACAACTAGCTACATATCCCCAGAAATCAGGTCGCTAGAGGCTTCTGCCAGACAAGCAGGAATCACGGTCGTCAACGAAGTTGGGGTTGATCCAGGCGTGGATCATTTGTATGCTGTCAAGACCATCGACGAAGTGCACAGCAAGGGAGGCAAGGTGCGCGTAAAATTGTTGACAGAGTAAGCTTTGTTTCTGACGCATCCCATTCCAGGTCAAGGAATTTTACTCCTACTGCGGCGGGCTTCCGGCTCCCGAGGCAGCGAATAACCCTTTACGATTTAAGGTAAGAATGAATGGATTTCATCCATGAGATTGACTTGAGCTCATTTACTGCTAGTTCTCTTGGTCCCCGCGCGGCGCATTGCTTTCGCAGCATAACTCTGCTGTGTTCTTGCAGAATGGAGAAGAGGTCACCATATCTAACAGAGACTTGATGGCTTCGGCACGACCGTACCATGTCATAGATGGGTACTCATTCTTGGCCTATCCCAACCGGAACTCGCTGCCGTTCAGAGAATACTACCAGATACCAGAAGCCCAGACCGTCATAAGAGGATCTCTTCGATACAAAGGAAACCCGGAACTCGTCAGGGCGTTGGTCAGTCTTGGATGGCTTGATGCAACTGAGAAGCCCTGGCTTGTGTCTGGAATGACGTGGGCAGAAATCCAACAAAAGGCCATTGGGGCACAGAGCGCCTCTGAAGCTGACCTCATTGCAAAAATGGATGAAGTGTGCTCATTCGACTCTGGCGATGATCGGAGTACTGTGTTGCTTGGCTTGCAATGGATTGGTCTCTTTTCCGACGCCAAAGCACCTGTGCGGCCAAGCCTCCTGGACACACTCTCTGCCCGGTTAGATGGACTATGTCGTTTTGAACCTACAGAACGGGACCTGGTCATGCTTCAACATAAGTTCATCGTGGAATGGCAAGATGGGAAGACTGTAAGTTGATGGGAGCTCTTTACAAGTCTCGTGCAATTGAAGTTCCCATGCTGACGTTCAACACAGGACACACTGACTTCTACGCTTGAGCTTCTCGGGGATCCCAACGGGTATTCTGCAATGTCAAAGTCGGTTGGCGTGACATGTGGCATAGCTACCCAGCTGTTGTTGGATGGGCATCCAGCCATCGCAAAGTCTGGTATCATCGCACCATACACCAAAGACCTTTGCGATGCCATTCGAGTGCAAGTGGAGAAGGAAGGTATTAAGCTGGTCGAGAAGGTTCTCTGAGGGCTATATACCTGATATAAAGAGAGGAGAGAGAGAGAAAGACCTGTTCTGGTGAGAAAAGGGGTTGATGGATAGTAAATTGTAAATGAAAGGAATAAATCGGTAACATGTATGGAAGCGTCCATAGAAATGCATTCGCAAGGATCTCCCGAGTTCGGCGACGTGTGGATACCATTTCGGTCAGACTTACTGGTGTGGGGCCAATGAGATTGGCCGTCAAGGTGCCTTAGGCGCGACCAATTGCATCATTCCGGCCGAGGGGCTCGACTAAGCCGAGCCGCTGCTTGCCATTTTTGCGCGTTTTGGTGCACAATCGCAGACGAACAATACTCCGTGTTTTCCTTTCCTTCTTTTACTGTTAGAAGATTCATTGCACCTTCTGTAGGGTCAACTCGAACTCGAACTCTCGTTTGTGGTAAGCTGCAGGAATTTCCCCTCCCCCTCCCCCTCCGCCCTCCGATGATCGCAAGGCTTCCTTCGACGTTGCGTCTTGTCGATAGCTCGGCTTGAGTCCGCCACTGCTGACCCTGACCCTCTTTGCCTACTAGATTCGGACTGAAAGATGATTGTTTTGCGGCGAAGAGCACGACAACGATGATAATCCGAGCCGTCCAGAGGGCTCCCTTGGCCTGCCCTCGTGGTCTCAACCATACAAACCTGTGCCGCCCCCCATGGCTCCCTCAAAGCCCGCGAGTTCCAATCCGCGTCTTCCAGACGAGCGCCCCTTCGAGACGTGAACAACCCCAGAACCCGGGCGCGACCACAAAGCTTGCAGATGGAGCCGAAAAGGCCGCGTCGAAGGCTGCCCAGGCCACGGCCAAGAAGACTCCTGCGGATCCCCTCGCCACGCCCGAGAAGAACGCTCAGGAGCAGCGCAAGGCCGACTGGGCCATCATGAAAGAGATGTCGAGATATCTATGGCCCAAGGACAGCCTGAGCACCAAGGTCAGGGTTGGGCTCGCTGTCTCTCTGTTGATCGGCGCAAAGGTCCTCAATGTCCAGGTGCCCTTCTACTTCAAAAGTATCGTGGATGCCATGAACATCGACTTCGGAGCCACCGGTGGCACCGCCGTGACGATCGCGGGAAGCATGATTCTGGCATATGGAGCAACAAGGATAGGAGCTACGATATTCCAGGAGTTGCGCAATGCCGTCTTTGCCTCGGTCGCTCAGAAGGCCATTCGCAAAGTGGCCTGCAACGTCTTTGATCATTTGCTGCGCTTGGACCTCAGCTTCCACCTGTCGAAGCAGACCGGCGGTTTAACGCGCGCAATTGACCGTGGAACCAAGGGTATCAGCTTCCTGCTCACGAGCATGGTCTTTCACATCATCCCGACGGCTCTGGAAATCTCAATGGTCTGCGGCATCCTGACATGGCAATACGGCGCCCAGTTCGCCGCCATCACTGTTCTCACCATGGTCGGATATACGGCCTTCACCATCTGGACAACGGCATGGAGAACAAAGTTCAGACGACAGGCTAACGCTGCTGACAACAAGGCATCGACAGTCGCCGTGGACTCTCTGATCAACTATGAGGCTGTCAAGTACTTCAACAACGAGAAGTTCGAGGTCGCGAGATACGACCAGGCGCTTCAGGCGTATGAAAAGAGCTCCATCAAGGTCGCTACATCCTTGGCTCTCCTCAACAGCGGGCAGAACATCATCTTTTCTTCGGCATTGACCGCCATGATGTACCTGGCCGCGAACGGTGTCGCCCAAGGCAATCTCACCGTCGGTGACCTGGTCATGGTCAACCAGCTAGTCTTTCAGCTATCCGTGCCTCTCAACTTCCTTGGTTCTGTGTACCGCGAGCTGCGTCAGTCCCTTCTCGACATGGAGACCCTGTTCAACTTGCAGAAGGTCAACGTTTCTATCAAGGACGTCGCGGATGCCAAGCCTCTGGCTCTTTCCAAGGGTGGCGAGATCAAGTTCGAGAACGTCACCTTCGGCTATCATCCTGATCGACCAATCCTCCGTAACCTCTCTCTGACCATCCCTGCTGGGAAGAAGGTTGCTGTCGTTGGCCCCAGTGGCTGCGGCAAGTCTACCCTTCTTCGCCTCCTCTTCCGCTCCTACGATGTCCAATCCGGCCAGATCTTCATCGATGATCAAGAGATTCGCCAAGTTCAAGTGGATTCCCTCCGCAGGGCGATTGGCGTTGTTCCCCAGGACACGCCCCTGTTCAACGACACAATCGAACACAACATCCGATACGGCGAGATATCAGCACCTCAAGAGCGGGTCATCGCTGCTGCCCAACGCGCGCGGATTCACGAAATCATTGAGCGCTTCCCTGACGGATACCAGACAAAGGTCGGAGAGCGTGGAATGATGATTTCCGGCGGTGAAAAGCAGCGTTTAGCCGTGAGCAGACTGCTTCTGAAGGATCCTCCCTTGCTCTTCTTCGATGAGGCGACCAGTGCTCTGGATACCCACACCGAGCAGGCGCTCATGCTCAATATCAACAGCATTCTCCGCGAGAAGTCACGCACAAGCGTCTTTGTTGCGCATAGACTGCGCACCATCTTCGACGCAGACTTGATCATCGTTCTGAAGGAGGGCAGCGTGGCGGAGATGGGCACGCATAGGGAGCTGATTGACCGGGGCGGGTTATATGCCGAGCTCTGGAGTGGTAAGTGTCTCACGTGTTCGCTGAAGGACGTATTTGCTGACACCCTGAGTAGCCCAGGAGACGCTGTTCAATGCAGATGGAGAGCGCGAGGACGTGGAAGAAGATGCGCGCCAAAAGCCACCTGCGAGTCGCTAATGAAGTGTGAGGCTTTCATTTCTTAGATACCAGTTGCGCAAGAAGCCCTGAATGCGACTGTTTCTGTTCTCTTTGCGCCGAGTCATCGGCTGGTTTCTCGCGGTCGATTCACAGCGGCTCTCTTCGCCTTTGCTTGAACTTCAAGTCAGGCATCTGAAACGTAAGTCGTGAGTAATGTCGCCGGATTTGCTGTCTCACGCAGCTCCATTTGAACGCATACCGTGACCTAGACGCAGGCCTTCGCCAGCCATCGGTAAGATGACCACCGTTTGTCATGGAGAGAATACGACATGGGAGCTGCTAGAGCTGCTCCCCAATATCCGCTAGGAGCCTTCGATGCATGGGTTGATGCATCTTCGAAGGGATGAAAAGCTCTGCGCGCTCGCAGAACGGTTTCCTGATCGGGCGCCCATGTCGTGGAGGTGCAGCCAAGCCACGCTTGCGAGAAACCTTCTCAAACAACCTCAACCCCACCACTTCCAACACGAACTCGAAATGAGCCACCAACGGCGGACGCCTCTATAGGCTTTCCATGCTTTTAATTTGTGCCGTACCAATAAGTCATCCAAGTTGCAAGAATGCTCAATTTGCGTCGCATTGCGTTGCTTCGGCGTGCTCAATCAAATAACGAGACTCAGAGGAGCGCGAGGGATTGGACCCATGCTCTTGAGTTGATCGGCCAAGAGGATCCATACCTCGCAAGGCCGGACATGACGTGCTCAAACTGCTCAGAAGCCTATATATCCTACATGCGGACACGCTCGCCCCAAAAACTCATCATCTTGCACCGAGCCATTGCTTTGCCAACGCCCACGCTAGGGCCAGCTCAGCCTAACCTCTTCAACGACCGACTTGCTTCTCGCGGTTGACTGTGAAGAAAACCGTTGGTAATTATCAGCTGCGCGCCAGATACTTTTCTTTTTCCTGGGTTCTCTTCCGTACACCTGCGGAAATAAATGAATATGTCTCGGCATCAGCACCCCGACTCCATGGCGATGCCCGTGGTGTTCCACACCGAGATGTCCACCAGCCTCTTCTCCGAAGCTTGGACGCCGCGCACCTCTGGCCAATACGCAGGAACATGTCTCGTGCTCGTATGTCTCACTGTCCTTGTACGTGCCCTGATTGCATTCAAGCCTAGACTTGAAGCTGCTGCATGGAGCGACGACGACGACGACAACGACGACCACGCGCGGGCAAGGTTGACGATGGTCGGAGGCAACGACGAAGAGGTCGGAAAAGAGGAGGCGGTGCAAGGGGGACTTTCAAGACACACCAGACTTCAGCAGCAAGGACTCCCGTTGTTGATGAGAGAAGGCCGGGTCAGAGTAGGAAGAGGCTTGTATGAGGTCTCGATTGCTTTATTAGGCTATCTACTGTGAGTATCGTGTACCCCTTGCATGACCCGTTGGAGTGGAGAGACTGATGGCAGTTCAGGATGCTGGCGGTGATGAGTATGAATGTAGGATATTTCCTTTCCATTCTGTTGGGAGTCTTCCTCGGGACACTTGGATTGGGCGGCATCGCGAGGGACACAACTTTTGACCACTGCTCGTAGTATTCTAGGTGTTCTTCCTAGTCATTTCAGAGCGACTATATACTGCTCGGCATAGGAAAGCTTAATATTACAACCCGTTAGATACAGAAGGACTAGGGTAGCCCTATAGGTACACCTAGCGCTTAAGAACTATTTATATACTCCCGGGGTGGTTAATATCAAACAAAAGACCTTTGTAGATTCCCCTCGAGTTTTGTATACTATAGACTAAGGCTAGGCAGACGCGTTTGCTATCCTTAAGATAACGTCCTTATTACAGAACTTAACCACCTTCTTGACTGTGGACCCATCGTCGTTGAAGTACAAATACCAAGCGAGCTCTGCGGGGTACGACTCTCCGCCGATGGTGTGAACCTCGGCCATGGATGTGAACGCAGCCCTGCGGGCCTCGGTATCGATGATCAAGTTCATCCATGACGTTGTTGGTGAACTTCAACACCTTGATATCCTTCCCAAAAGTCTCCTGATACTTGGACTCATACCTCAACCTAGAGCATATGGTTCTGTCCTTCAATCCATCTTCACCTGCCTGTCTGAACCTGCTTCCTGCCCTCCGACCGGTCCTCACCTGTGTCTCCGATCCGCTCCTCAACCCAGCCCAGACCCATACTATGTATGTTATAATTATCTAGCTACTTTCGGGCGTACAAGCTAATATGGGACTGTCACGAAGCCGGACGGCACCGTAGAGCATACATACACCGAAAAGAAGGAGGACGGCGGGTCGGTGGCGTGCATGAGTTCGGCCAGCTACAACCCGAGTCCGCCACGGCCTTAGCAAGGATGAGGGACGTCTCCACGGTCGATGGAGCATCATAATATCGTAAGCAAATCTCCCTGGAACTTGCTTCTTTCACATTCAGTCCGTGTTTTCTCCTGTTATCGAATCACTTATCTGGCATCGGCTACGCCCCTATCGTGTGCCTCGAAGAATATAGAACTGATTGAGATAAAGATGGACCTCATTGACCGACAGAACCCGCTTGATCGGAAATTGAAAGGCGGAAGCTCTGTACGTAGCAGTCGACGTAGTAAACATGAAGGGTGTCCAATTACTCACTGGACTTTTTCGACAACCAACCTCGGATCTGATCCAGTCCAGCAAGATCGTGGCTTACCTTTGAAATAAGGTAATCATCGCCGTCTTCCTTCCACCCAATCGACCCACCGCTCGCACCCATCCTGTCGCCCCTTTTCTGGCATGAACCGAAGTCTATCAGCACCGGGTGTCCGTCTCTGACCATCAAGTTCATCGGACAAAGGTCGTTGTGTACTAGGCCTCTTTCGTGCAGGCTCTTGACGGCCGAGGTCAGCTCTGCCATGAAGGGCTCCGGCTCGATAGACCCAAGTCCGGATTCTAGAAGGCGAAATAAGCTCTGCCCGTTCACTCTTTCGAGGACAATGCCGGTAATGCGACCTCCTTTGACCCGGCAGCCATGATAACCAACAATGTTACGGTGGGGGTTTGTGGAAATGATCTCCAGTGCCCGGGCCTCGTTAAGGAGAAGCCCCCGCAGCTGTGAAAGTCCTTGTCCGTCCTCGCCTTTGAAGAAGTAGTAGTCATGTAGACTCGGCCTCTTGATGAATACTTCCCCATCAAAGTGTTCCGGCGCGATCGTGAAGTGGCTAGGGAGCTCGGGGTAGATGTGGTCGTCAGGAATCTCATCAAGTGCTGCTTCGATTTCTGCTGGTGTGACGCTTTTGCTTGTCACGTTATCGATTCTTCCAACATACGCGACGTCGTCATTACTGAACGCCGCAAAGCCACAATAGTCGATCGCGGCGCCAGAGCCGCACACATCCCAGGATATTAGAGAATTCTGTAGGGCTGCAATGTTGGGGGGGCATGCTTGGCGTTTTTTTTAATTTATTCTTTTTGTGTACGAGAGGTTGAAAATGAGAAAGAGGGGTGGCAAGGTCCAAGAGGAATTGAAAAAGTCCAGTCTATCGTCCGCCAGAATGCTTCTATGTATAAGGATTCAAAGGCTGTGCCCCACTTATCATGCCAGCCAATCGTTCTCAGCGAAGCAAGAAAGGGAGTATCACTAAGTCACTATCTTGCTGCTTCATGGGAAAATGGTCCGGGAGGGTGATCGATGAAAAGACCTTATAGCTAGGTGCAGTACCGTGCGGTTATAATCATATGTCGCTTCCTCCTTTGCACGCATGCTGGAAGTTTGAAGAGTCGAAAACTGCTGTGATGGGGCCTCTCCAAAGTCCAAACGTCTGATAATGGAACTTTTGGCATAGCAGTAAGCGGGCCAGTTCTGGTTGGCCGAAAAGAAGGGCACTAGCTGCGGCCCGGATCCCGTTCCGTTCGGGCGGTCTTCAGCAGCAGGACCACGTCCGTTTTCTCACTGCAAGCCCACACACACAAGACAAATGCCAGGGCCTGTTGAAAGACGTCGGCCTCGACGAGGCGATATCCCTCAGGTCTGCAGAATTTCAGTCGATGGTCGATGGCGGCGATTGGGAGCAGGCAAGACAGATTTGCGAAGGCATGTTCATCGCGGTGAAGGACGATACGGGAGAGGACGCGTCTGACGCTGGAAGCAATACGTGAGAATATAAAAATACGTTTCCTCTAAAACTGTACTCGTTACCTCGCTGGGACGAGCTGGTGGGTGACAGGGGGGGATTATACCTCGGAGAGAGTGACGGAATGGGATGATGCGGACGAAATAACCCAAACTACGTCCTGACGAAGCTCAAGGCCACCATCGGCGTCATCTACTTACCTGGACCGCCAGACGACTCCCAAAGTCAACGGGCGGCTGACGACCGTCATCAACAACGCCGGCACGTCAGTGGAACTACGGGCAGACGGAATAGAACTCGGTATGGCGGAACCCTGAGCTGCGTATCGTGAAGATTGCTGACTGATACGCACTCTGCAGGCCAACCCCAGAGACCGGATCGCGATCCTGGAGTTCTGGAGGGAGTGGAACCGCGACTTCTTCAACACGTTCCTGATCAACCACACGAGGAACTTTGTGCAGGGCGTCATCGACATGCTGCGGCGGTACTGGGGCGTCATGGCGGGCGACGACGCGGATCAGTTGTTTGAGGACCTAAGGGTCATGGAGGCTGCGATTAATTTCCGTCAATACGGCCAACTTTGACTGAGGGTTCTCGGGGCGCTGTATGCATTTTTGTGTGTAGTTTAGTTTTTTCATGTAGTTTAATTTCTGTGTAGTTTATTACCCACCTCTGGATTTGACTTCTCCAGCCACAAGAGATGCCGACGATGCTAAACAGCCATCTAAGTCCATCCCATGATTCATACTTATCGTCCCCAAACCTCCCACCGTCCAGAATCCTCACGGCCCCCCCCCCTTCCATCTCGACATCTTGCTCGTCAGCGACGACCCGGTCAGCTCGCCGTTGTACACAGGCATCTCGTCCGCGGCCCTCGCACCAGGCGCGATGCTAGCCAGATCGCGCACCGGCATCTCGGCACACAAATCGACCACGCTGCGGGTCGTCATCTTCATCCAGCCAGCCCACGGCCTGACTGCTGCTCTACGCCTCCCCCGGGCCGCCGGGGCGCTGTCCACCTCGGCCAAATCTCCCTCGGCGAAATCAGCCTCGAGGCACTTGACCCAGAAGTAAGGGTCCCGGTCGACGCCCTCTAGCACCTCGGCGTCAGCAAGTAGGAACGCCCGCTGGTTCGGGCTGTCGCGCATGAGGGGCAGCGACTGGCTGTTATCGTTGCCATCGCCGTCGCCGGAGCTGCGACTGGCCACCGCCGCCTGCTTGTAAATCTCGCGCACCTCGTCCATGGTCTTGTCCGCGAGCAGGGCGGCGTCGGAGCGGGCGTCGAGGACGAAGAGGGACTTGAGCTGTGCGGCGACGTCCTGCTCGCCGGCCTCGACGTAGCAGTCTATCTCGGAAACGACCTGGGCCCGGATCTTGTCGACGAGGGTGCGCCACTGCGCGTCGGTGGCCGGGCCGTAGGCGGTGCGGTAGATAGTGAAGCCCCAGCTGCAGTAGAACTCGCTCACATTATCTCCAGCGGTCCACGAGGTGCCCGCCGGGGGTCGAAAAGAACTTTTGAGGAATGCAGGTAGTTTGGAGATAGCCATAGTGTGACTGTGACTGTGACTGATATATGTGTGGGACGTGGATGTGTTAAACTGGGCGTAATTATATATATATTCGTCGTATGTATATATATATGTAACTTCTATATATAAGCCCTTAGGCGCGTCCCAGCCCCTTTTCCTGCTCGCACCCTAGTTGCAGTTAGCGCGCTGAGGCTACCTTAAAGCTATGTAGAGAGCCAGGCAGACTATTAGCCTAACTGTAACTATATATTTTAGACCTTCTAATATAAATTATACATAAGTTCATAATATAGAAGTAATTATATTTATAAAAAGGGGAACATGCCAGCGGCAAGTACCTTAAAAACTGCGCCGTGGCCGAGCCGTACGTCGAAGGTGATGACAAGTTTACGGTGTCTGGCTATGCCCTTTCGCCTACGACACCGAGGAGGCCAAGAGGCTGTGGACCGCCTCGTTCAAGATTGTCGGGCTGCCGGACGTGGAGTAGGAAATAGAAGGGGGCTAGTGGATTCCTTGTATTAGATGAATTCTTGCAAAGCGCAGTACTGCGTCAAGTGTCGTAACTCACAAAGCTCGAATAACATCTGGGTGAAACTATTCAACATTATATGCAAATTCATGACACTACTGCCATTTTCTCGGCTACGCCACTGTTATGGACGCATAAAATTAATAGTATGTAAGCAATCTATCAGTGCCGACTCAGCTCCCGAGAAAAGGCTTAGGAATTCCAATTGTCCACCTGTTCATTGGGAAGACGGGGATACTAAAGAAAAGCTGTGCTGTAATAGGTTGAGATGGATTTATACTTAACTGAACATACCTATTATTAAAGAACTTGTGACAGAGCCTAAAGTTATTTATAATACTTTTAATATAGGATTGGCTCTCCAAGACGTTTGATACAAGAAACCTGCCTAGATACGTATCGCGTCTTTTTTGGCGCCTCGTTCTGTCAGCCTACTTCTTATCTTCTCTTAAATGTCCGTTAACAGTGTGCAATATCAATACATGCGCTGAGTCTGCATGAACTTTTGGAAGCCTCCTGGTGGGAAGGGGTGCCCGGCTCAATTACCCATACAGGTCATGGACTGGCCGGAGAAACCATGTTAAGACTAATGACTGCGTATTGTAGGTCCAGTCATGACACTGCCTAACTAGTCGACTTTTGTCACTTGCTCAGGGTAATCTGACTGAAGTTCAAGGTTTTGACTTCGATTATTGATAATAGCATGATGGCAATATAATATGAGCTGAGCTTTGGTTGAGTCAACTACTGTAATGCGGTTGTAGATTATGTGACCGGTGTATCTCAACACTCAGCCGAGCATTTATTGCGCATATAGCATATCAGCTTGACAATGAGGCATATGAACGACAGCACACCCTGCGTGCACCGTAGCGGGGGCGTGTTTGTCCCGAATTCAATCAAATGTGGCCGACGTTTGCAAGAATAGTTATTGCTGTGGAAGATGATCACACACTTACAGATTTCGCTGAGGAAGTGTTAAGAAAGTCAACTATATCGAAGATGTGCAAAAAGGAGATCTTTACATATCTGCGTGCCCTGTATAGCGGAAGCCTTATTTAGGCATAACTGTAAGGTTTGGTCGCTTTGTGGATACCTAGTATAACCCTAACCTTCTTACATAATTATAAGTTAGGCCCGGTTGCGCTCATCGGTTGCTTACAGCCAGATAGAGGTAGGGCAAAAAGATCAAAAACATACAACACCGGGCATTCGCCGGTCGTCTCCGACCCGACTACTACTCCGGCCCTTATTAGCTTGTCTATGGGAGAGCGGACGGGATCCCGAATTTTCCAATGGGTATGGTCGTATGTGTCAGACATCTGTTCGTGAGAAACCTATATAGCTAAGGCAGACGCATGCAACGGTTTGTAGGCAACCTTTCGAGTGATTGCTAGAGGCACCGTTCTTCAAAGTTTCCAGCCAGAATACCTTGATATACTTGGGTGCCCGCTTAAATTCTTTCTTGCAGAGATATTAATCTAAATAAATACACGTACTACGATACTTGTAGCTATTGCAACCGCCTGGCCTAGCAAGAAGAGCAATGACGGTAACTTGCTCTGCTCCTTTTTCTTCTCCTCAAGTTCCTTTAAAAGTACCTCTCTTCAGTGTTTTGTCCGACGGTCACAACTGCAGATACACGCGGTAATCAAAATAATGGCCGACCTAGCTCCCACAGCCTTCCTCAAGTCGTTGCTCCGGGCGCTTCGCGAGTGAAGGGACAGTGGTGGTCTAACCGGGACCAGAAAAACATCAGCGTCAGCATGAGTATCCGGGGCAAGTATTTGCTCTCTCATCGGCCCTGCCTACCGCAAATCGTGAGTTCTTACCATTCTTTTACTTCCACTTACTACTTCTCTTCTCCCGATATTCCTTCCTTTTTATGTTCTTTCCTTACTTGTTCATTAATGTAAGCAAATGAGACCCGCTGACAGTGGAAAGAGATCTTCCACCATCCACACGAAAACAGTGTGGTAAGGTTGCAAGAATCGAAAAACATTAAGACGATGAATATTATCCTCGGAGAAATCATCATACTACGCCCATTACCACCAAGGATGGGTTTTCAGAAAATGCTTCTGTAAGTACCTTTGAAACAATATCTTTGCTATTCCTCCCTTGCGTGAAGCATTCATTTTGGGGGCAGCTCTCTTCTAACCTACCATAACTCCTATAACAGACCACGGATCTCTGCAGACCACATATCCCGAACTCTACAGCTTCATCAGCAGGGATAGCAACACCAGTTGCCCGACCGGAATCTCGTTAGGTCCGCAGGGAAGCTACTTCATCAACGTGTCCGGGAGAAAGTCCTTGCGCTGTCACCCCAACGCAAATACACTCAAGAGCAGTTCCTGTCATGACATTAGACGACTATGGTGGGGTGTTGACGGCTCGTATATCCTGGAGCGAGAAGACAGCAAGCTTCTCTGGAAGTTACGCGGAAATTACGGCGGTCTTGAGAGCGCATTGTCGAAACTTGAAACAAGCCATGGCAGAGTCAAGGTTAGTATTTTGCCGAAGCCATCATAATAACTATAAATTTCGCGACCGTGGAGGCTGACTGAGAACGTTGGGGTATGGACATATATAGGAACTGGCTTTGGACATTGAGAGTCCTGATGCTTTTGCGCTTATCACGACAGAGGGGTCTATCATCATTGAAGGCACAGCCAATGTGGTTCACAGTCATTTCCGGGAGTTTGCAACGCGGAATTTTGTATCTATAATGGTGAATGGAGGCAGCTATGAAGTTACCAACCAGACTATACCGACAATTCTCGAGTTCAAAGTTGCCCTAGGGGCATCATTTTCCAGTCCTTAATCAATACATCACCCTCAATTCTCTTTTTAAATTGATGTCTTTGTAATTACCAGGAATGTGGTGTTGGCCGTTGAATTTTTATTCATGCTGATTAAGATTTTAATTTCGACTACGTCTAGGTAGCTTTGAATAGGGATAGACAGGGCATCGAGGAACAGAACCAAAAAAATGGGTACCCGTTTACGCCCAGCTATGCCTCGCAGAAAATCAGGCACGAGGAGAATATTATAGAGTCTCGCGAGACGTAATCTTAAGGTAATGTGTGAAGTTCAGAGGGCAAGATAGTAGGGACGTGGAGGAAGGCCGGGTTGGTCGGGGCCGGTGTATAGATTAAGTAGTCTACGGACGGAAGGCGGTACGGCGGAGTAAAGACAGGAGCGTAATTAGGGACGGCGTTTAGCTCGCTGAGGTAGTGGCATTCTACTCTTAAGAAACTCTTACCTCGTCGGCTTGTGTACGGGAAAGTTCGCGAACAGGATCCCAAATCTGTTCATGGGCATAGCTTGTATGTGCTATTATTTGGCCCAAAGGAGCTCATGCAGTAAGGACTGATGCTATGTGAGATACAGTTTGTAGTCAGGTGCGGGAAGATCAATAATTTCCTCTTTATGCTCTCAATTGACCGGTGATAATGATGGTGCTCGTTGATGGCGGAAATGACAGCACTGGCGAGAAATCCGAACGCTGGTAACGATGTCTACAAGTATCAACGAAAAAAAGGCGGTTCACGGAGGACCGCGTGCATCGAACATGACAACGAGTGATCTCAAGAGGCCGGCCATAAAAACTGTCATCTCGTAAAATTTCTCGAATAACTAAGCAACAAATCACTGATAGCAAACCTCATATCCAGAATCAATAAACCGTGACGCCGAGTTAAGCCATACTCTATACCGCGAAAGCCTGCAATTACCGTCCCAATGATGTTCTGCACAACGCCATAAATGCAGAGGGAATTTTTCTAGCGACAGAATCGGAACACGGACCAGATAACCTCTAGTAAGGGTACTCCGTCAGGTTGCGGGAAGCCTTACCCATGCGTTTAAATTGACTCCTGAGAGCCGTATTCTCCGCGCTCACGAGAGTGTTCACCCATTCGTCTTCCTTGGTGTCTTCGTTCTTGCACTTAACGCTGGCAGCACCGAGAAGCGCAGGCTTCATGTTGCCGTAGATGGTCTCATACTGCTGAGGACCTGTGACGAAACCCTCGTGGAAGATGCCAATGTGGTCGTATTCGTCCTTGATGCTATTGTACCAGTCCCAAGTCTTGCGATGAAGGGGATCATGAGCGAACTTGTTGAGCCCGGCAACATCAGAAAAGTAGTAGATGAACATGAGGGTGTTATTGCGGTCGGCTTCTAGCGAGGACCACGAAGACAGGTGGAAGAGGCCGTACTCGTCGGCGCGGCGGTTGAGGTCTTCGTTCATAGCGGTGAAGTATTCTCCAATCTGACGACCACCGGGGCCAAGCATCCCGAGCGGATGGTTGAATCTGACACCGAGGTGGAAGACGAGGAGTGAGCGTCCGGCCGGGGTGGCGGGGATCTTGCCGGTGTTGGGGTCCGGGAACTGAGCCGAGGCACGGCCGTGGACGACGCCGTTCATGTACGGATTTGACTGTTTAGAACGGGTGCCACTTATTGTGGAGATGATTGAGTTGAGAGCGAGAACAGAGCAGGGAATGATTGCGTATTTCGTCGGCAGCATAAGGAAGAGGAGCGTTTGCATGATGGCGCCAATTGTGAACAGTGTGGTAAGAGTGAAACCATCTTTGATGACCAGCTAGGGTAAAGTTGGGTCAGACAGGAACGTTGAAGACACAATGTGAATGCGTTAACACTAACCGGAACGCTGTTGATCTTGGGAAGGGTGTAAGGACTCGAAGTTGGCCGCAGAAGGGCGGAAAAGTTTTCCATTGGTGAAGTCATGGTATAAGTTGAGACGTGCGTGGTGTTGATGGATTGTCGGAGCACGTTGGCTGGGTAGGTTTCCTGGCAGAGTAGATTTCTAAAAGCAACTTTCGAAGTTTGGAGGTATGACTCGAGGGTTCTTGAGAAATGGTTTGTATGCTGGAATGACAAGAACGGATGAAGTGGTACACAACTCGGTGCCTTTTATCTAATGGGACTGAAGCCACACAGAAACCCAAAGTCCAAGTTCGAGTCCGTTGAGAATGAGAGGCTGGCGCGCGTCAGACGATCGGACGGTCCGACGGTCGGGAGGATTCCTGATGCCCCGCGCAGGTGGGATCAATTGACTGACCTCCCTGGATTCGTTAGCCCGGAGCCCGAGAGAAGCGAAAGCGCGATGGTCTAGGCAAAGAGCAGTCTAGCTCCTCGAAACTGATGTGATCCCACCCATTACGGCTTCGTCCTTGGCCGCTGCGGCAGAACGCCAAATACGATTACTGGCTCAAAGAAGCGGACTAGGAGGAATAGACGACCGACACGGCCTAAGTCACCCTTGGAACCCTGCGCGTCAGCCACGCACGCGCCTTTGGCCGCCTCTTACATTGGTCTTTTGATGACGTTGACACAGCTCGCAATCGCATAAGCTTGGCCAGGGTATTTTGCTGTCCGTCGGCGTCAACAGGAAGGGTGAATGAATGTAATTCATGTCATGCGGTAGTAAAGCAAACGACAGGCCGCTGCCAGCACAGCCGGACGAACTACGCCCCCCAACGCACTCTTATGTATTTGGCTGTATCCTACGGGTCAAACAAGACAAAATTCCAATGCAACCATAAACAAGCCACAAAAGACGTAGTTTAACGCTACGAATGCGTACCAGTGCCAGCTCTTGAAAACGTCAGTGATGGCCTTGCGATCGAACTTGACCTTGGGCGCCTCTGAGCCGTCCTCGGACACGCGACGACACGCGAGAGCGACTTGGTCCGTCGTCAGAAGCCATGAAGGGTGCTTGGAATCCGGACGGGCGGGAAAGACAATAAGACCGAAGATAGCAACTGGGAGAGTGATGCAGCCACAGACGATGAACAGCCATCGCCAGCCAGCCATTCCGTTCACGCCGTTCAGGTTAGTGTAGCATGCAGCTTGGAAGTATCCTGCAAACATGGTGCCCAAACGTCCTGCAATGTAGAACAGACTCAATCGCCGAGAGATCTGGTGCTCTTGTACCGACGTTCCATGTAGTAGATGACACTATTTGCACAGTAAGTCATGAATTTCATGTAAAAGCCGCTGCTTGTGCTTACCCTGGATACGCAACACACTTGAACACACCAGAGAAGAATCGGATGATGTACACGTGCTTCACGTCCTTGGCGTAAGCAGTGAGCAACGTGAGGATGCCCCAAAGAACTTCGAAAGCCGGGATCAGGAGTTTCGGTCGGACTCGGGTGAGAATGGTGTTGGACGGAATCATCGCGGCACAGTACCCAGCTTACAAAAACACCGGTCGTATACTGAAGGTCGTTCCCTCCATGCCAATATCCTCCTTCATCCCGCTGACGTATGCATTTTGGAAAGCTTGAAGATTGAGGAACTACAAAACTCATGATAATCAGCAGAGTAGAAATCTTCAATAAGAAAGGGAAAGTATGTTCACCTTAGTAGAGAAGGTTAGACAGTCAAACATCAGAATTCTTCAAAAGGTTAGGTTTACAGCGTGGGCTGTGGATAGCTCTAACTTATATAAAATCTGTTTTAAAAAGCAAGGCCTTTTCTTCCTTTAACGTGCTCAGCTTATACCACCTCTATTTATTATACTATTACTCGTTATTACAAGCTGGCGGCTCGTTGTTACTAGAAGCTAACGTTATCCCAGCCCTAATACTTCAGTCTCTAACTATAGCCACCCAAAAACTAGAGAATAAAGGCTCTCGCAGATAACTCTAAAGTTGCTAATCAAGGCGGAATATAGTCTACATCCCCAGGTATACGTGTCTAAGCATGGTGTTGCAATACAGAGAGGCGAAACGAGATAAGCGTCGCTGTATAGAGTTGCTGAATGGAACGACTCACGAGGGACTTCATTCTTGGCCTGCTCCACCAATAGTCCACCCCTCGGGATGCTCGTAGAGATACTGAGATAAGAGGGGTTTTATTGCAGTGACGGGACGATTGGGGTAAGCTATGGGAACGGCAAGGATGGGACGAAGTTCAATCCCTTCATCGCGCGCCTTCGCCTCCACCTTTGTCTTGACAGCCTGGGTTTGCGGGGTACAGCAGAGATCTGGCTGCAGCCCTTATTAGCTCGACTCGGTGATTTGAAAGTAGTTTACGATTGCGGCAAAGCTGATTTGCCCTGCGTACCTAGATAGGCCTTTTCCACTGCTGTCTTGTTCGCGTGGAGCATTTGTATTGTCCTTTCCGTGTGATTATCCCGAAGAAGATAATAGTCCACGCTCAGAGTGTATCGGAACCACTGTGAGACATGAAAAATTGCATAAGTCATGTGCTCCCAGACAAAGGCCAAGGACTGATTTAATGGTTTGAGGTGCTTAACTACAGAAGGTCCATGCTGCCTGTCACGAGCCAGGAGGAGGTTATGGTTAGAACAAGGAATTGAGGCTCTGTAAGGAGGCTTAGCAGGCTAGTTAGGGTAGTCCAAAAGATAACTCTGATAGCGGAGAGGCACTAGGTGCCTACTAGGAGCTCTCTAAATAGGCTCTAGCCCCTACCCTTAGGTTCTTAGAGGGCTAGAGAAGAATGTTTAACCTTGGTTATACCTATCTACGCTAACTTCCTCACTCTGCACCATATGCTTATGACACTGCCGAGTCGTGGTTTTGCAGTAATGCCTGGATTTGCTTTTAATAATTGTGATTTTTGGTTGGATATCTGAGATAAACTTTTGATTACATTCCAAGCTTTTCTCTTGATGTGTCCTAGCACGTGTTCCAATAATTACGGCGAAACTCTAACTATGAGCGGCACTATTCCCAAGCTTACTCAACACAACAAGCCTACTATAGAGGCTCTGGAGTATGTTGATCTCATAGAGATCAACCTCACCAGCTTTCAAGATCATACTATCCGACTCGAGCTATTAAAGAAGCTTTTGGACGCGGTGAATAACTATGGTTTCTTTGCCCTGTCCAACCGCGGTATCCCGGAGGACTTATATTCTGCGCATATAGATCTCGCTCACGCCCTCCTCATAATACCGGACGAGGAGAAGAAACAATACGAAACTCCCCCACAAGAGGACGCTCGCGGCTAATATGTCGGGTTCAAGCCATCAGGTGGCCGAGGCAGCAAGGGTTGCTCCAACAAGACACAATATTCCTGCTTGGGACTTAGACTATTAGAACCAACTGTCACTTTTCTAACTACGCATGAGTTATGTGACAAAGCTGATAGAACTTATTTGAAACGAAGAGCTGAGTAAATTACTACTTCTGGTATCACTGGCTCTTGAAGTTCCTGAACGTTGCATTCTCTAGACGCATGCAGCCAATGCCGAGACGACAGATTACCTTCGATACGTCTTTTATAGCCCCCGGCCCGCCGATGACAGCCCTAGATATCGAGATCTGTATGTTTCAGGCTATACCGACTTGGGGTCTTTCACTTTCTAGTTCTCTCAGCTAGTCTTACCGCTGCAAATCCGAACTTTGTCTGGGGCATGGTCCATGGAAATGGGTACCCTACCGACCAGGCTGTCTTATTGTTAACGTCGGTGAGGTTTGGAGCTGACGACGGGTGGCCTGTTTAAAGCGACTATATATCGCTCAGTCAGACCATCAGCCGACCAGGAAAGTGTGAAGAGAGTCGGCGGCAAGTTTTTCGCCCGGCCAAATAGCGGACAAAGACTGCAACCCATTGATAGCCCCCTCCTTCGAAGTCTGGGAATTGACAAGCCGCTATAGGAGAAGGTATACACTATGGGCGAGTATCCCTATGCTAGGAAACATGGATATAAAAGGTTGGACTTCAATTAAAGCAAACCACGAAATCTGATGTATGCACTAACTATGCACACCCACCAAATGCACCAGGGGAGAGAGCGTTGCCACCTGGCAGAGACAAATTTATTCATGAGTTCTGGACTGGTTTACTAATGATAGCGAAAGCCTTCGTGAGCAACTATTAGATATGTGGCTGATGCTCTCGATATCCTCAATCTCGATCCACAACCATTCCCCAACACGGGTTAATCCCACACTGCACATCTCCATCCAACGATCCACATCACGATTACCAGTCGTAGGGTGAACAGCGCCGATGGTTTAGTGGTAAAATTCTCCGTTGCCATCACGCAGCGTCGGGGAGCCGGGGGTTCGATTCCCCCTCGGCGCATCGCATTATTTTTAGCTAGCTAGGGTAGGTAAAGCTTCATATTGCTGTGAGAATTAGCAATAATAGTTTTGCATTATGCTAGTAAATGTTGAGTTGAGAGCTGTTCTGTATTATGCTAAGGAAGTAGACTAGGGGAAGATATATCCAGGACGTTATGTGGCACTATTTATTTCTGAGCGTCTCTCTCCTTACAAGCATCAGAGCAAAAGTCTAGACCAGCTTTTCTCCAAACAGCTCCGTACAAGGAGCTTCCATCTAGCGGTCTCTCGAGCTTGATTTGTCTCGCTGCCTCCATATGCCGGAGAGCAGCATCGCTCGTCCCCAGTCTTGTACCCGCATCTTTAGCACAAGCAAGCGCGTGCCTCAAATCCTTCATCTCCAGAGCGACATCAAATCCAGCCTTGCCGTTGGGAGCCAGTGCGTAGGCGCCCGAAGTAATTCGTCTGCTGTAGCTCTCGAGAACCGGTTCAAACATGTTTTCTCGAACCGGTGACCCAAGGCCGATTTTCTCGGCGAAGACGTGGGCCTCCGACAACACCTCCATAAACGACACGTCACACCACGACGATGTTGCCCGCTATTTTCAGCCGGCTTGACGTTGTGACGTCGGTTCCCATGGCAATGGCAATGATAGAACGTCCCATGACGCCGTTGAGATAAGGCGCGATTGCTAACGTTGCTGACTCGGGGCCGGCCTTAACGAAAATGAGCTTTCCAGCTGCAGCCATGGTGGCTGCGCCAAACACAGGGGCTTTGTAAGTGTTATCAGATGGTCTGACGTCTGCCGGGTTCTTTCATGCATAACGATGTCGCCCGACTTCGTTATTTCTTTTGCGGTTTCTTGAAGAACGGCATCGTTGCTGACCTGGCCAGATGCTACAATGCAAAGGAATACCCACTTCGGGGCAGTAACCTGTTTGTTTTCTTCGATTAGCCTTAGCTAGTAAAAAACATGAGTAATCGAGAATATTCTGAGAGTTTATTAATCAGCTCGAAGATATCTATAGTACTGAGAGTTTAACTACTTTAATAAGTAAGAGAACCTAAAGGAATATACTTGAAACTTATTTATTTCAATAAGCTAACTTACAAAGATCAGGATAGCGTATTATTTCTTTCTTTATCTTTTATATCTACCTTCATTATGCCCACCCCTCAGTTTGATGAGCTTTCAGCAGCTGTTGGAACTATATGCAAGTACACAAGACATGTGGAAGCCTGCGATGAGGCATTCAGACTAACATATAATATCAACATCGCGAAGACATGTGTACTGTTGCAGCATGTCTCAAATTAGAGGCACGATCATGATAACATCGATATCACCTTGCAGGATGTCATCTGATGGATTTTGGAGGTCCATACTATTTCACAAGAAATCAGCAACTATTGAGACTACCTAGGCAAAGGCGTTGGTACTTGGTCAGAGTTCAAGCTGTTGTTGTAGTATAGGTTTGGATATTTTTCCCCGTCGATTGGCTTCAATTCTCTGTCTCTGATGACACTAGCAGGCTTGGGTTGAAGCAAGTCTTCGTGAACGAAAACGTGAGACATTTCGATTCTCAAACTTGCCCTGTTTTCCCTGCAGTCTTCTCAAGCGCCGTTTGCAACACTTGGCTTACCGTCAGCCGTCTTCAGATGCTCCGTGTTTGATGCGATGCTGTCCTCCAAAGAAATCCATCCTGGCCGTCCGATTCTCTTCAGCAAAGACTCTGCCCGAGCAACGGGTTTGACCGTGACGGGATACTCTTCTGCGTGAAAATTATCGGAAAACTTTCTCTCGGGATTCTGTTTTCTCAGGATCTCTAAGATCTGATCCCAATGCATCGGAAAGGCGAAGGCAAAGATACGTTCGCCCTTGACGTCAGGGAGGATTGCAGCTGCCAGATGTAACGCCGCGTCATCTTGGACGTCGACAAAGTAGTCTTCCGGAGAATGTTAGTGATCGGTACTCCCTTGAAATCTCATACATGAGACGCAAAGCACCTACGCGGATAATGCCACAGCTCGCCCAAGGTCTTGCCCTCGAATAGTTCCGTCACGAGCCCAAATGAAGAACTTCCTCCAGTGTTGGCAGGGTCGATGCTTCTGCCAAAGTTAAAGTCGGGAACGACTACGTGTAGGGCCAAGTTAGTCATCGGCTACATAGAATGAATACGGTATCGTAGCTTCCTTACCTGAGTTGACTACGATGTCAGGACGTCTTGAAGCATTGTCTTTGTAATACTTCCAGATGCTCTGCTCTTGCTCCATCTTGCTCGTGCCATAAATGGCCACGCCGTGTAGGAGCCCCGTGGGGGGGCCCCATGCAAGCTTCTTGGCATCGGGGCTATATGTTTTCTCATCCATGATCTGACCCTTGAGGGCCAAGAAGGTCTCCTTCTCCATTGGCACAAGAGCTGACGCGGATGAAGTGAGGACAAATCGCTTCATGTTCGGCTCGCTGTAGGCAGCTTCGATGGCAACCATGCCGCACTTGACGGCTCCGCCGATGACCTCAGCCGGATCGCCGTTGAAGTCAACCACGGTGGCAGTGTGTATGAACGCCGCAGCACCTAAATGTTGTCAGCAGGAGATGCTTCACCGAAGATACTACGGACTCAACAGCCGCAGCCTATCGCTTCATGAGATGCCGTGCTCACCCTTGACAGCCTCGTCATAGGCACCATCGGCTTGCATATCGGGAACAATGTGCAATTCGAATTTGCCCTTTCCATACGCCTTATCGAAATGGGGTACAAGCCACGCGCTCTTCTTTGGGTTGCGAACCGTGCCGCGAACGATATAGCCAGCCCTGATGAATTGATCGGCGATGTGTGAAGCGATGTAGCCATTGGCGCCAGTGACGACGACAATGGACCCTTCAGGGATCGCCGGGTTCTCGATAGGCGCCATTACGAGTTTTTGGGACGGTATCTTTGAGATGATGGTTGTGTCTGTGCGATTGATAGATGCGAGTTCGGATGGCAAGTCGACACCACCAAATCAGCCTGTCAGCGAAGTGAACATGAGACGTTTGAACAAGCCAGTTGGTGATTCATTCTTTTCCACCAAATCAGGCAGTACCTGACGTTGTTTATCAATAAAAAGAGACACAGGCATCGACCCGGAATACTGGACGCCACGATGTCGGTATCGGGCTCCGAACCGCCCACGATGCCCGTGTTGTGGGTCGGCGAGTCGGACTCGACAGGATGCCGCTGAACCTTGAAGCGGAGACGAGTGGGTTTTGCCCGTCCTCGAACTGGGGCCGCTGCCCGGGACGCGACGAACCTAGCGTTACGATTTACTAGGAATCGCTGAAATGAAAAGGTTTGGTGATTCGATAGGACGCCTTCGTCAGTCCCTTTAGATCCACATCGGCAGAAAAAGACGGGAGTTGCGCGGCTCGTGTGCGGGATCGTCTGGCATTCACCCCCAGCTTCTCCAGCTTTTAAGTTTTTTACATTGATGTGTGGACAACGGTTTACCAGTTTGACGACTGCATCATGCCGCTATCGTGTCGAAAATTGTCCCGGGGCTTTAGTCGGACTCGGGACAACTTTCGACAACTTGGTAACCTTATGTCCGAAACCGAGTCCGACTAAAGCCCCGCCAGAATCCACCGTCGTTCACCCTGCGTGCCTCTCAAGCCCGAGATCTTCCGTCTATACTATTCTCGGGAGTTTTCGTTTACGTTGGCATGCATGTACGTGGCATCAGAAGCGACAAGAACATGGTGGGTGGCAAAAGGCATCAGAAGCGACAAGCTTTCCGGTGTTTGAATCTTCTCGTATCCGTACTTTCGACTTCAATCCGAGTTCCATGCCTGGATTGACACTGTTGACGTTGACATACGCTGCACGAGACGCGGCTTCAATCTTGATAAGACTTTCTCTTGCCACTACTTACTACAAAGGTGTAAAAACAGGAACCAGATCGTGTGGTATGTCCCTTGTTAAAGAACACCTTCAATCACTACAAACTCGTCAAAATCCAAGGTTGGAAGAGTGATTTCTTCATCTTTCACCTCGAGCTCCTGATTTTCCTTGAGCGCCCGTGCCGTAATGTTGTTTCCCAGCGCGACTATCCTCCCTCCAACAATTGGCAAATTAGAGTCCAAGGGTTGCTTTTGTGAACCTGACATGTCGATTAGATGAACCACTGCCCTGTTTCCACTTTGGTTCAGAGTCTCTTCCACCTGCTCAGCAATGTAGACAGAAAGCGTACACACAAGACAGCTCGTCATCTCGACAAGCAGGATTCACCGAGAGTCCGCGAAAGTCCAAGTATCCTTCGATAGTTTGCATACTTACTGCAATTGGGTCGCTTTCAGATAGCTACCAAGTGCAAATATCCGGCAGCATAGTTGCGCTTCCTGGCTTCAAGGAGACCTTTGGGGAATTGCAGCCTGGTGGATCCTACGTTATTGATCCTCAATATCCCCCCATTCCAGTAGCTTTCCAGGTATTATATAAAGTGTGTTGTGCATACTTCTAGTAGAGCACATGATGTGGGTTAAGTTTGTGTGAGAAAGTGTAAATAACCCCCTTGTGGCTGAACATGGTGGGTGGCAAAAGGCACTAGAAGATCCCCCCATTCCGGACTGGGGAACAGAAGCGCGAAGCACCCCTGTCCCCCCGCTCTCTTTCGTCGGTTGCCAGTCTACGTGTCTATTGACTCCGTCTTTTTCTTCGTGATTGGACACGACACTGACACAAACTTGGTCCTGTCAGCTCTCAAAAACGTTGCTGCGAGGTGAGCGGAGGCCTTGGTCCTCAGCTAGCTGACAAGTCTGGTGGATGATGAGCGATTTTAGTTGTTCAAATCATCATGGTTGGCGGTTGCTTGCTAGAGCAATTCGCCACCCGCCGGATTCATTCGCTGGGGCTCGTCTTCTCGATGTAAGCGAATTACGGTCTTGTTCATTAAGAGAATCGAGGGACAACTCCTGGCCACGTTAGGGCTTATCCATCGGATTAGCGCAATGCTGCATAAATGTCTACCTCTCCCACTCAGTCTCGCGGCTCTCTCATGAGCTTGATGCAGCTCTTTGTGGGCATTCATGGCACGAAACATCTTCAGCTGCTTTACTGATCCGAATTAAGTATAAAACTGAGTCATCCCTGTCCTCAGCGTTGCTGAACACTTTGTCTCAAGACAGGCCAAGAAACTGGCGGTACGCTGTCTTCTCGCAATCCGCTCTTTGTGCAGTAGCAATAATTGCGTGGGTATTTCTACCCGAGTCGGCGCGATGGCACTGTGTCCATGGCCGCGAAGCAGAATGCAAGAAGGTCCCGCAGAAAGTCAACGGTAAAGTTGAAGATAAGATATCGAAATAGAATACAGACGCATGCTAGTTGACGTCGAGCATGCTAACGCTACGGCGTCTATGCGGTGGAGCGGTGGAACTCATGCTGACGCCTTCCGCGGCGTCAATAGAGTAGGTTGAAACTCTAGAGTGATAGAAATTGGACTAATCAGCATCAAATAGCGACGTTTGATCATCTCAGTCTTTCCGTGGCATTGCCAAGTTGCTATCGGCGTTCCTATCTTCGGCACATATTCTAGCTACATCTTTGATATGGCAGGGCTATCCATTCTTAATTTCTTTCCACGGAACTGTTACGACAAAGTTGGTTAGCAAGAGAATTATGTGGTTCACAAGAAGCTAACATATGAAACGTCCAGTTGCGTTTAGATTACGATGCTCCTTGCCGCCGTCCAGCGTCTCGGACGGCAAGGCTACCGTTGAGTTTCGTAACAGTATCCGTTGCCTCACTCTTCGTTATGGGCGAAGTTCTGAAGGCGGGCGTTGCCGCAGTTGGACCAGTTCTCATTACATTCGCTTGCGTTTGAAATGTCAGCTAGAATCTTAGCGCAGGTCCTATGCGTTATATCTATGTTGCTAAGACAGCAACGACTTGCCTGAGAGCTAAGACGACTGGGGTAGCTACATTGGCTCTACAGGCCATGGCAACGATCTACGTCCACATTGGACCGGTCATGCTCAACAGCCCAGTCGGGATGAGCAATACCGGTGAGCATAAAGTTTTCTCGCGCTGGATTCGTGCTAATTCGGCCGCAGTATTCTTCTGGGTCGGAACAGGAACTTTGGTGTATATTCTGGTGTATTTTTGGTACCCGAGACAAAGGGACGTACTTTTGCACAGCTCGATGAGCTATTTGATCGCAGAATCCCTGCCTGGAAATTTGCGGAGACTAGGACCCGTGTACAGGACGAGACCTACCAGGATTAGCGGCAGATGGTTATGCTTAAGACCACGCTACCGCAAACCATGGCTTATACTAAATGGGCTTAAGACGGAGATGAGCACTTCAATTCGCAAAAGGCACTAGAAGAATTCCGTGTGAGAGACAGGAAGAGCTTAGCGCCGGGAAAACCTCTCTACCGCTGTTTTCTTAGGCTTACCTGGAAACCAATTGTGTTGGCTCGAAGATGAGATACACTCACAGAAATTGAAGCATTTGCCAACTCGAACAGCCGAGGCGGTGCGATGTTCATCAAGAGCCACTGCGGGGAAAGGTGGAATATCTTAAGAGGCCAATAGATGTGGACAGTAGCGTCGTCATTAAGTCACTTCACCGTCCATCTTCACACTCGTTCGACCCAAAGTAGCCGTGTTAGCCGCTCCAGACCAAACAAAGACCTTCATCTGACGGGAGCTCACATAAGCCCTTAATTCTGATCAATATCACATAATATTTTCGTGTTGCTCAACTACGTCTAGCTATGTTTCAAATCTGCAATTTGAATCGTTTTTACTGTCTTGACCCGATTCTCTTGAAATTCAGGCCCAAAGATTGAACCGCAACGGGAAGTCAAGCGCATAAAGAAGAGCAACGACTCATCCCTCGCACTCGAGGATGCACTCAAGGCGAACCCGGACCGTACCTGGGTATCATATGCCGTCAGCACCGATATCGCCAAAGACGGATTTCGGGATATCACGATCCGGCAGCTAGCCGTTGCGGTGGATCGTGTCGCCTGGCACGTCGAAAGCAGTATCGGCAAGAGCAGCACATTCGAAACCATCATGTACCATGGTCTGGGTGATGTGAGGTACATCATCACAATGATGGCAGGCATCAAAACCGGGCACAAGGTTCTCTTCTGTTCTCACTTCAACAGCATCGTCTTCAACAAGCATCTTGCCGACAAGATGGACGCCACAAACGTTCTGCATTCCGAAGGCGTGGATGCTGTGGCTAAATCGATTGTGGAGGCAAGACCAATGACTTCTGTTCAGGTGCCGACTCTTGACGACCTTCTTGCTGAGGGAGAGCCTCCCAAGCCTTATCCGTAGACCAAAACCTGGGCCGAAGGGTGCGATGACCCTATTTCCGTAGGACACACTTCTGGAACCACGGGTCTTCCGAAGCCCGTCGTCTGGACAAATCGATCGTACAGCATTTGCGAGGCCCACGCGCTCGTTCCGGACCTGGATGGGCATCCGCCGTACGCCCAGCTTCTGAACAAGTCCAAGAGTTGCTATCAAACGCAGCCTACCTACCACCCCTTTGGCCTGTTCACCGGCGTCACCGATCCGCTGTACCGGGAGAAGAAGATGGTCCTTGGACCGGGGGTGCCCGCCCCTATTCCGCCCCATATCATCGAGCAGGTGATCAAGCACGCCGACATTGACAGCGTCAGTGGAGTTCCAATCTACCTGGAAATGATTGCCAAAAACCCGAGACTTCTCGACATCGTGGAAAAGAAGATCAAGTACATCTTCTTCACCGGAGGAGCGCTCAGCAAGCACACAGGAGAGGCGTTATCCGCTAGGTGCCGCCTGCACAGCTTGTACGGGTCGACAGAGGCTGGACCGGCGTCTGGTCACGTCGCCGACCGAGAGGATTGGGACTGGCTCCTCATCAACTCCGAAGAAAGCGGCATCGTGTGGGAACCGTGAGACGTGAAGGGGGCGGAGGCCATCTACGAGTGCACGTACAGGAAGAACCCATACACGGCGACCCGACAGCACGTCTGGTGGCACACCGGCTGCCAGGACGTTCATCACAGCAACGACCTCTTCGTCAAGCACCCGACGAAAGAGCACCACTGGAAGTTCTATTCCCGCGCAGATGACATGGTCATCACCAAATGGGGGTGGGACGTGAATCCCGCAGTGCTTGAAAAGGAGATCGAGCGAAGCCCCCATCGTCAAGCAGGCTGTGATTGGTGGTACGGGAAGGAAGACGGTATGCGCCATAGTGCAGCTTGTCGACGATGAGTCTGCTCTTCCGGAGGATCCGCTGCAAGCCATTTTGCCAGTGGTGGAAAGGGTCAACGATATCATGGACAGAGCAGGACAACTGAGCCAAGAGAGAATCATCTTCAGCAAGAAGAATGAATCATTCCCACTCGCTGCCAAGGGAAACGTTCAGAGGGCGGCAGTTCTGAGGCTGTACGAGCCAGAGATTGAGGAGATGTACAAGCGTGTGGGAGACGAATAGTTCTATGCAACCAGAATGCAAAACTATTTTATAATGAAACAGGATGATTGTAACAAGCTCAGACTTAGCATATACTCGATACGATAGGGGGCGGCTTAGTTGGCACCCATGCTTGACATAGGGTCATTTCAAGCCGCAATCTGTCTGCGGCAAACAAATTTGACTTGAACCTGAAAGCAAAATAAGGATGATGATAGAACCGACCGCAGAGTATTTATAAGTAGGCTTGCTAACTACCCACGGGTACCTATATGGGTAGTACCTAAAACTACCTATAGGTAGTTTGGGTAGGCCTAAACTATCTATAGGTAGTACCCACTTTAACTACCTATAGGTAGTTAAGCCTATAGGTAGTACTACCTATAGGTTAATACTATATAGTACTACTTATAGAAAAATATATATAATAAATAGGTTTTAGTAAATATAAAGATTTAGGCTTATAAGTAAGATTACTATAAATAATTACTATAACTATATTAGAATACTTATAGTATTATGAGGTATTAACTTAAGAAATTTAACTTTATTTAAGATAGAAATAGAAGTAATAGATATTTATTTGCTATTAGATAAAGAGCTTATAACTACTAGTATAGTAGTTTTTCTCTGCTTCTATTATATTAACTTAGAAGAGTAGCTTATAGATAAGTGAGATATTTATTAGGATATAGGAGGTATAAATAAGTAGCTTAGTTAGGATAATTAGCTTAAAAATCTTAGCTACTAAGTGCTAGATAAAGGGAGTAATAGCTTATTTTTAGAGCTTTCTATAATATTCTTATCTTTAGAAATAGCTTAAATACTAGCTATATTATTACTATCTTTCTTAATAATAATAGAGAGGTTTAATATATTATTAAAGATTATAAAATACTTCTTAATATTATCCTTCTCTAAAAGAAAAGAGTAATTAAAAGCCTCTTTAATAATATACTACTGCTCCTTAAAGGTATTAGTAATATTAATATTATTAGAGATCTCTTTAAGTATTATCTAAGAGAGCTAAGCCTTATTATATTAATTAATCTTAATAGTAAGAGTATTAAAGATAGTATTAGCTAAGAGGTTAAAGTAAAAGTAATAATAGATATAGTAAGTAAGGCTAAATAAGTATTTAAGAGGAATAGATATTAGTTAAATAGATAAGAAGTTTTAAGCTATTTAATAAATACTATAGAATCTTAGATTACTATTTTCTAAGTAAATCTAAAATTACTATATAGTTTCTATAGAATATATAACTAGTTATATTAGCTATAAAACTAATATATTATTAATATTATATATTAGTATTAAAAAAGTTATTATAAATATTTTAAGCTTTTTAAGATATTAATAGCTTTCTCTATAACTAGTTAGTATAATTAATTACTATATTAGATTGCTATAAATATCTTTTTCTTTAAACTATATAATAGTAGATTATATAGTATATACTATAATCTCTAAGTTATAGCTTAGTTATTAATATTATAGTGCTTTATATTTTTATAGTATTACTTAGTATAAACCTTAATAAAGTCTTATTATACTTAAGTCTAGAGTATAGTAGAAGAGGGTAAATCCTTAAAAAAGTTTGTAAAGTGGAATTATATATTATATATACTTATAATTAAGGTTCTAGGTTTAGGGATAAGTAATATAGTAATACTATATATCTTAAAAGACTCCTTATTAATAAGCTTCTTAATATATTTATATAGCTTATCTTATCTATTCTTAGTAGCTATTTAAAGAACTATTATTTAGGTATAATCTTTATATAATACTTTTTCCTTTAGTATAGTAGTATAAAGATCTAAGTGGACTGTTATAACTTATAATAAAGTGAAAATATAGCTAGAAGTAAGGTTATTTAACTAGCTAAGAAGGTTAGTAAAAAGCAAAAAGAGGCTAGTAATATTAAGTAGAATATTAAGAGCTTCTTAATTAGCCTTAGTAAAAGTAAACTAGATATAAAGGGAGTGCTTTTTAATCTAAGCTAAAATTATTATCTTAAGCTCTCTTATATAAATATATATAAGTATAGTAGAGTTCTATTTTATCTTAATATTATAAAGTAGGTATAATAATTACTAATTTTTCTAGGTAGATTTCTAGAGGTTAAGAAACTTTTATATCTTCTTACTAGATAGCTTTAGGGAAATAGCTAGAGACTAAATCTAGATAACTATTAGTATATAGATAATTTCTAAATATTTATACTTACTTTTTAAATAATATCTCTAAATAGACTAAGAGATATATTATTTTTAGTATCTAGATCTTAGCTATCTAAGCTAAATAGGTTATTATTCTTAGAGTCCTTTTTATCTTTTAAGTAAGTAGTTAATAGCTAAGACTCTATAGATATATTTATTATAGAGATCTAAAGAGCCTTAAAAATAGCTCTAATAATTAGATTAAAGATATAGACTAAATAGTAAATATAATATATTAGCTAGACTAGAGATATTAAATCTTTTATAAGTTTCTAAGCTAAAACTTTAAGCTTAAAGAAACTTATATTATCTACTAAAATAGTCTGAAAGTTAATAGTTTTATATATCTTTTAGTATATTTCCTTAAAGAAATTTAATAGAGCTCTAGCTTACTTAATTACTATATATCTATTAGTTATATTAATAGCACTAAGAAGTACTTATTATAACCTCTATTACTAATTAATAAAATAATAAAGAATACTAAGTAGAAAGTATTTTAAGCTAGAAGTATTCTAGATATTAATTATAAGAGAGATATTAATAGCAGGAGAAATTAACTAAAAAGTAGTTTATTAAATCTATAAGGCTTCTTTAGCTATCTATTTTTAGAGAGTTTATTAAGATAGTAGGTAGTAAAGAGAATTAAGATATAAATAAAAGTTCTTAAAGATAAGGTTTATAATAGAATTAAGAGAAAGGTTAGTACTAATAATAAAGTAAACTAATACTTATTAGTTTAAAGTAGGTATATTATAAGCCTTTTAAATCTAGATTATTATAAAAGATTACTATAAATATATTAACTAACTTATAGCTATTATATTACTACTATTATACTAAGTATAAAGATATACTTTTAAGTTAAGATATTATTATATAGTATTTATACTAGAGTTCTTAATTATAGAATAAGTAAAAGATTATTAATAATATTTATAGAGTAACTTTAGCTCTTCTAAGATTAAATTATAGCTTTAGTAAAACTATATTTAATAAGGAGTTCTATAAGGGAGAGTCTAGAATAATTTTATAATTGCTTTTTACTTTAATTTAGGAGCTATTAACTATAGTATATATTTTCTAAGTTAAACCTATTTAAGATATTATAGTAAAGTTTTCTAGAAGGTAAGAAAAAGTTAAGTAGTTTTAAGAATAAAAATAATAATTTTTAATTATAGCTATAAGCTAGTAGGAGGAGAATAAGTTATTATATAAGTTATTATAGGCTAGGTAGTATCTAGTAGTTTAGAAGCTTCTAATCTAAAAGGGTCTAGTTTATAAGAGTCTAATCTAGAAGAACTTACTATTATAAATAATAGAGTAATAAAGGATACTAAAGGAGAGAAAATTTATAGATTACTATAAAGTAAATATAAATAAAAGATAAAGTATAATTATATAAATAGCTATTTTAAGGTTTCTAACTAATTTATTTATTTTATAAATTTAGTTAGATTTAGACTCCTTATCTTTTTTTTTTCCTTCTATTTATATTTATCTTTTAATACCTTACTTATTAACTAGCTCTATATCTAATAGGAGCTTTCTAGAAAGAATAGAGAGCTCTTTATTACTAATTTAGAACTCCCTATTAAAGATAGGGTATAATCTAAATAAGCCTTAAAAGCAGCTAGTTAAAGAGGTTCTAAAAACTCTATAAAGGAGTATAAATTATATAATAACTATTATCTAAGCTAGCCTAAATATTAATAGTTCTGAGATTAAATTACTATACCTCTTACTATAGAATCTTATAATAAAGTTTGCTAGAAGAATAGATATTAGTTAATTACTATAAGTAGTCTAAAAATAGCTACTAAAAATAGCTTAGAAAAAGCTAGTTTAGATTATAAAATACTAGAAAGTTTATAGATAGAGACTTAGTAGTAAGTAATATAATTATTATCTTAAGCTTTTACTAAGAAGTATAGTAACTATACTTTATAAGATTTAAAAATACTAAAAGATAACTAATCTTTTAATTCCTTAAAGTATATTTACTAAATTAGTTTGAGAAATAACTTATAGTCTCCCTCTTAAAAACCACTATTAGATTTAATTTTAATTATAAGCTATTAAGGCTCTCTATAAAATCAGTAAGTAATTCCTTATTAATATATTTAAAAGTAAGAGATATCTTACCTTTTTGCTATAGAATTATATTAATATTAATAGATATAAATCTCTATATAATTTATACTAAGTATATAACCTTATAAAAAAAGGATATAGACTTAGTAAAGGAATTAATAAAGAAGATAGTAGTATAGAGTGTTAGATTAGTTTAGTTTACTTAGATTACTTTAAATAATTACTATAATAATTACTTACTTTCTATTTCTAATACTATTACTAAATCTAAATAGCTATACTATTTAGAGTAAAAAGTTAAGTTAATAAGTAAGCTTCTAAGTAATCTCACTAACCTATAGCTAGTTATAGAGAGTACTATTCTGTTTAAGCTTAAGCTTAAGAAAAAAGAAGATTAGCTATAAAATAGCTAAGAATAAACTATCTATTATAGATAGAAAGTTAACTATCTAAGTAAGAGTAGTAAAGTTATTTTAAAGCTAGAATAGACCTATAAGCTTCTAAATACCTCTCTAAACTACCTAGTTAGTAATTTCAGTAAATATAGCCTTAACTAATAGCTTAAAGGAGGAACTATAGTAATACTTAGCTATAATATATAGTATACTATATATCTTAAAAATAGAGCAGTATACTAAGGTAAAGTTTCTATTTAAATTAGTATAAATATAAAAGATTACTATAATAATATATTACTTATATCTTAATTTTCTTAATAGAAGAGTTAAGAACTAGGTATTTCTGCTTCTTTTAGGAGAGGTGCTTTAACTATTAGTATTTAGTAAGGGAAAACTAAAGAAGTATCTCCTCTTTAGTAAAGATATTACTAGCTACTAGGTAGTTATAGCCTGGTTAAATCAGGCTATACTTATATATAATAGCTACTATAAAGATAGGGTTATTTATAAGGCACTTAACTTTAATATAAAGTCTCTCTAATATAACTTTCTAGTTATTATAGAAGAAGTAGTACTCTTAGATATAGTTTTCCTATATTTATTAATAATTATAGTAATTAATTATAGTAATTTATATACTTTAATAAGCTTATTAATAATTATAGTAAATTACTTAGTAATATTAATAGTAGGTATTTTCTTATTAATGTCTATATTAAAATTAAGCAAATCCTTAATATTATCTAGATTTATCTAGATATTCTTATTAATCTCCTCTATAAGGATATCTTTCTAAGCCTTATCTCTATCTTTAGCTATAATATTATAGCAGCTAGAGGAGGCTAGGCTAGCTATTTTAGTAAGAAGCTAGTTTAGATAAGTTCCCTTTAATATATTATAGAGATATTAATATATACTTAATTAAGAAATAAAGATACTTATTATTAAGCTTTAATCTATTAGATCTCTTAAGCCTCTAGCTTAGTGCGTTTAGTTATAGAACTATTAGTCTACTTACTTAAAGCCTTAAAAGCTTTAAGCTTATAGACTTTCTACTATCTAAGAGCCTTTTTAGTATAATTAACTTCCTTTTAGGCCTTATTTATATTATTAATTTACTAATAAGACTTTTTAGTATTTATATTTTCAGAATAATCTAACTCTGCTTTATACTTTGCTCTAGTACTAAACTTAAGTAGCTAGCCTATAGTAGATTAGTATAAAGGATTACTATAAAAATAAGTAGAATATATTATAATTATATTCTAAGGATATTTTAATATAACTTACTAATTTATAAAAGTTAGCTACTTAAATTTATAAGTAAAATTATAATATTACCTTACTTATAGTAGTTATAATTATACTTTTATTATAGTTATTATACTTAGTAGGTTATTATTTAGAGAGAAGTTTTTTTTAGCTTTAAAATATTAAAAAAGATTAAAATATATAATAGTTAGTCTATATACTAACTTACTCTTTACTATATTTTCCCTCTTTTTATTCTAAATATATAAAAATAAAAATATCTATAATTTTATTAATAATATATTTAGAAGATTCTCTATTTAATAAGCCTATTTTTATATTTTTAGAATACTTATATAATTTATAGTAGATTTTAGAAACTTAATACTTAATATTATTAACCTCTATTAAATAAAGAAAGATATTTACTCCTTTCTGCTTAGTTAATAAAAATTATTACTAAATATAAATCCTATTTTTCTCTAACTATACTAACTTTCCTCCTATATCCTATAACTACTATAACTATAAATAGGTAATTTATCCTTTTAATTATTATAGTAATTATCTATACTAATCTCTACTTAAGCTATAGCTTCTATATATATAAAAATATAGTATAAAGCTACTACTATTAGTAAAAAGCCTACTATAAGTAAGAAGACTCCCACTAAGAAGACTGCTACTAAAAAGACTATTACTAAGGTTACTAAGAAGTTAGCTAGAAAGTCCCTCTCTAGCTAGTCTCTTACTCTAAACTAAGCCTAAAAGAAGAAGTACTATTAGTACTTTAATAATAAGCTAAGATTACTATAAAAGATAGCTATAAACTAACTTATTTTAGCTAAGGCTCTTTATAAGATTAGAATCTACTAGAAATTAACTAATCTTATTATCTCTAAGCTCCCCTTTTAGTAGGTTTACTGGAAAATCTATAATAATATTAACTATAATAGTAATATTTACTAAGTAAAGTTAGCTATTAGAGCTCTCTAAGAGTTTTTAGAGAGTCTTCTTTTTAGTATTTTTAAGAGTAATTATCCCCCTCTCTAATTTATTTATTTATTAAACTAATTAGTTTAGTAATTAATCTTATTACTATCTATACTAAATATATTATTATTATACCTAAAAACCATAACTTAGTTAAAGCTATTCTAAGAGTTAGTAAGCTCTATAATAATAGGTAGTTTAAGATATAAGAGTAAAAAGAGGTATTAAAATATAATAAAATAGTAATAGAATTTTAGCTATTTATAATATATCTATAAATCAGCCTAATTACTATAAAAGATATCTATAACCTCTAATAAAAATATAAATTACTTATAGGTATAATTACCTATAAGCTATCTAAACCTATAGATATAGTATTTACACTATATCTATAGGCTTAATTACCTAAACCCACTTAACCTATAGGTACCTATAGGTATCGCCTGCTACCTATAGGTACTACCCATAACTACCTACCTATTTCGCGGGTACCTATGGGTACCCGCGGGCCGGGTAATTGCCAACCCTATTCATAAGTAGACGTCGGGATAATTGTGAATGGCGTCATACGATGAGTCTATTTGGTATAGTACAGTACAGGTATTCTAGCTAAGAGCAAAACACCTCTCAGAACTGGCAGCGTCGTTACCCCACCAATTCGGCATCTTCACAACTTTTCCTGCGCCGAAGAATAGGAAGATGAGGAGCATGTTGAAGTTGAAGCCCGCATCAAAGGCGGCAGCCAGGATGTAGTTCCACCGGGCCCTATTCCGGGACATTAGTAACTCTCTTTTGCTTGAAGAAAGATGCGCTCAACGAATCACTTACCAGAGGTCATATCTGTAGCGATAGGCCCAGAACATGACAACAAACCCTCCAATGAACTGACTGAAATACCCAGTGCTGATGTTGCCGTAGAAGCTGGCCATGGTCGAGAAAAAGATGGTCGAGTTCCAAAGCTGGAACTTGGCGCGAGGAAAGGAACGGTGCAGCACGAAAATGAGAAGAGGCGCGAAAGCCCCGACCAAGAATCCGTAGGGGAGCACTTTGTAGATGTGCTGCTGGAACAAGCGGCGCGGGCCGATGAGAACGTACTGGACACCCATCGTCAGGTTTGATGTGAGGGACTGGGCCGTCCACTGGTGCGCAGGATCCTCCTTGGCCCCGGTGAGATAGTCGAACTTGGTGTCCAGTATCCAACGAACGACGGCGTAGTTTATGGGAACGCCGAGAAAGCTGCCGAACACCTGAGAGAAGAAGACTGTCTTGGGTGGCAGGTGCATGTAGTGGCCTATCTTCATGTCTTGGAGGTTCAACTGTGCTCGATACCAAGCGTTGCCGGCGATGGCGCCGTACGCAGAAGCACCGGTTGGGTTTTTGAAACCGGTTACCGAGTTTACCATGAGTCCATACAGCAGCTCGTTCACTATTATTATTACCATTAGCATATGCAGTCCTCTGACTCGCTTTTGTTAATTCTCAACATACCTGTACCGATGGCGAGCTGGAAGTTGCTCAAGGCGTAGAGGTACCCCAGGGGAACCACGAGGAAAGCCCCAGTTGCGATGGCGACGAAGTACGTCCACACTGGGATAAACATGTTGCCGGTTGCGGTGATGGTGACGAGGGAGACGAACGACGCCGCAAACAGGGCGAGAAACCACCAGAGAGGCACCTCCTTGTATGACCGTTGCAGAATACTGAGCTGGTCATCGTACTGGGTACTGATCTGGGCGCCGTTCTTTGTGCGGTCTCGCAGCTTCTGCAGACTGCCCTTGATCGTCTTGTATCCGAACAAGCCCGCCCAGACGATGGCTGAGGTATACGCGGCGTAGTCCATGAACATGGTCCAGAGCACGTGGGTGCTGACGAAAGGGGGGCCTAGCTCCTGGTACGCCGTCTCGTTGAAGGAAACATCCGCGGTGAGAAGCTGCGTGATGGGATACGATGTGCCGTTCTCGAGGAACAGTCGGTTCGACATGAGGCGCTTGTCCCATTCGCCGAGGTGACCGAACTTGGCGGCCGGGATCAGAATCCAGACGCTGCAGGCGAAACCCAGGAACATGACAACTTGAGTCCACCACGGCGTGAGGAACAAGTTCGCACTGGTCGAAATGTTGGACCAGTCGAGAGAAAGATTGAGGAAGCCCATTCCGCCGAACCCCGCGCCGACAAAGTTCGCGACCTCGTTGTTGGGAGCGACCCAGCAGAGAAAGGCCAGCGAGCCCAGCATTGGGAAGACGTACTCTGGCAAGAACTGCCACAAAGTCATTCCTCCGAGGGCGAGGAAGAACACCTTCGCCTGCTTACGCGAAGCCGCGGTCGGGTTCTCACGCTGCTTCTTCTGGCTTTCGAAAAGCGCGGTTTGGCACAGACTAGGTAGGCATCTGTCAGCTCAAATTCGGTCAAGCGCAAATGTGGATAAGTAGATGGCCAAAGTGAGGCTATTCCCATTTACAACCCGTTACCCCAATCAGGTGAAGATGACTTACGCAGTGAACCACGGAAACTGAGGATCGTAAATGAGAAACTGGCGAGCGAGCGCCGCGAACGAGTATCCCGTCCACACGATGCCCCACATGAAGAAGATGGCTGCAGCCGGATTGATGCGCGAGTTGAAGTAGAGCTCAGCCATTGCGACGGGGGTGTAGCCGAGATTGTACGTAGCGCCCGATGCCGCCGAAATGGTGATCAGAACATGTTCCTTGACGCTGAAGGGGCCGGGATTGAGGTTGAAGCCGTACCCAAAAGGCAGCTTGACCTGCCATGCGGGGAGAACCTTTGCGAGCCACACGCCGGCGTAGCTGGAGGCGATCTGGACGAAGAAGACGGAGTACGGCGCGTAGGTCGTGCGGAAGTGGCTCATCATGCTCAAGAAAGCGCCAGGGACGACGAAGATGACGGTGAGGACGAAATAGCGGAAGGTGAGTGTCGGCAATTCGGGGTCGTCCGACAAGCTCACGATGCGACGCACGTAAGGCGGGATGTCCTTCAAGCGCGGATCGTCCTCGTCGATGGCCACCTCGGAGCCGTTGGCCGCCCGCGTCGTGAAAACAAACGGCGGCTTTTCCATGTCGCCTTCGGTGTACGGCGCAGCAGCGTCGCTGGACGTCTTTTCGGGGGTTCCATCGCGAGGAGAGTCGGCGGCAATAGTCTCGTTGCCGTCGTGGTCGGAGTCGGACTCGGTGACGGCCGGTTGTTGGTGTTTAGAGGGAGACATGATGGACGTCCGTGTAAGCGGCTGTTTGCCAAGATTCTTGGGAGAATGCACGCCACGCGGGAGCCAAGTCGGCCAAGCCTGGGGGGACAGAAGCTCCTCTCTGCCGAGAGCGAGCTTGGCTTATATCGAGATGGGAGGACATGTTCGCCCGCAGGAAATGCAGGCTTCAGCCAGCTTCCCGATGTGGGAGGTTACCATGAACGGTTAAACGCTGTGGATCTTCACGATGGTGTCATCGGCGTTTTTCATCTTTATATTGCCTGCATCGCACGACTACAGGAGAGCTGTTCCGGATCTAGTAATCTACGGCTCGGTTCATTAGACTTAGGGCTCTGCATGTGGCGTGGCAGGGGGCCCCCATGAAGCAAATTGGAACAGATTGGTAATGGATGGCATTCCTGCAAAAAGCTCCTCTGTACAGGGTTGTGCGGCGTCAATCACGAAGTACGGCTCATATGGCGAATAACACACTCGTTGCTGGTGGCAATGTACAAAAAAGATCATTCTCGCCGGTGGCATGCCTCATCAAAGTCGTACATAACAGCAATTGCGCCATCGCCAAAAGTGCCTCGAGTCAGGATCAACCACTTTTTTTTCACCTCCGCCAGCGGTGTACATAGACGAGATGGAGACCGGGTGGAACACGGGCTTCGGGGATTTCTGGTTGATTGGGACATGAAGCTTACAAATTCCCTCTTCACACGCGTCTTCCGTGAACTACTGCTCGGATCCGACTTTTTCCAACCCTGCTGCTCAATCCAGTGAAATCGATTCCACTCTCGTCTGGCCGCACTTTAGCCCTTGAAGATTCTCCTCCGTCGCTAACCGAGACTGAGCGACACCCGACAATTTAACAAGTCGTGGTGTATGTCTTAGTTTGAGGTGAGTAGGTCTCAAGCGCTGCCCTACCATACGCAACGGTCAACCGCTGGTCCATAATGCTATCCAAATTGCGGTCGCCATGCACACGCGCAACAAGCTGCTATCCGAGCACGAACAGCAGTATGATACTGCACCACTCTGTGCGAGGGCTTCATCACAATACCCCGTCCCAATTAGTGAGAAGAATTTGAGATTGACGAAGCTGGTCAGTTTGGGTGTTCGATTCCCTCTAGACAGTTGCTCTGGAGAAGTCCAAGACTGGCAAGTCATTTGTCTTATCTGAAGAACTTATCGAGCTGGTCTGGTCGTACAAGGACCCTTCCGCCGTCATTCGTTACCGGCGTGTCATCAGCACAAGGTTGGGAGCCGGGACCAGACTTTGTTATTGGGTCGGCGTAGAACCCTGGCGGCTTGGTAAGCAAATAGCCTCGTGCATGGAACTTCACTGGTTAAGGCGAGAAACAAATAAGGCAATGATCAAGATCTCTTACAGTGAGGCTCACGCCCCATGAAGAGGGGCTCACCGCGGTAAGTCCGCTCAACTGCTTTCTGGTAAAATCGGCAGTGCTCAAAATCAGTCTTGCCAACTCCAGTGACATGTACACTGAACAGTCGCATTTCGAACACAAAGATGATCGAAACTTGGAGGCTAACCATGAATGACCCCGTACTTCGTCCACGGCTGAGCTACGGTCACGCGCAACTGAGCAAGGACTGAAACGGCTGCCCAACAAACAGATGAGTTCTTTAGGAAAAGCTGTCTTCCATGATTGCGCCATAGGGTTTCAATAGAAGGCCAGCTACTTAGAATACTAGATAAAAGCTCACTCGCATGTCTCGAATGTCCAGAAGTAGTCAGCACGCAGACGTCGAGACCAGGTTAGAGGACAGGGTTTTGCGACCGCAGTAAGAGACGGAAAGTCTGGAGAGAAATCGGAGCATTTGTTTTGTTCTTCTTAGTGACCGAGAGGCGTGATTCGACCGCCGCTGTCCAGGCAGGGGTCCTCCTAGTACGTGCTGGCCTTTTAGCATAGAAATCGAACTTGCCTGGGTAGTTGGCCACAAAATTTATCTTTACTGTGGGTTTATTTGGTTCAAGGTGGGGTCTATTCCGACCCGTAGGTACCTACCTTAATAGCAAGTTTATCTCCAGGTTTTTCCGAGACCGGCGCTCTGGCGGACCGGCCGCACCTGACCGCCCTGCCCTGCTGCTGGTTTGGTCGTTTGTTCAGAGCCTTCCTCCGCTGATCGGATTGGGCGACCTGGATTAAGGTGAGATAAGATAAGATAAGACAAGGAAAAAGCTCTGCCCCTCCACGTTTGTGCCAAATCAAAATCCTGACTCACCGAACTCGTCGTTGGCTTCCTCCACAACCACCTTACGAATCGCCTCAATTCCTCAATCACTCAATTGCTCAGTCCGAGTCTGTCTAGAGACGCAATAACCGTTTTTTCTCCTCACAAAATACACACGCAATCGCAACAATGGCTGGCGAGAAGGGAAAGGTCTGCTTGGCGTGAGTTCACCCCGCCATGCGAAGCGAAAAATAGCGGCCTCCCTCCTCCTTATCATGTCAATTGGCTGTGCCTTCCACAGCGGGAGACATTCCCGAGTTTTCTGAAATAGCAGAATCACTGACTGTTTGGTGGTGCATAGCTACTCGGGCGGTCTTGACACCAGCACCATTCTGGCTTGGCTCCTGGAAAGCGGGTGAGTACAATGTCCCGAGCCCCCAACACTGACACGCAAGCTGACCGGTCTACTCAGTTACTCTGTCGTGTAAGTGTCCTTTACCGATGCCAGACGTCACCTTTTGGCCTCTCTCTGCGCTTGGTTCATCAATTGTTCCCACTTGTGGAGCCTCGGCTTTCAAAGTCACCACTCCGCCATGCTGACCTGGACAAAGCTGCTACCTTGCCAATGTCGGACAGGAGGAGGGTAAGTGAGCAGCCCTCGGCCCTCCCAAACACTTGCTGACTCTTCCACAGACTGGGATGCCGTTGAGAAGAAGGGTGAGTCGTGACTTCAAGATTCTCTTGGCTTCACTACTGCCACGGGTGCCAATGCCCTTGTCGTGGGTTTTGTGCTGACCGCATATGCCGCGTAGCTCTCCAGATCGGTGCTGAGAAGGTACGTAATCCTGATGACGGCAATCACAAGCATCTGCCCGTCTCTTCGACACGATCACGTAACTGACGAAGGGTCCCAGATGATCATTGATGATCTGAAGCGCGAGTTCGTCGAGGAGTGAGTTTGACGTCTGAAACATGTGCTCAACCACGCACTAACGAGCGTCTAGGCTCTGCTGGAAGGCTGTTCAGTGCGTGAGTTGCCCCGACCTCGGGATCCGTCATGTTCTGCTTTACTTACAATACCTTCTACGCTAGAACGCAATCTGTAAGTGCCCCTCGCCTGTTTACCTCCTAATTCGCTGGGGCGAATATTTTGCTAATATGCTCTGTCCTGCAGACGAGGACCAGTACCTTCTGGGTGAGTGTCTATGCGAATTTGCGACAAAGTTCGGAAACTAACCAACTCCCAAGGCACCAGTCTGGCCCGTCCCATCATCGCTCGTGGCCAGATGAAGGCTGCCGTTGCCAACGGGTACGTAATGGACAGCGACAGTTGGTCGATGATATTGGGCTAACGTTCCATGTACAGCTGCCAGTTCGTTTCCCACGGATGCGTAAGTAACATCGTGGCTCCCGTGTGTATTGCTCTCCCCTCACAAAACTGACGATGGGCTGCAGACTGGCAAGGGGTATGTCTACCAATCAATATTGAGCTATCTCTGAATGCATGTTGACGTACGCATCAGCAACGACCAGGTCCGCTTCGGTAAGCAACTTTTGGCGTCTTTGGGGTGAGGAACCAAGCTGACGAGTTGCCAGAGTTGGCCTTCTACACAATCCAGCCTGACATCAAGGTCATTGCCCCGTGGCGTGACGTAAGTACACTGAAGTTTCCATTTAACAACGTGATTTGACTGACAAGATGTTTAGCCGGAGTTCTTCAAGCGTTTCCAGGTGAGCTTACAGTGTAACCGAAAACGCCGGGCGACTTGGACCAAACATGGGATCGTGCTTGTCGCATCTTCGGGTGGTCTCAATCGCCGGCCTTTCGACCGAAACAACCACAGTTCCGTGGCTGACCTTGGCATAGGGCCGCAACGACCTCCTGGACTACGCTGCTGAGAAGGGTGAGACGAGAGCAAGCGTCACTATGCAACCGAAGCTGAAGATTTTCCAGGCATTCCCGTGACCAGCACCAAGGCCAAGCCCTACTCTATGGTGAGTTAGTATGATGGAGAGGTACGAGGATATCAGCTGACTCGGTTGCAGGACGACAACTTCGGTAACTCGCCTCGCATCACAGGGTTGAGACCTTGCTGACCTTCACAGCCCACTGCTCCTACGAGGCCGGCATGCTCGAGGACCCCAACGTCACTCCCCCCGAGGACATGTGGACGAAGACGGTGTCCCCTCTCAACGCCCCCGACAAGCCTCTCGACATCAGCATTCACTTCGACAAGGGTCTCCCCGTCAAGGTCGTCACTCCTACCCAGACTGCCACCGACTCCGTCGAGCTGTTTGGCCTTCTGAACGCCATCGGCAAGGAGCATGGTGTCGGCCGTGTTGTGAGTATTCGTCTTGGTCTTCTTGCATTGTTCCAGGCTTGCTAACATGGTGCTTAGGACATCGTCGAGAACCGGTAAATGGACTCCTCACGGTTTGGTTTGGCCAAAACACTGACGACCCCTCAGATTCGTCGGCTTGAAGTCTCGCGGATGCTACGGTGAGTTCTGCCCCTTGTGTGGCATCGATGGAGGTCCCCACTAACACTTTCCAGACTCCCCGGCCATGACGATTCTTCGTCTGGCTCACATCTCCATCGAGGGACTGTAAGTACCGCGTCTTCCGCTTTGTGGCCAAGGCTCACTCGCGTAGGGTCCTGGATGGTAAGGTTCGCTCGATGAGGGATATCCTGAGCAAGCAGTGGTCCGAACTCCTCTACAACGGCATGTACTTCAGCCCCGAGCGGGAGTTCCTGCAGCGTAAGTCTTCTTCAAATCGATGACGAGAAAAAAAAAGCCTTTGGCTGATTATGGAAAACAGCGAGTCTCGACTTTGCCCAGCGTCGGGTATGA